>BPLT01000246.1:7500-198640 GCA_019656295.1 Rhododendron mucronatum var. ripense
ATACGATATGGGAAACAAGCAAGGCTTGTAGTTCACCACATCTTTAGAACCACCCTAGGTCGTGGGTTCAAGTCGTGAAAGCGTCGTTTTAAAAACATTTTTTGTACGTTTTCCAAAATTGTTAAGTGTTAAAAACTAATTGTGGCCGGGGATCAAACTCGAGATCTCAAGCTTAGAGCACCGGTGCCTGAACACATTTCTCCATTAGCCTAATTGTACAAATAGTTTACATACATAATATCTAGTGTATTCCATGATTTGGGGGCCCAATTATTGGGCCCAAAACTAGAGGCCCTAGGCTAGTTTTTTATCAATAAAGTGTCCCACTATGCAATCTTTCCATTGCTCTGCTCCCAACAGTTAACACCTTTGGGAGGAGAAACCCTAACTTTCTCCCCTTCCACTACAGTAATAGTTAAGGTGTACATGGATGATGAGTGCTGTACTTTTTGCGTTAGGTGTTTCATTACTTTTCTTTTACCTTTTTAATAAATTCCTGCTCTTTTGTTGATTAGGATAGAAAGACACATGATAAAAGTTTCCTAGACACTTCACACAGGAGTTAGAAAGCTGAGCTTGGTGTTGGTCCAAAGTTCACACATCTGATGAAAACACGTTAAACTTCCCATAGTAGGTAAGATTGGCGCAAACCGTTCTTATATTCTTTTATTTGTATATCCATTCAATGATGCAATTTGTTTGTCCTAAAGTTAGCATAACTAAATGGAGGTCTGGTCATCAAATGAAAACGGCACCACCTTCAATCAAGCAAAGGTATCTTGATAGAAAATGTGCATTTTCTAGATGCTTAATTATGGCAAATCCCTTTTAACTAGTATACTATAGAAATTGAACTCTTATGTAGGATTAGACAAACTAAAAAGTAGAACAAATTAATAACTAATTGATTCTTTAACGGCATTTATTGATTTACTTCTACATGTGTTGATGGGAAACCATTACTCAAATTATCATTTTTACATAATGATTACTAATGAAAAGCACTTGCGAAACTGATTCCTTGCCGTCGAGACATAAAAACCGTAGAGCTTCTGGCATCCCAATGTCATCCAGTTTCATTTGGGAGGGATGAAATTCTGGGCCTTCTTTATATGGCCTTGTCAAGACTGACTTCATCAATTCCACTAGTTGTTTAATATCTCGTATTATTCTAAAAGCTAAATCTGCACCCAAAAGAAAATTATATTTATTAAGAGAGAAAGAGGCTGATTAAGCAAAATATTGACTATGTTGTATACCTCCTGCTGCACGAGGTATTCGGATACCCCACAACTTTGCTAAGCTTCTATTTACCACTGAAATAGAATTCTTCAAATCTCCACAATGAGCTCCATTCTCATAGAGAAATAGAAGCGCCATGGGAACATCCCTAAAGAAGACGAAAAGGAAATTGTTCAATTCATTCAATCTTACTTCACATTATAAAACTTGAAGAGAAAATGAGATACCTGAATATGGTTAGGAAGGCTGGACCAATAAACTCCCACCAAAATAATATTTGAGTGTCTTTCGATTCAAGCGATACGAATGCTTGGTGTTCTTGTTCCACTCAATCCTCTATGTCCATATGGACTTGTTCGATCACCACCTGTTTGTCTTTTCTACAAGTGGTTTCTACTATCCTTGGATTCTTGATCTTCCTCAGCAAGTTGTAATGATTGATAGTATTTTCCTCAGTCAAGAAAAACTCCACACTAATAGGTTCTGGTGTATCACTTAACCACGTTATGCCAATCCCCTTACCCTTCCATTGGGAATCTACATCATTCCGAATTTCGGCTATTTTTGTAAATGGTACAAATTTACCTTCGTGTTCTTTACATTCAACGTCATCTTCTTTATCTCCATCCGGTTCATCCGGTGCTTCGACGGCCTCAACTTCATCTTCTTTATCTCCATTCGGTGTCTCAACGGCCTCAATTGCCGCAGCGGCATCACCCTTTTTGTTCTTCTTCTTTGGTGGAGAATCTTTGAGCAAACCTGCTATTATGGCATTCCGACGTTGAATCTTCATCAATGTTTTTACACTCTGCGGTCCAGTTCTTCATCGTTTTCTTTTCCTTTTCCTTTTCCTTTTCCTTCTCCTTCTTCTGGGTTTCTCCTTCTTCTGGGTTTCCGGGGGTAGAACAAGCACTTTCTCGCAAGCTGTCAGCGCTACCTTCTCTTTCACATCATCGTTGGTCAGCAATAAATTCTTTAGCCATCAATAACTTGAAGTCGCGTGAACGGTACAACCTATACACCTAACCCTCGTTTTCGTCTTCCAATTCTTTCGGCTTGGGTAGCTTCTCCCATATCTCCACAACCTTTAGACTGAACTCGAATGCGTCGCCGGCTGTTTTTGTATCTAACCTCATCATCGCTACTCTGAGATAGTATGGATACCAAGACAACTTATTATTGTCGCGGATGGATTTAATTCATTTTACCCCTTCTGCTCAGTTTCCACCAACATTCAACCTCAATATGCCATATGTTAAAAGGGATTGTACAATAAGGATTGTTAAGTGTAGAATTGATCTTGGATAATTGTCTGCATAACGGCATCCACTAAACTACATAGCATATAACCGCAGATATATGCATATTTGCAATTAGAGGAACTACTGAACATAACGCACACAGACCCAAGTATCAAGAAATAAGAGACGCAGAACCGAGTTGCCAACAAATTCGGGCATGATAATCCAGTCAAAGTTTTCCTGATTCAAAATGCGTTAGATAGACATAACCAGAAGATTGAGACTACTTTAATGGAATTTCGCTGGTGAATTCATCTTTAAGTGAACAAAAAACTTGTGTGGCCATTCCCTCCTTTAAGGGAAGCTGAATTTCATACGCTCCATGAGCTACATTTACGCCCAACGACAAGAGGCAATGTGAGATTTCATATTAAGAGGATAGAACAATCAAACACCTACCAGACAATCAAAACTTATATCTAACTGAGAATTCTTCATCACCTGGAAAGCAGGTTCAATCAAGTGTAATCCTCAGCATTATAGCCTGAGGAGTAACAAATGTTTACTTGGGTATATGTACATACAGGAACCAAGAAGTCCAATTAAGATTTAAAAGTATTCCAAATGTTCTAAAAACCGCTAGGCGTTAGTCAGGCGGAAAAGGGGCACCTAGCGCCTAAGTGTCAACTAATCGGCCACCTTGGGCCTGGGGGGACTAATCGGCTATCTAATCTAAGCGTTGGACCACTGCCTAGCACCTAGGCAAGGACTAATCGGCCTAGGCAGCCGACTTTTAAAACACGGGCTCACAAAGCTATTCTGAGGCTATGGGGCTTTTCAAAGGTGGAAACTGAGTAGAAAGGGTAAAACAATTCAAATCCATTCGCGACAATAATAAGTTGTCTTGGTATTCATACTATTGCGGAGCGGCGATGATGAGGTTAGATACCAAGACAGTGGGCGACGCGTTTGAGTTCAGTCTAAAGGCTGTGGAGATATAGGAGAAGCTACCCAAGCGGAAAGAATTGGAAGACGAAGACGAGGGTCAGGTGTATAGGTTGTACTCTATTCACGCGACTTCAAGTTATCGATGGCTAAAGAATTTATTGCCAACCAACGATAATGTGAGAGAGAAGGTAGCGTTGGCAGCTTGCGAGAAAATGCTTGTTCTACTCCCGGAAACCCAGGAGAAGGAAAAAAAAAAACGAAGAAGGACTGGATTGCAGAGTGTAAAAGCATTGTTGAAGATATTCAATGTTGGAATGCCATAATAGCAGGTTTGCTCGAAGATTCTCTACCAAAGAAAGAAGAACAAGAAGGGTGATGCCGCCGTGGCAATTGAGGCCATTGAAGCACCGGATGAAGATTATGAAGTTGAGGCCGTTGACGCATCAGATGAACCGGGTGGAGATAAAGAAGATGAAGTTGAATGTGAAGAACATGAAGGTAAATCCGTGCCGTTTACGAAAATAGCCGAAATTCGGTATGATGTAGATTCCCAATGGAAGGGTAAGGGAATTGGCATAGCGTGGTTGAGTACTACACCAGAACCTACTAGTGTGGAGTTTTTCTTGATTGAGGAAGATGCTATCAATCATTACAACTTGTTGAGGAAGTTCAAGAATCCAAGGATAGTAGAAGCCATTTGTAGAAAAGACAAATAGGTGGTGATCAAACAAGTCCATATGGACATAGAGGATTGGATGGAACAAGAACACCAAGCATTCGTATCGCTCGAATCGAAAGACACTCAAATATCTTGGTGGGAGTTTATTGGCCCAGCCTTCATACCCATATTTAGGTATCTCCTTTTCTCTTCTAGTTTTATAAGATTGAATGAATTAAGCAATTTTCTTTTCGTCCTTTGTAGGGATGTTCATGGCAATCTATTTCTCTTCGAGGATGGAGCTCATTGTGGAGATTTGAAGAATATTTCAGTGGTAAATAGAAGCTTAGCAAAGTTGTGTGGCATCCGAATACCTCATGTAGCAGGAGGTATACAACATAGTCAATATTTTGCTTAATCAGCCTCTCTCTCTCTCTTAATATGATATAATTTGTGCAGATTTAGCTTTTAGAACAATACGAGATATTAAACAACTGGTGGAATTGATGAAGTCAGTCCTTGCAAGGCCATATAAAGAAGGCCCAGAATTTTATCTCTCCCAAATGAAACTGGATGACATTGGGATGCCAGAAGCTCTACAGTTTTTATGTCTAGTCTCAACAGTAAGGAATCAGTTTCGTAAGTGCTTTTTATTAGTAGTCATTCTGTAAAAATGATAATTTGAGTAATGGTTTGCCGAGCATAACCTTGTATCACATGCTACTAATTATAAAGCTGCCCATCGACACATGTAGAAGTGTAAATTATTCAATAAATGCCTGTAAAGAATCAATTAGTTATTAATTTGTTCTACTTTTTAGTTTGTCTAATCCTACATAAGAGTTCAATTTTCTATAGTATACTAGTTAAAAAGGGATTTGCCATAATTAAGCATGTAAAAAAGTCACATTTTCTATCAAGATACCTTTGTTTGATGGGAGGTGGTGCCGTTTTCATTTGATGACCACTACCAGACCTCCATTTAGTTATGTTAACTTTAGGACAAACAAATTGCATCATTGAATGGCTATACAAATAGAAGAATATAAGAACGGTTTGCACCAATCTTACTTGATATGGGAAGTTTAACGTGTTTTGTGTGAACTTTGGACTATCCTGTGTGCAGTGTCTAGGAACGTTTATCATGTGTCTTTCCCTCCTAATCGACAAAAGAGCAGGAATTTATTAAAAAGGGAAAAAGAAAAGTAATGAAACACCTAATGCAAAAAGTACAGCACTCATCATTCATGTACACCTTAACTACTCCTGAGGTGGAAGGGGAGAAAGTTAGGGTTTCTCCTCCCAAAGGTGTTGAATTGTTGGGAGCAGAGCAATGGAAAGATTGTATCGTGGGACACTTTATTGATAAGAAACTTCACTTTAAGACTGTGGAATCAATTGCTTTTAAAATTTGGGGCAATTATGGATTGAAGGAGGCTCTATCAAACGAGAAGGGTTTCTTCTTCTTTCGCTTTGGGACAGCAGGTGTATACAGGCAAATAGTTGAACATGGGCCTTGGCACTTTGGTGGACGTCTTATGATCTTGCAGCAATGGCATTCAGAGATTGTTTTTGAGAAGAAAGGACTGTCACAGTTACCTATTTGGATTCAACTGCATAATGTTCCTCTTCAATATTGGACAGTAGAGGTTCGGAGTTATATAGCCAGCGCTGTTGGTAAGCCTCTTTATGCTGATGAGATGACAGAAAAAGCTAAGAGGATTAGCTTTGCTAAAATCTGCGTGGAGGTGGATGTGAGTTCTGATTTGCCTCATTCTATTGATCTTCTTACTGCATCTGGGAAAAAAGTTGTTTGTTGTTATCGGAGCTAAATATCCTTGGAGGCCTACCAGGTGTTCTTGTAATGTCTTTGGGCAGCCTGACTGCAATAAGTATCTGGAGATTGATACTGATAAAATTGTTAAACCTGCTGTTGTTCATGGTCAAGTTGGGGTGGTGAAACCTAGCAAGAATGTTGCCAATAGTTCTGCCCCTACTGCTTCAGTGGCGTCTGTTATCGCTCCTGAGATAATTTTGCCTTGTGCTACTGATCCAGTGGTGTCTGTTATCACTCCTGCTGCTCCTCAGATAAGTTTGCCTTGTGCTAATAAGTTCATAGCCTTACAGGAGGCCGAGGATGTTATTGTTGCTATTTCTAATGATGATAATGTTCTTCCTGTTAGTCCTACAGTAAAGGATGCGATAGAAGATGTTCAATGTAACGCCACTGTGTTTGGATGAATCATAAGGAGTTTTCCTCTTTTAGATAATGACAAGAAGAAAATCGAAAAACTTAGGAAAATAGACATCAAAAGTGTATCCTTGGAAGTTGCACGCACCTATGGGATCCAAGCTCCTTCAGCACAATATCAATAACCTTCAGCACCTCTTGGGGAGTATCTACTTGTTTACCGGAAACGAGTTCATGTAATTGATGCATACTAGCATGAGCCACAAACTTGATTGTCAATTTAAATTCCCGCTTCCTGACATAAATAGTTGAGGTAAACACACCCAAAATTTCACCACTCATACTGATCACGTAACCAAAAAGAGTGCAGAAGTTACATAGGAAATTTATAAATTAGATTTGTGAAGAAACCTTAACAAAGGTGAAGCTTAGGCTATCTGGTCAGATCGCATGCCGCTCGGCTAAATGCTCCATCACTGCGGGAGTTCAAATCTTGGCAGTGGCACCCTTTTTTTCTATTTTTAAAAGCTCTCTCTCTCTCTCTCTCTCTCTCTCTCTCTCTCTCTCTCTCTCTCAATTTTTGCCGAACTTTCCACAAGAATTAAAAAAAATTCCCCTAATTGGAGAGGAACATGATCTATTTGGACTTTAATCGTAGGGCTTTTTGTAACTATTAAGGGTTAATTGTAGTACAAGTGCAATTTTTTGCTATATTATAAATGTTGATAATTTGGGGGTGGCGTTCAATCCTGGATCCGCCATTGTATACAACCTATCACATAATTCTTTAAATCACATACCTTATGGTGCCTGACCCCTCATCCTCCTTAACCAGCGTGATCATGAACTCCTTTGATGTAAAAGGCAATACCCCAGCTGTGTTAAGGGCTTCCATGCCATCGTAAATTGGTAGCCTCATCACTCTGCTTGGTTCCTAACTTTGGGAGTAACTTTTAACTCTTGGTACAATTTTTAATAAATCTCTCTCTATCGCTTTCCACTCATTATCACTCAACTCTCAAAAATAACTTTCTAAGACTTAAACTAAACAAAGTGATATCTCTTTGAAGGTTCACCAAAAGCGTCATTATTGCTTTGTTCAATTCAGACTCCGTTCAGTTACTAGGAATGTTGTATCGGAAAGTTATTCTCAGGAAAAGTTAAGTAAAGTGAAATACAGGAAAAAGAAATCTATTTTCCTTTGAGTGTTCATTTGACAATTTTTTTTTGCAGGAAAACTAAAGTTTAGTGGTTCATTTGTCGGAAAAAGACACTTATGAGAAACTTCTTTATTTTTATTCTCATGGCTAATTTTAAATAAAAGTAACTTTGAGAGCTAAATAATAAGCGATCTTATTTCAAAAATTAACACATACAGAAAATGTATTTTATCTAATGCAAAACCGTAACTTGAAATGAAAAAATTGACTTGCAATTTCCTATTCAATTTGCTATATTCTGAATGGTCATTCAAATCTCCCATTTAAATTGACATTCTCTGATAATAAACCGTACAAATGAAATTTAAAAAATAAGTAGATGACAACTAAATAAATAAATATTAAACAACCGTGCTTAATTAGTTGCCGATGCAAAAACTATCAATCATTTTCCACAACAATTATCTTAGAAAGCATCATAGTAGTCGAAATTGTTGTTGTTCACGTAAGTCTCAAGTGTCTTTCTAAGAACCTAATTCGTATTTTTTTCGTATTGGCGTCATTCATTTTTTTCCTTACCCGCCAATTATTTTGGCCCCACAATAGAGAAAACTTTTCCCGTGATGCAAAATCCTATGCTTTTGGTCGGATCACTTTTGCAAGAAAGTAAATCTTGCAGGAAAACTTAAAACCATGTTTCCCACTAATTTTCTACCAACTGAACACTACAAAAGTTATGGAAAAGTTGATTTTTCCATCTTTTCTTGTACTTTGCTGGCAGCTGAACTGGGCCTTAGTAAATTAGCCTCTGGTTGTATGTTAACCTACAACGTACAAACAGTGCAAAAAAAATTATTACCGTGCCAAGCATTAACGAAAGTTAATTCAAAACTAAGCACATCCCATTTTCTGGAATTTGTGAAGGCAAAACAAAAGTTGTGTCTCGATCATAGATGTTCGAAAGAATTTTTGGAGGACAAAAACTTACTTCTTGTTTTAGTTTCCTTTACATTTTCATTTCCTTCATAAATCTCTCAAGTAATCTATGATTCATAAAGTATAATGAAAATAAGGCCATTGTGTCTAAATCCTGAATTGGAATAATTTACAGAGGGATAGGTAAATAACAAAAAATCAAAAAGTTTAGCTCTTTTAGCTTCGTTATCTTCTTATATTTCAGATTACTAGACCATGACAGAAACACAAGCACAGTAAAAACATCCATATGACAAGAACTTACACTATAATGAGTTAAGTCCCTCTGTGACATATCAACAAGAAAATGATTGGCTTTAACCAAACACTTGCTACCCATTTGCCCATACCCCGGCCTCCTATGCAACACAATACTTTTGCTCGAAGGAGGAAACGGAAACCCGATTTCCAAATTTGCTTTCCTTGATTTTCTTCTTCCCTTGATCCCCTCTACTGAGTTCAGCAGAGCTCTCTTGGACCTTGTTTGGCAATTTGGAAGCTGAATGCTGATTCATTGAGTCCACTAGAGGCATCTTGGAAACGGCATATCTCCTGCGGCCAAAGGGAAGATACTCACTATTGATAATTTGATTCGAAAGAGGAAGACTATTGTAAATTGGTGTTGCATGTGTAAAAGAGGCGAAGAGACTGTGAAACATCATCTTATGCATTGCCCAGTAGCTTGGGATATCGATTGTTTCTTGGTTTAAAGTGAATTGGGGTGTTCCCGGAAGGAGTTTGAGACCTTTTTGATAAAACAGTGTATGGGGCCTTATTTGGCCTCTTTTCGTATATAGTGGCATTCCCTCTATAACTTCGTTTCTAACTTACTTTTCCAAATTATAAACAAATGATAGTAATTATGTGACCAATATTAGATGCACCACAATACAAAAGACCCATAGACAATTATGATCCACCTCAAAATAAAAGGAGTTCATTATGCTGCAACCACAAAAATAAATCAAATGAAACATGCCAATGCAGTGATAATTTTCTTCCTAGGTAGTGATCTCAACTGACTGTTGATTACCGCCATACAAATGAGAGTGGAGGAGGATTCTACCAGGCCATGAGATAGTAGGTCCCGCAGTAGAAAAAAACGTGAACAGCTAAATCAATGTAACAAGCAAACTATAAGCGATCGTAATGGAAAATATTAACTTTCTCGGGCCAAAATTTACCTATCTATAAATGTGTAGTCCCAACTGATCCCCTCTCCGCTCAGAGCAAAGGGTAATAACACGACCCACGTACCTTCAAGAACATAGACATGAAAAAAAATATTTGGTAGGTAAGGAAAGATGTTGTTGAGCACATTCTGTACCCATGGATGGACCAAAAACTATTGTGCTTCTTCTGGAAAGTTGGACGAAATGAAACTTCTCTATGACCAAGAAGATGCCAATATATTGAGCACGGCCGAACGCCGGCATGGTAAGAAAAATCGCCAATCATTCAACCTCAATATGCCATATGTTAAAGGGATTGTACAATAAGGATTGTTAAGTGTAGAATTGATCTTGGATAATTGTCTGAACAACGGCATCCATTAAACTACATAGCATATAACCGCAGATATATGCATATTTGCAATTAGAGGAACTACTAAACATAACGCACACAGACCCAAGTATCAAGAAATAAGAGACAGAACCGAGTTGCCAACAAATCCGGGCATGATAATCCAGTCAAAGTTTTCCTGATTCAAAATGCGTTAGATAGACATAAGCAGAAGATTGAGACTACTTCAATGGAATTTCGCTGGTGAATTCATCTTTAAGTGAACAAAAAACTTGTGCGGCCATTCCCTTCTTTAAGGGAAGCTGAATTTCATACGCTCCATGAGCTACATTTACGCCCAACGACAAGAGGCAAGGTGAGATTTCATATTAAGAGGATAGAACAATCAAACACCTACCAAACAATCAAAATTTATATCTAACTGAGAATTCTTCATCACCTGGAAAGCAGGTTCAATCAAGTGTAATCCTTAGCATTATAGCCTGAGGAGTAACATATGTTTACTTGGGTATATGTACATATAGGAACCAAGAAGTCCAATTAAGATTTAAGTATTCCAAATGTTCTAAAAACCGCTAGGCGTTAGTCAGGCGAAAAAGGGGCACCTAGCGCCTAGGTGCCAACTAATTGGCCGCCTAGGGCCTGGGGGGACTAGTCGGCTGCCTAATCTAGACGTTAGACCACTGCCTAGCACCTAGGCAGCCGACTTTTAGAACACGGGCTCACAAAGCTATTCTGTAAAACCATATGATGACAACTCTGTGGATAAACTGTATGACGGGATTATCAATCTCAAACTTCAAATGGAGGAGGAGTTGTGCTCATAAACTCAGAGATACAAATGAATTCCCAGTAGCTCATTTAAAGAATCTTTAGCAAAAAAATAACCAGCGGCCCAAAATACAAAATACTCGCGACAGCAAAGTAAAAACAAGTACAACTCTATAGCAACACAAGTGCACCGAAACCCGCTGCGTTCAAGGTTTGAAACCAAGGTATCAAAGTTGGCATCAGAGACATTGGTATATTGGATACCATTACTATCGACAACAGGATCAGTAACTCCATCAAAGAAAGCATAGTCAATTGGGAAGTTGTCATTGCCATAGAGCCTCAGGAAAGGGTAAATATTTACTGTGAAGGGTGCATTGTTCTGGTTAAGGAAGAGACTCAGGAAAGGGTAAATATTTACTGTGAAGGGTGCATTGTTCTGGTTAAGGAATTGGACAATCTGAGTCATGAGTCCACTGATATCTGACCTGAACCTTCCAGCAGATGGGACTGGATTGTTCTGAGGCGATCCATAGACGTCAGCATTTAAGGGCACAGTAGCTTTTATGGAGTCGCCAACACCGGCTTCATTCAAGGCATTTTGGATGTTATGAAGGGCTGGGAAGGTAACATTCAAGAATGAATTGTTGCAGGATTCGAGAAATGGTTCATTCCCAACTGCTACATACCTGATTCAAAATAGAAGATGAAACTAATACGAATAAGTTAAAGGGGTTTTTAAATATTCATCCTCAGACCCAATTCCACGTAAGTATCCATCCCAGTCATTTTGAACTATTATGTTTTCATCATTTCAGATGATAAATTACCTATCTTACCCTTTTTAATAAGATATTCATTTGTGTATATTGAATTCCTAAATTAGTGGGATTTAATCATTTCCTAATTTAGTGGGATTTCTCCATTTCCTAATTTAGTGGGATTCACCATAATTTGAATTCGAA
Source organism: Rhododendron mucronatum var. ripense (assembly GCA_019656295.1). Classification (NCBI taxonomy): domain Eukaryota; kingdom Viridiplantae; phylum Streptophyta; class Magnoliopsida; order Ericales; family Ericaceae; genus Rhododendron; species Rhododendron mucronatum. The sequence continues at coordinate 19,176 of BPLT01000246.1, forward strand.
AATCATATTTAAAAGAGCCTTAATTTTCATGAACTAAATGGAATACACTATGATTTTTTAAGAATACACTACAATTTAATCGAAAAAAACATGAATACACAAACCATGAATAAAATAAACCATGAAATCGTAAATACAAGACGATTTACATAAAGAAACCATGAAATTCTAAACCACCACCCCTCCCAACCACCAACTCAACAAATACAAGACGATTTACGTAAATAAACCATGAAATCATAAATAAATCATGAAATCCTAAACCACCACCACCCATTCCAACCACCGGTTCAACAAAAATTGAATCGATTTCATGACATATTTTGGAAATATTTCCCCTACTCCTTCCTCTCCCCCTTGGAAACCATTGAAACAGGAGGACAAAACCCCATCTTTGTATGCAATTGTAGCAAAAAAAAACTACTTGGTTATACATACAGAATCTATTACATACACACTTGACTCATTGGCAAAGAAAATTGTTGCTCGAATCAACTCATGGGCAAAGAAGATTGTTGTCCCATCATTCCACCACAACCGAGATGGACCAAAACGCTGTCGGAGAACAAGATCACGAAGACGCTAGCAGCCGGCGATGAGAGGATGACGCAGAAGGATAAGAAGACGCTGTGGCCGTTCTTGCCAAATAGGCCGAGCTTGGAGAACTCGGCCTCGAGTCTTTTGTAGTCCCTTGAGACCTCGGAGACAGCGTAGTCTTGGAGGTAGAGGCCGTTGAAGAAGGTATTAGATCTCCGGGTTTGTTCCGGATCTCGCCGCCGATTGCCTCTCGTCTCGACCACTTTGAAAGTTTCAGCAAAATGGAAATGGAAGTTTTGGGGGGATGTTTAAATGGTTTGCCGAAATTAGAGGGATTTATTTTTTGTCGTTATCCTAAAATTATGCTACAGGACTTTCAAGATTAGATTTTAGTCCCAAAAATCCCTGCCTACATATACATATATTATATATATAATAGTCAATGTATTCATACAATAAAGGGCAATTATGGAATTATTTAAAGGGAAAATTTCACGTAGGCACCCGACCTTTCACACAAATCGCACATAAACACCTGACTTTTATTAAATTTCATATAAACACCTGAGCTTTCTAAAAACTCATCAATTTAACACCTGACCTTTATTAAATTTCATATAAACACCTGACCTTTCTAAAAACTCATCAATTCGACACCTACCGTTACCCTTCCGTCTAAAATCAAACGAAAAAAAAGTTAAGTGCTCCGATTTTTTACTTGTTTGAAATAATGCTAAGATCTTATTTTCCTGATTATTTTATCCTAAAGAATCGTAATTAATTTTTGACTCTAAAGCTCTCGTTAATCAGCCCTAAGAAAGTCGTATAATCAAATATCTCTTAGGGCTAACTAACGAGAGCTTTAGAATCAAAAATTAATTATGATTCTTTAAGATAAAATAAAATGATCAGAAAAATAAGATATTAGCATTGGTTTAAAAGGACTGAAAATTGGAGCAATTAATTTTTCAACAATGTATAAATCGTTTATAAATTAAAAAATATAGTTTAAAAATTAAGTGCTCCAATTTTCAATCCATTTAAACCGATGCGATGATATTATTTCTCTGATTATGTTATCCTAAAGTATCATAATTAATTTTTGACCCTAAAACTCTCGTTAGTCAGCCCTAAGAAAATCGTATAATCAAATATCTCTTAGGGTTAACTAACGAGAGCCTTAGAATCAAAAACTAATTATGATTCTTTAGGATAAAATGATCAAAAAAATAAAATCTTCGCATTGGTTTAAATGGATTGAAAATTGGAGCAATTAATTTTTCAACCAATCGTTTATATAGTAAAAAATATGGTTAAAAAAATTAAGTGCTCCAATTTTCAATCCGTTTAAACCAATACGAAGATCTTATTTCTCTGATCATTTTATTCTAAAGAATCATAATTAATTTTTGACTTTAAGACTCTCATTAGTTAGCCCTAAGAGATATTTAATTCTATGATTTTCTTAGGACTAATTAACGAGAGTTTTAGAGTCAAAAATTAATTATGATTCTTTAGGATAAAATGATCAGAAAAATAAGATCTTCGCACTGGTTCAAACAAATAAAAAATTGGCGCACTTAACTTTTTTTCCGTTTGGTTTTAGACAAAGCGGTGACGGCAGGTGTTGAATTGATAAGTTTTTAGAAAGGTCAGGTGTTTATATGAAATTTAATAAAGGTCAGGTGTTGAATTGATGAGTTTTTAGAAAGCTCAGGTGTTTATATGAAATTTAAGAAAGGTCAGGTGTTTATGTGCGATTTGTGTGAAAGGTCGGGTGCCTAGGTGAAATTTTCCCTTATTTAAAAGTGGGGATGAAAACATAACTGTTTAAAATGATCAGGATAAATACTTACGTGGGATGAAATTTGAGGATGAATATTTAAAAACTCCTAAGTTAGAAATTGGGAGATACCAATCACAAAGTTGAGCATTAGTGTCCTAGTAGTGAAAAACGGGCGGTAAAGTTATCGTCTAGAGAAATGAATCGAGACTTCTGAAAAAGTTCCGTGTGAAATTCATGAAATGATTCCTGTTTTCATGATCTGCTAATTCGCTAACATGATTATACAACGCAACACATCCATCTAAGAAGGACGAACTATTCCACTCTAGATACTTAAACTGTAGTCTAAGCAACGGCACTGCCAACAAAATTCAGGATGTACAAGTTGAATTCAACCCCAGTCACAAGTTCTTCACCAGTGGAAATCATGACAACAGGTTTCAACAAATTGAAAAACTAGAAATCATGTCAACAGGAACGAATGTCTTGCTGACAACCCTTCCAATGAATGTTATTCTATATGCCACGAGCCCCAAAAAAGAAGATCTCTGACACCCCCTTTCAACCACTAAGAAGTTGTCTTCCGCTAAAATTGACAGTAAACATCCAGTCCACAACTGTGGGCTGACATAATATAAGGTATGTAGTCAAAGTTATATTCCTCAGAGAAAGAACAAAGAAAATTTCATTATCGTAGCTGCCTGATAGTATTTAAGAAACAATCCAAATTTTCCAAACAAACCACACCTGTTTTGTCATCTTTGCAAAGTTCAAAAGGAAAAAAATTATTTCGATGAAGTTAATGCTAATTAGATTTGATGGAGCAATCAATTCTTGCGAACCAGCCATATTGGTTCTTTTGTCAATACAATGTTCACCAGGGAAGAAAGTCAAGAAAAATAACTGAATGAAAATAACTCTTTGCTTCACTTCCAGGGGTACACCAAGAACAAAAGAATAGGAGAAGGAAAACAACTTTACTCAAGTGTACCACTTGGAAACAAAAAAAAGAAAGAAGGAAAACTATGAGAGTGATAATGCATAAAACTATCCATCCGTCGTTGGAAACTACACCGCAATACAATGGTTACCAATTGTTCCAAAACAAGTGTAGAAAGGAAGGCAGGCATCTATCTATCTATCTACACTCCGTAAGTAAATGTAAGCCACACGATACTTCCTCTTTTTTCTGAAAAAATAAATCACACATAATTCCGTGCCAGCCCCTTTGTTTCTCCCTTGAATTGACTAAAATAATGCTCAAACTTTCCCAGCCCAAACATAAAAGAGGTTTGGTATCTTGGCATAGAAAAGGTAAAAAAAAAAAAAAACGATGATTAAAGGTCAAAAAGTTAAATAATGCTTGATCTAGCAGTAGCACTAAACTGGATAAAAAAAAAGAGTAATATTAGTTCGGGTTTATAGGGAGATCTCACAAACTGGAGAGTGCAAATTAGCCGTGACATGCAAGGTTCATCGATTTTATTAATATTATAGAAAGTTCTAAAATGATGAATGAGATGAAAAAATGGGCCAACTCAGATAAGGGGGAAGGGAATGCAGGCTCAATATCCATCCATTAAATGGGATGCTTTCAACAACGGGCCAGCTCAGCTCAGATGAGGGGGAAGGTATTGCAGGCATAATATCTTCTGAAGTACACTTTGGGATGGGCCACAGTTGAAGGCATCATCCCATTTAATGCACATTGGAAGATGGATACATCACAATTAAGGCAGCCAATACGAAACCCACTTCATTGCTCAGATCTCCATGTGTAAAAGTAACAGAAGCGGCTTCATTCCAAAAATGATACTCACACAACAATCCAAACACAACAACTTACACAACCTCTCACATGCATGTGGGCTCCACACACACTACTATGTGTGGGCCCCACATGTATATGAGAGGTTGTGTAAGTTGTTGTGTTTGAATCGTTGTGTGAGTAGCATTATCCGCTTCATTACGGCGTTAACATTTAATTCTCCTTGAATCATGAAAGACCTATTGCCTTGGTGAAACATAATAAAATTATCGAAATAGAGTTCTTTCTCTAACAAGTTGAATAATTTTCAATCATCTGAAATCTAAATTTATGCAGGGCGTGATGAAAAACTTCCTGTAAGTAGAGCAATTTATAAAATTCTCCCAAGAATCAAACCTTGTACAGGTCTGGTGTAATACAAATCGTAATCATAATGGTTCAACAACTGAATGGACAATTGAATTGAAGGACACAATGGAATGGAGAGGGAGGGAGGGAGAAAAAGCTCACTTGATGTTAACACTTCCATTGAAATTGTAACGGGAGACGTTGCGCTGCATCTACTGCTTAGCGCGCTTGTAATCAGTCATGGCGGCGAGCTGATCATTAGGTATGGCAACCATAACCTCAATGTTTGATAGCAAGAGCACTCATGGTGGACTGAGCCGCATCAAACAGCTTCACCTTCGGAATTCCATTGTCCGTCAGCATCTGAACCACTACTTTAGGCGGCAATTGGTGGGTTGCTTAGGTACCCCAGTTCATACCTAGCCCCTCTACCCCCACAAGTAAACCAGCCCCCATTTGACCCACAACCAATAAACACAGCCAAACCCACACATCCGACATTTTCTCAGCCAAATGACAAGGAAAAATCAGTGAGTGAACTGAAATGGGTTGTTTTTTCCTACTCCTATTAATATAGTATATCAATCAAGCTAAAAACGTGGAGAAATTTTAGGAGAAAATAGGAGTAAAATATAAAATTACTTGTTGGTTCCAGGGAAATTGAAGAAAAAGGGGTGTGTTTTATTTGGGAGGTGGTTGATGGGTATATATGAGCGAAAACTCAGGGATATTTCCCACGAAGAGATGAGATGAGATCGTGTAGAGAAAAGTAGTACTCCTCCTCTACGAATCTATCATCTATCTATCGATATCTTGAAGGAAGGTAGTTGATCTCTTAAAAAGCCTCCAAACCCCCGATCCTTATTACCTAGCTTTTCCATTTTGTTTAAAAAGAACAAAAAATACCCACGTTCACATCCCTCTCACACGTCCTATATTTTCTATTTAAAAAAAAACAAAAAAAAACTACCCATGTTTAAATACTCGAGATAGGGAATTCTACGTCTCTTTATATGTTATTTAAGTGATTCTATGCTTTGTTCGAACTTGTATTAGTTGTTATTGAGATTGGATTGAAATCTAAAAAACCCTGTCAAAATCGCCTGAAAAACACTCTTCCTACTGATAGGACAAGTATGAAATTTTTCCTCAACCAACTCAAACATACTGCAGTAGCTCAACGTATTCATCCACCTACCGGTAGGTCAAGTACAAAGTTGTTTCTTGAAAATCGTTGGCCTCTTTGTTTCCAATTTCTACCGGTAGAAAGTTGTTTCATGAAAAACGTTGGCCTCTTTATTTCCAATTTCTATCGGTGGGAACTTTAACCTACCTGTAGGTCAAGTGCAGAATTTCTCTCTTTTACCGGTAAGACTCGTTCACCTACCGGTAGGTAATTGAGCTGCTACAGTGTCGTTCACCTTCTTTTCCTACATTCTTCCAAATTACTTTTTGAAGCTTCTTGTCGACTCCAATGGGTTTGTTCATGCATTCTTTCAAGTATTTTGGAGAGTGTTACTTGTTTTACACTGGAGTGGTATCCGATGGACTTAAATGAACTCATCGAGTTAAGAAATGTGAAATGTAAGTTGTTGCACGTTGAAATACGAACGATACATTTGAGTAGGTGAACGACACGCGACCACTCAGGGCCCATCGACGGGTGGGTGTCGGGGTCCCATAATCAGCTCGGCAGGAGATATCGGGGTCTCATAATCAGCGCGGCAGAAGCTAATGCTCATATTGTACACTCAAGGCATAACCTACAAGGTGGGTGCTTGGCAGGGGATGTCGAGGTCCCATAATCAGCCTGGCAGGAGTTTCGGCTTAGACACATTGACAATACGAGTTATTGAGGCACGAATGAAATGAATCGGATATAAGAGTATGTCGAGATGAAGGATTGGTGACAGTTGGACACTTAGTCTATAATAAGCTATGCTTACATTCATTGTCGTTTGATTTCCTTCATTTGTTCTTCCGTGTTACTCATTTGCATGTAGAGTTTGTGTAGACTTTTCTACTGGGCTAGTGTAGCTCAAGCCTTATATTATTTTCAGGTGTTAACCCGGATCCATAGCTTGCATGCTTGGAGTGTGGACATATTTTAAAAGCTAATCAAAGGAGTTACTCATCCATCTTTGTAAAATTTTTTTGAAAGATGTATTTTTTAACTTAAGTTATAATTCTTTTGACTATGGAACATTTGTAAACTCTTAACTCTCTTGATACCTAATACTTATGTTAATTTGGGGCCGTTGAGCCGATGATGTAATATTTTGGAATGTAATGAACTTGGAAGCATAATTATGGGAATGGGAACACAATAATCTTTTGGGTATCGAATGGGATATCGTGAGGTTTAATTTATGGAAATCATTTATACTTATGTTGAAAATCGAGAGCATACCTAATACTTATGTTAATTTGGGGCCGTTGAGCCTATGATATAATATTTTGGAATGTAATGAACTTAGAAGCATAATTATGGGAATGGAAACACAGTAATCTTTTGCGTATCGAATGGGATATCGTGAGGTTTTATTTATGGAAATCATTTATACTTATGTTGAAAATCGAGAGCGTGACACCATCCTTTCCAAATATTTCGTTAGCCCTTCTACCCATAGATCTCAACCGTAGAAAAAATGTGTACCAATCCATGGGTCAAAAATATAGGAGAAAATTTAGAGGATTCAAAAACTTCCCTATCATATTATATATATGTGTGTGTGTGTGTGTGGGGGGGGGGGGGGGGGGTGGGTGGGCCCTGTCATTTTTTGAAATGTGTTTAGATTGTTAAATGTTTAGTTGGGTGGGTGGGCCCTGTTATTTTTTGAAATGTGTTTAGATTGTTAAATGTTTAGTTGGTTGAATGATTGAGGGGGGAAAATTGATTAATTATATATTCGGTTATTGATTCATTGCAATAGTTATTGATTCATTGCAATATGTTGGTGGCAACAAATGTATTAATTTTGTTGCATCTAGATTCTAAGTCATAGTTTCATTTTCGCCTTCATCGGGTTGAAAGTTAACGAAAATATACATGTGCCTGTGTTTTCAAATTGGAATTAATTTTCTCATTTAACTTAATTTTCTATATTACATAATACAATGGTGTAGGGTCCATCCATACTTAACAAAAGACAAGTTGTTGCAATGGATGCTTACTTTGATCCAATAGTATAGGCTCATTCTTCTCCTTTCAGTAAAGTGCTCACACTTTTTGCACATATTACACAATCCCTGTGTGAGTTCATTTACTTCTAACAACTGTACATTAATGTCTCTGTGATTTTTCAAAAAAAAAAAAAGAATAATACCAAAACTTTCTAAATTATGTGCTAATTTGAAGAATATATATATATAAGAGCATTTTGGGGACAAAAAAAAAAAAAAAGACACGCCATCATCTCAACCATTGAAGCCAATGGCTGAGATTGGAAGTTCACAAAGAATTATAATTGGCCACAAAGAATTATTCTTGGTCGCGATGCATGACTCCTGACCGCAAAGAATTACTTGTAGCTGCAATGAATTACTCGTGGCTGAGAATTACTTTTAGCCGCGTCGAATTGCACTTGACCGTATCGAATTGCACTTGGCCACATTAAATTACTTTTGGCCGCATCGAATTACGCTTGGCCGCATTGGATTACTCTTCGCCACATCTAATTGCACTTGACCGCGAAGAATTACTCCTGCCTGCAAAAAATTACTCTTGGCCGCATCTAATTGCTCTTGGCCTCATCGAATTGCACTTAGCCCCATCAAATTACACTTGGCCGCATCAAATTGCTCTTGGCCGCTACGATTTACTCTTAGCCACATCGAATTGCTTTTGGCCGTATCGAATTGCACTTGGCCACATCTAATTTCTCTTGGTCGCTACGATTTACTCTTGACCGCATCGACCTACTCTTGGCCGCATCGAATTGCACGTGACCGTATCGAATTGCACTTGGCCACATTGAATTGCACTTGGCCGCATCGATTTACTTTATGGTCTCGCAATTCTTTGCGGCCAAGTGCAATTCAATGAGGCCAATAGTAATTCGTAGCGGTCAGGAGTAATTTTTCACGACCAAGAGTAATTCTTTTCGGCCAGGAGTAATATTTTGCGGCCATAAGTAATTCTTTGCGCTAGGAGTAATTCTTTGCGGCCAATAGTAATTCTTCGCGTCACATTCTTTTTTCTTTTTAACTAATAGGTAAGAGAACAAAATTGTTATTCAATACTACTTGAGCTGTTGGTTTAGATGATTTGGAGTTTCATGATCTTTTTGGGATAAAGATTGCAGGTTTTTTGTTGGAACCTTTTGGATAAACAGAGTTTCAAACTCTACTCCTTACTTGATTATATGTAATCTTGGAACTATTTTGCTTTTCAATTTTTCTTGGTCAGTTAAGGAAACAATTGCGATAGGGGTGTTACTTTTGAGTGAGTGGACGTTCAAAAAATTGAATTCGAGTTGGAATCCGATATGATTATACATTCTTATATATATCTCTAAATGTAACTAACAGAATTAAATAGATTTGGTAACATTTGTTGTGTTAAACTATTTTATGAACTTGGTTAGATAGATCAAGTTTGAAGCTTATTTTTAAAATGAAAATTTTCAAGAAGAACATTTTGTTGGGAGAAGAATTTTTTTTTCTAATTCACGATTATTTGTAATGCTCCTCTCGCATGAGATGGGACCCATACGCATATACGGGATTCACCTCATGTGAAATGACATTAAAAACAACCGTTGTATCCCAAAAAAAACTTCAGAAAAGTGAGGTTTGATACTTTATTTAAACTATATTTAGAAAACATTGCAGCGTGCTTGAAGGCACGGGCAATTACTAGTAAAATGATGTCTTAGGCATGTATTTACTCTGCATCTCACCAAGGGTTTACCACGGCTTTGATTCGTTTATCACCTAGTATGTGAAAAATGAACTTCTTCTATACTAGTTGTATCCTGTTAGCACTGACAACCTCATCAGTTATCAAACCCTTTTTTAGCCAGTTCCATGGAACTGATGGAAGGCCCTGTTATATTTCTGTCTGCTAGTTATGTATTCTTCATGTCTTCTGCATTTGTATTTTTAAACTGTTTGCCAATCCATTGGTCATGCCGATACCATACATATTGGAGTCTTTTTCAGTGTTAAAAATGCCTCTTTTGTGCAGCGCATTCTATGGGCTTCTAGCTCTTAGTTGGCACTGTAATTCGGGTACTCATATGCTCTGTTCCAATTTCTGATGTTATCTTTCTTGTTTTTTAACTCATTAATTGAGATTTTGTTGGGATTTGTCCCACATTGGTTAATTATCTCCTCCAATAATAGTATATGAGCTTGGGCGGCCTCTCCACTCTTAGCCAATTGGTTTGGAGTTGGATGCTTTAACATGGTATCAGAGCTAGGCTTTCGGAGGCTTTTCCCCTTGTTTGTGCTATAGTTGCACTTTGTTTAATTGTGATCCGTGTGTTCCGGATCCTTTGTTTATCTCTCCACGTGCGAGTCAGGGGTCGCACGTGCGGGGGAGTGTTGGGATTTGTCCCACATTGGTTAATTATCTCCTCCAATAATAGTATATGAGCCTGGGCGGCCTCTCCACTCTTAGCCAATTGATTTGGAGTTGAATGCTTTAACAGATTTTGCTATATTATGTAAAGAAGACACAACTTATGCTCGATAAGTGCCTTAGGGAGTGTGTTCTCTTTTTTATGTATAGCTTGCACTTCAAAACTCAGCCGGAAAAAAAAAGGTTTGCACTTCATAAATCTGCGCAAGAGTGCTGCTTCAGGAATACTGTTTTGAATCTCTTGATGGTGTCCTCTTCCTCAAAAATTTACAGGTTACATGAAGGATTGGTGAAGTCATATGATCCGGAAATAAAGAAACAGGTGGTAAGCTGAGCTGCACTGTTACCAGTCCGTTCTAGTATTAGGACTCTTATTTTTTAACTACTCATTTTCTCTGCTTTATGAGATTGGTTTGTAATTCAAAAATAAGTATTTTCTAAGGGAACGAGGCTTAAGGGTGGATTTGGATTAAAAAATTAAGTAACTTAATTTTTTTTGCATTTGTTTGTCTTGCGTCAAACTTTTGTGACTTATTGATTCGTCTCGATGAGAACAAAAGGAAAAGTAAAATTTTTTGATTAAAAGTCAAAAATTTTTGAATAAAAACAAAAATAAGTCAAAAAGACAACTTATTTTTGTATTTTTTAAAATAATTATGAATTTGAAATTTTTTTTTTATTTTTCCGATTCTATCCGCCGAGACGAATGAATAAGTTACAATTGATGCAAAATTAACAAATACAAAATTTTTTAATAAAAATAAATAAGGCTCGGTTCCGGAACGCGAAATAAGTCCTTATTTTTTAAGAAGGCAATTTCAAGCTAAAAAATGATGGGCTTATTGAAATCAAAAAATATGCAATATAGATTTTGTTTGAAAGATCTCATCGAGATCTTTAATACGATACAAAAAAAATTAAAAAAATATTTTTTATTTACTTTATTTTTGAGTTTGAAAATATGAAATAAGCGGCTTATTTTTTAACAAGGTTTCTGAGTTTGACTTTTAACCCTAGGTCGGTTTTGTAGTTGTACAAAGCTTGCGCGAGAAATGCTTCCGCGGTTTCTGAAAAAAGTTTTGTGATCTTTCTAGCTCTGAGAATTTCAACCTCTTTGATAGAAGCAAACTATTGCGTACGAGTACAAAGAGTTTTCGAAGAGGAGGGTGGGGGTAGAGATTATGCCTCCGAGAAAAGAACCCTGCAGAAATTTCCAGCGTGGAAGGTAATAGTCGCTACCCATTAAACCGGCACAAAACACCTAATTCCATTTTTGTTGTTTGCCTTGTTTGTGAGAAAAGACATTAGGGTTTCCTACCGACAATGAAGGAAGATTAGTTCCTCCCCCCCGGCCCCCCTTCCCCTCCCCTTCTTCTTTTTTGGGGTTGGAAATTTGCAGACAATATATTGCCTCTACTGCAACTATAGGTGTTCCAGTTGAACTGCAATGTTATGGTCGAAGCTTCATATTCCAGTTGAAAGCTGGTGTACCGTAAAATGTACTATCAAAATGTTACTTATTTTGTGGTCTATGTTATGCATCATTTTAGTGTACATTGCTTTTTTGCATATTTTCAGATCAAAATAAAGTACTTTTTTGCATATTGTTTAAATTTTGTTTGTTTTCATTCCTGTGAATTACTTGAAGCAATACGATTCCAAAAGTTCATATTCAAACGGATATTTTATAAGAAACTTGAATATTGCATCGAATGTCCAAGATTATACCTTGGATTGGGGGGGTGTGGTGGAGCGGGTCCATACATATATAGTAACTTTTATGAAATTTTTTTCCCCCCAAGGGACTTGCAGGAGCCAATCCCTTCCAAATAAACCTAAAAAACTAATTGGGACGGAGGGAGTAGTATAATATGGAGAATGAACTGTAAACCGAATCTAGCTCGATCCTTGGTTGTAAAAATGCTCAATTAGTATGAGATTGGTTTGTTTGCCGTGTTGTTCGTGGGGAAGGGGTGCCTAGGATAGGACCGCCTGTGGTTGTTTTTGGATGAGGTTAGGGTGAGGACTTTTTCAAGGGTTTTGTTTGTGGTGGGTGGAAGGATGCATATGGCCCTTGGGGTTTGTGTAGGATTGTAGTTAACTTGGATTTAGAAGTGGCTTGCTGGAATTTTTTCATAATATAAAATGCTATTTACACAAATCGTAATAATAAGAAAAAATCAATCAAATTGAACACCACCCATTCCCAAACTTTGTGCACAAAGGACCTAAGAGATGCCAGTTATCCATCCAAAGATAGTCGTTATCTGCCTTTACCACCCCCATGTTTAATGGATCCTGGCCTTGGCTTCTCAGCTTGGAGATTTGCCTCATGGTCCATGACGAGTGGTAGCAATTCCAATGACCGAAAACAATGATTTTTGTCAGCACAATTATGGATTCACTTCACCCACAGGGTATCTATCTTCTTGCAAACTGCCCACAAGTCCAGTAGCATGGCTGCGTTGTTCCAGTCTTGAGTCTTCCTAAACCTCAAGCCACCTATTTTAGGAGCACAGACAGTATCCTAATTGATCTTAGCCCCAGAAGTGCTTAGCTCTGTACCTTTCCACAACATAGCCCTAATAACTCTTAATCACAGTCACAATCTTCCTTGGGAGAATGAAATGCCACTCCTGCAGATTTGTATATAAACAGCACAGAACTCATAAGTTGGTCCCTGCCCCCACACAAAAGTGACTTATTAGATAAAGTTTGGGTCCTTGAAATGATCCTTTCCTTTAGCAAAATGTAGTCTTGAGTATTGCATGCTAGTGATAGTTAGGGGAACCCCCACGTACTTGACGGGAAGGGAAGCTTCGGGAATAGCAATTATACTGCCCAAGATCAGAGAGTATACCTTGTAATCTGTTAGCTAGGACTTTACTCACACACTTGTAGCCATAGGTCACCTTGCAACTTGCAATGGGCCTATAGTCCTTGACTGAAGAAGGGCATTAGACTTAGGGACAAGAGAAAAAGCTGCAGCCCATTGCCCTAGCCTAGTGCATTTTCAAAGTAATAACTAACTGCTTAAAGGAAGTTCTAACTGACAAACTCCCAGTTCGCATGAAAAGCAGAGTTGAAACCGCCAGGGCCTTGGACGTTGTTATTCCTAATGGAATCGAGTGCTGAACAAATCTCCTTATCTGAAACAGGCTTAAAAGGTCTTCCCAGTAGATAACTGGAACAATTCTTTTGATGGCCTTGGTCAGAATATCAATTGTCTCTTTTTTCTCAGCAAATTTACTGCCAATAGCCCTGATAATACTCCAGAATTTCCCCTTTAATATTGTTAGCATCTTCAACTCTGACTTCCTGACTGAATATGTTCTCCTCATCTTATGAGCATTCGTCTTCTTCTTCCTCATTTTAGGAGCATTGATCTCTGGTGAAAAAACCTTGTGCTCCTAGCACTCAAGGACAGGCATTTAACCCTTGCTTTTGCTTCTTGAATGACTTTTTAGTCAACAAAGGTACTCAACAACTGCTCTTTCTTTTCACTCAGAGCAGCAACATCAAGGAGCTAAAGCACTGTTCTCCTATTCGCCCTTATGGCTTCTCTCCCCTGCCTTAAAATATTCCTAGTTTTGACTTTTGGACATTCTTGTATCCCTGCCTCATTGAGTTTGGTCTTTCGACAGTTTTCTTAGCTAATACAGAGACTGCCTCGTGGATTCTTAATATGTAAAATTTGTGAGTGGATAGCGTGGCCTCACTGACCTAGAGAGGAACATTTTTGTAGTCATGTTATTGGTTTCTTCATAACCTAGCTACTCTCTCTCCCGACCTTTTATTAGTATTGTAGTATGCCCATGGTTGATACTTGTTTCCATCTGCTGCCTAAAGGTTAATATATGGATCCAATGTTCTAGTTTATTATCCTTATTCATCATCTCACCAGTGTTTCTGTCAAGATAAAACCATTTATTTTCCGAACCATGTTTTGGATATGATGTCCATTATTTTTTACTTCTAAATTCTCTCCTTGCCTCTTCCAGTTGTCAATATGGTGAGCGGTGTAAGTTTCTTCATGTAACACAACAACAACCAAAAGCTAATGTCTTTGGATATGGTGTTCAAAGTAGCACTCAACTTCAGCGATCAAATTTGCAACAGCACAAGCCCAATTCTTTCGGCTTTGGTGTTCAAGGCAGCCCACAGGCAAGAGGGGCAAATGGTTTTGGATCCAAACAGGACCAGTTCAAGGTGCTGTCCTTAATTTCTTGCTCGTATTAGAAGTATGGACACTTTTTGCCATATTTTTAATGTGATAATGTCAGTGAATGTCATGCTTTTATTTTCGTTAGTTTTAAGTTCTTTTCGTGTCACCAGCCTTATGAAAATACTTGGACGCGTTTCTCCCCCATAAATGCTGGTGGCTCCCAAGCATCACAGCAACCTGATAACCAGCCTCCGACAGCTCATCATAAGTGAGTGCTTGAGTAATGCTTATACTTCTATGTTTGTTGCTTTATATCTTTGAGTAAGTGTTAGTTCATCTTCTTGACTGGTGCTGTATACTGCTCAAATGCATTGTGATGTGAAGGTGCATAGATCCTGAATTGTGTAAAGGTCAAATCTCGGAAGATTTTCAGCATGAAAGACCGCTTTGGAAGCTTACATGTTATGGCCATGGTAAGAGGTATATTTTTCTAACAATGTCTCTCGCAGGCACTTTGAGAAAGTTGGTTTTCTAGATTTCACTGAAGAACAGATTAGTTGGAACACTGTATTTTAATGCGAAACTGTTGTGCATAAGTTGCTGAGAAAAACCGAGGAAAAATTGGTAAGTAGAGGTTTGAGGACCACGCAAATATGAGACCGACATGCAAGTTAATGATGCTTTAAATCACAGTATCGGCCAGTGTAACGGTTGCAGTCACTTAGGAACAGTTATTGGCAGTATCACCCTATGTAACGCTGGAAACCTCACTCTTGAATTGTTCCCCACACCCCACACAACCCCCCCCCCCCCCCGGTTTTGAAGCTCTAGCAAATATCATAGAACTTGTCGATAAGCATGTTTATTTCAAATTGATACCCAGGAATCATATTATATAACATACATTTGAAAGGTTTTAGACCATTATCCACGTATTGTGTACTTCCCCTGAAGTGAGAATTATGTTAGATATTCAACTCCCCAAATTGTGTTGTTTTTATATTTAGTATGTAATAGATTGATAGTCGATTAACAAACCCAAAAACAAAAAACCACATTATTAATACATTCAACTCAAAACCAATGGTCCTGAGTAGAGAGGTTGCCAAGCTCTCAATGCCAATCAAGCTCTAAAACTGCCTTGGTTGTGCGAGAGGTAAACAAAAAATCATAAGGATTGTTAGACTTGTCCCACATTGTTCATTTAAGCCATCCAAGCTTGGTTAATATATTCTAGAGGTTATTCCACCTATTGCCAATTGGTTTTTAGCTTGGAACCCTCCAAGAAATCTAACATGGTATCCGAGCTAAGTTTTCAGATGCTTTTTTCCTTTGTCTGTGCCATAGTTACACTTTGTTTCGTTGCGATCCGTGTGTTCCGAATCTTTTGTTGACCTCTCCACGTGCGAGTCGGGGATCGCACGTGAGGGGGAGGGTTGGAAATTGTCCCACATCGGTTAATTATCTCCTCCAAAACTAGTATATGAGGCCTGTGCGGCCTCTCCACTCATTGCCAATTGGTATTGAGGTGGATGCTTTAACAAGGATCGTAAGAAAACAAGGCGCACTTAATGCACAAATAAGGGGGCAATCAATCAAGAGTGTCTTGTCCAAAAGCTTTCCAAAGCCTAGCTCGGGCACCATGATGCAGAATGAAAATATCATATTGATTAGGAAGTAGTATATTTGATTTCAATATTTTGTTAGAAATCTTCAAATTAGGAAAATAATCATTCAGTATTCTCGAGTAATTAGTTTCCTAATTCTCTAGTAGATTTAGTTTCCTTTTAATTTTTGCTTGGTCAAAAAGGTTTGTTAGTTCCCAATTTTATTGTTTCCTTATTTTTATTTCCTAGTATGTAGGATTTCTTCCATTATAAATTAAGTTGTAAGTTTTAGGGCTAAGTGGTTGTTATTGAATTAAAGAAAAATTGAGTTTTCTCATTGTCGTGCATTCGAAGAGGGAGTACCTCTAGTTCATACCTATTTGTGTTTATGTTTCAAAGAGAGAATCTTTAACATAAGTAAGTTCGTGATCTCTTCTTGCAAATAGTTTCATAAAAGGAGGCTGCGCTACACCACACCACCTTAAGCATCCAACCCAAAATCCATTGGCAATGAGTAGAGAGGAAGCCCAAGCTCATATACTAGTTTTGGAGTTAGTAATTTACTCATTTATCAATTTTGTACAAGCTCTTAACACAGGTTGAAGAGAAACCCAACAACCAAAACCAAATTGAAGTTATGTCAAACCCAAATCAATGTTCCTTTGGCAAAAACAAAGCAAGATCAACACATATCTAAGAACTTCTTTCTGAATCTAACTGAAATTGAGCCCTAATTGAACTTCCAGTGTTAAATTGGGATGCGAATCGAACCCAAATTAATTGGTTTTGTTTTTGATGTAATTTGAACTCAAATAAGTTCCTCATATTCCAAATCAAAGGATAATCTAGGGTGCTGCTTCCAAATCAAAGACTCTTTGTCAAAGAATCAATCTCCAATCCTGATCATACGTTATCAATACTTTTGGGTAAGTGATCCGTATGGGATTTGGTGCAAGTAGGACATAATTAATCTCTAGACGCACCAAAAAGGGGGAGAAATGGAGGATGAAATGGTTTGGAAATTGAAGACAATGAGGGAGAATGCTAGACATTGTTGTTGGTGCATTGAATATTTTCTAGTTTCCTTGGATCCTCTCTATGTACTTTCTTATATTTACTTTTGTCTGTAGGGGCCCTACATTTGGGAAATACCTATGAAGCAAGCATTTTTCCCATACCAGAGGGGTTCAGATAAGATGGCTATGTTATTGAGGGTCACCCGTGAAACGGTGTTAAATTAGGCCTATAAGCCACTAGTATGGTCACCAACCCTCGGGGGATTCTCAACCGATCTTCCCCCACGCTGTGAAGTGAGGCTGGCTCCATGCCCATGATTTAAGGCAGGCAGGGACTGGGGGAAGAAAGACTTTCTCTTGAACCAAAACTCAAGATGATCCAATCCGTGCTTCGCCCCAAGGCACTAGGAGAAATTCTCTCTAAAACCGATCTGATCCACAGGTCGTTCTGCCAACCCAAAACAATGCAATGAAGACTCGTGTCATACAACTAAGTCAGGTGGTAGGTATGATACGACTCCCCATGTGTCAAGTGGCAGTTGTGATACATCTTCTAAGGTGTTTGATGTTAGGCCATGCCCTCTCTCTCTAAAAACAGGATACTCTAAAAAAAACGTATCAGATACCGTATCCGATATACGTACGGTACATGATACGGAGGCTAAAAAAGAGTATCCGCGCTTCATAGGCTGGTCAAGGTGGAGCTCCCTTCGCAGAGTCTTGACAATCCCTTTGCTCTAGTCTCCAAGCTACATACCTCCTTAAGTCCCAAGCAAGCTAGCTAGGCCGACCCCCAACTTAGAGTGTTATGGAACGAAGAGTCGTCATGCTTAATAGAGCCTTATTTGAGTGTGGATATAGGTTGGAGATGTTACACGCGGTCTTGGGTAAAACTCGACCCCAAAAGCTAGCTATTGAAGTAAGGGTGCTCTCACACTTATATTTTTCTTATTACTTTGGTACCCAAGTGATGTGGGACTTCGCTTCACACGCTCCCTCACGCCCAGCGTGCTCACTCAGCGGCACCTGCCGCTTGCAGGCCAGGACACGCACCCTACCCATCCTTGGCATACGCGGCTCTGGTAGATATGAGAGAGAAGGGACAAAATACATGAGAGAGCAGAGAAACCAAACTTATTACATTGCTTACAGTTGTTACGTAATACAATGCTAAGCTAGGTATAAATAGAGGAAAAGACCAAACCCTAAAAAGACCCTAATTGACATAAGTACCAAACTACCGTAACTACATAAGACATATTATAGGAAAACCATGAAACCCTAATAGCCCAAAAGTACTCTTCTACCTTTACCCAAAATAATAAACAACATATACATTTATCCTTCTCACCCCCCCCACTCAAACTCATGATTCAAACGGGGTGAGCAGCGTGAGTTTGCCAAGACAAGAACCAAAATGCCAACAAAGGCCAATGCAAACGACCAGTATCTTCAAATCATCTGAAAGCAAGGCTCAGTACCCGAACCACCAGCCATGCAGGCGCAACAGAAAAGAAGACCAAATTCTGACAGGAGATGCATAATGCAATCAGAAGAGAAGCGACAAATGTGAATCAGCTGAATTGATGGGGGACTAGGCAGCACTTGCAGCGTGCAGGTGAGAGACACGTGCCCTACCCATCAAAACCAATGCAACAGAACAGAAGTGCAGATATCCAGAATAGAGGCATACAAAACAGAACAAAAGAGGCAGAGCCAGATTTCTGAAGTCTCGAACAAACTTCAGGACAGATTCAAATGCAGATTCAGAGATAGATTCAGAAAGATGCAAAAGACAAATAGATTTCAGATTCAGAATAGAGATACAGACCTAGCAATACCGAGCCAGAGATAACCAACAATACAAAATGGAGATAACAAGAGATGCAAAATACCAGATTGAGACCAAAACATATTCAAATAGAAAGTTAAAATTTTAGAGGAAGAAGTACGGGAGAGAAGAGAGATGCAGTTAAAGAGAGTTCAAAGGCTTACACAGTTTAAAAGGTTCAGAAGGTTCAAAAGGCAAAGATTCTAAAGGTGCAGATGTTCAAATATAAGAGATGCAGTCTGATGCAAATACTAGAATACCAGAGATTTGCAAAAGTACAGAGAACAATGCTAAATAACACCCAAACAATAAAAAAAACAGAATCAAATAGCACAGATCTGAGCCGCCAGAGGTCTGTGGAGGTTCGCCGGAGGTCTGTGAGGGCTCTCCGGAGGCTGACGAAGCTCTGGCGAGGGTCGGAAGGCTCTGGGTAACAGTCGTCGGAGTGCTGGGTTGCTGTTTCAGAGGTTTTCACGGCTGTCAGAGTTGCTACAGTGCCAGGGATTGCATACGACGGTCGCCGGAGGTCAGTGATTGCATAGGTGAGATCGCCAGACGTCGGCGAGTGCATAGAAGTGGTCCACGGTGGTCTGTGGTGCTGCGTTCAAAGAGGGAAGAAGAGGGAGGGAGTAGTGTTCTAAATGGCGGCCGCCTAGGTCGCCTAGGCGCCGCTTAGGCGCTTGGAGGTGCCCTGCCGCCATGCCAATAGCCCTTGGCGTTTGATTTGGCGCCCAGGGAGGTTTGGCGGTGTTTGGCGGCCGCCCAGGTGGCCTTGGCGGTCTTGGCAGTCTTGGAGGCCTTGGCGGGTCTTGGCGGCGTCTCCGGCGTCTTTTGGCGGCATCACCGGTGTCTTTAGAGGCCTTTGGCGGTCTAAAAATATATATAAAAAGTAATACGAGGGACGTGAACAAAGCCATGCTACTTATTGTCTTATTCAACTTATTTGCTAGTCGCTACTACTTAATTTCATTTGAGTTTGTATTTTGAAGTTTGAACTTGCATTATGGATACATGAAATATAGTTTGATTGGATAATGGTTAGTTAAAAAAAAAAAAAATCCGCCGAATTGCTTGGCGCCGGCTAGGAGGCTTGGCGCTTGGAGGTGGGTCTCCGCCCGACTACCGCCAAGAGCCATTTAGAACATTGGGAGGGAGGTCGGCTACTGATGGTGGTGGTAACTTCTTGTGGCTGAGAGAGAGAAACAGAGAGAGGTCAGATTCAGAATATCGACTGAGATGAGGAAGAAGACCAATTGAGATGCAAGGTTAGGATATCGCAACCCGCTCTGATACCATGTTAAGTTACCAACTCTTCCAAAAGCTTAAGCTGTTAAGAAATGGGCCCAACAATGTATATCAAGCTATCTAACACCTTCTCTCACATGCAACCCCGTTTTACACGTGGAGTTAAAAAATTTCATAGACAGAAGGAAACAGAATACGAAGGGGAGAAGTATAATGCAACGGGGAACAAATGCACACGGAGAGACTTGAACCCAAGACCTCTTGTAGCCTGAGCTCTGATACCATGTTACACGGTTTTGGGTAGAACTCAACCCCAAAAGCTAGCTGTTGAAGTAAGGGTTCCCTCACGCTTATATTCTTCTTATTACTTTGGTACCTAAGCGATGTGGGACTATGCTTCACAAGAGATTCCTTGAGGATCTCTTTGAGCATTTGAAGTAGCTTACTCTCCATGGAGCCCAAGAGACTTGATTGGAGTGATATGGAAAAAGGAGGACCAAACTTCCTTATCTGCTCTACACTGGTGGGTCATAGATACCCACACTATTATGCTTTCAATCTTTTGCTTAACTAGTTAAATGTGCTCCAGTAATTACTAAGCAAATATCGAGGCAAAGCCATCTTTGTTAGGAAAAAAAAATTTGAGATGTGCAGGATAGATTATGTACCATTAAATGTTTGGATTATGAGATTTTTTGTTCTTGTAGGTCTGCTTTTTAAGAAGTCGTAATATCCTGCGGAAAAGTGGGTTTATTCTTCTGTTAAATCGATTTCTTTTTCAACTTTCTTGATCCTGAAAATTCGATTTCATTTTTTATTTTTGTCACATCCCCCTGTTAGACTTGTCCCACATTGCTCAAATAAGCCACCCAAACTTGGTTAATAAATTCTAGAGGCTACTCCACCTATTGCCAATTGGTTTTAGGTTGGAACCCTCCAAGAAATCTAACATGGTATCAGAGCTAGGTCTTGGGTGGCCTCACCTCTCGTGGGAAAGTCTCTGTCATCTCTGTCGCCCGAGTCAATCAGTCAGCTCCTGGTCAGTTACCTTCACGTGCATCCGGCCTGCACGTGAGGGGGAGTGTTAGACTTGTCCCACATCGCTCAAATAAGCCACCCAAACTTGGTTAATAAATTCTAGAGGCTACTCCACCTATTGCCAATTGGTTTTAAGTTGGAACCCTCCAAGAAATCTAACACCCCTTCCTTGGGATCAAATTGGATAGTTCTATCCCCCGCCTAGGGATAGAACTAAAAAAATATAGAATTCTTATTATTAATGATTCAAAAGATCGTTAAGGAAAATCTCGAATTTCGATTCAAAATTGACAACTTAGTGTAAGCTTATCCATGCGCTTATCCTCTTAGGCATTCTTTTTCTGATCTGTCTTTCGTCCTTGCTTTCCTGGGTCTCTTGGCCATGTCACCCTTTCCTAGAATTTATGTGCAACTCTTCTACAAAAAAATCTTTGCACCCATACTTTATTGAACTTGTTAATATAGATCCTGTATACCACTTTTACTTCGCATATTCATAGGCACCATGTTTGAAAGTACCAAAAGTTAGGTAAAGACATTGTCACATTCTCTTTAACATGCAATGTGTGTATATAGTTTTTTTGCTAAGCAATGTGCATATATATTACGAGGAAACTTATACTCAAAAGGAGAACATGCTGAAAATTAAATTCCTTGGATAATTAAAACATAACGTAGCTAACAAATACCACTCCATATAGTTAAACAGAAGATGTGCGCATATATGATGGGGACAAGGGTGACTCCTTCAATGAAAATAAGGGGTAAAATGGTATTTTGGTTTGAAGGTGGTTGGAGAATGTAAAATTAGAATTCAAAAGCTCCTTTGCGGCTGTTTCTTAGATTGTGGCTTTGTAATTCAGTTTTGAGAATTGATTGTGGCAAAATTGCATTCTCCTCTGTGACTCCCTAACAACTAGAACAAGAAAATCCAAAATCCAAAATCCAAAAGCCAAAATTAGAATTCAAAAAGCTCCTCCACTGATTTTCTTATTTTGGCTTTATCATACATTTTTTAGAATTGATTGTGGCAAAATGTGGTCTCATCTGTGACTCCCAAACAGCTAGAAAGAGAAAATGCAAGTACTTGGAGCTAATTTGGAAATTATTGTAACTATACCGTGAGTGTGTTAAAGCCTAAAGGAACGGATAAGCCTAAAACCTGTTTTTTAGCTCTCATGCGCATTCCCTTGTATTCTATTCCATTCTTGTCATGATCAGAAAATATCAGGAAGACAGCAGCATAAATAGCAAATTATGTTGTTTGCAGTTCTCCTTGTGACATCAGTGGCGATATTAGCTTTGAAGAATTGCGAGCAGCTGCATATGATGATGCAAAGCGTGGCTTGAGCTTGCAGTCAATTGTAAGAAAACAAGAACATATGTATTTTCCACCACCGCTTAATTATCTTTAAGATGACCGCCCAGTGGTGGCACCACGGGTGTCCTTTGAACCCCCTGACTTTGCATAATTGTATTCATCTTGATTTCTTGAATAGAAGACGTTCTTTTGAAGACCCATAAAAATTATCTTGCTTAGATGACATGTAGGAGAGCAAGAGTCTCTCATGCTTTGTGTCTTGCAAGATCATTTTAATTCACCTTACCAGTGGGTGAACATCATCTCACTTGTTATTGCCTTATTGGTTAAAATATTGGAATGAGTCTCATGTAAGCACTGGACCCCATTAGTTTAGCCAATCACAAATGAGTGTAATGTGTTACTGTATTTGTTTTCACATATTGTGGGCACTCATACTAGATCCCATCAGTTTGTTGGAAATTTAATAATTACCAAAAGTCCCAATCATCTACACGTCAAGTATGACAGGCCTTATTTTTCAATACCTGTGATGTAGGGCCTCAAAGCTTCTTGAACCCACTCAGTACTAATGTTGATGTCTAGTTGAACCCCAAAATTTCATTGATCAATCTGGATGGTCATAACCTCATAGTGGTGTTTTGATTGTGATCAAATTTATCTGTAATAGAATGCACTCGTTCCGTGTTCGACAATCTTCGGGATTTAATTACCCACTCGAACAGATGTCTTATAAAATTCTAGAGCTGCCACTGCGACAGCCTATTCCTTGTCAAAGTTATATGATGGACAATATAGCAGTGGATCTTATGAATGCAGTTGCATTCTAAATTTTCTTATTTGCTTCTAATTAAGCAGATACCAAGTGTCATATGCAAACAAAGAAGAAAAGACTGGAACTGAACTACTAGGTTTCTGTTGCATCTTCTTGTGGTGGTATGGAATTGTGCGAATTCAATTATTTTACTGATGCATGAAGTGGTAAATTTGAACATTTGAGGAGGCTTTAGAACATAGAGCAATACATTTTGAAGTGCAAGGGTGAACTTTCCTGTCTATTTTAGATACTTCGCTACTAATGAAAATGATCTGAATTACTGAAAGCCACTCATCATGTGACATGTCTAATGCCATGCATACTAAGAAACATTGGAATTGTTTGGATTGTGCAAGGCTCAGTGGCGCAATTTAGTTTAAGTATCTTGTCTAATACACCAAGAAAATTCCACTCAGCTATGTTATTAGGTTCAAAGGGATGTAGTATAAGCGAGCCATCAATGAAAATGATTATCTAAATTCTTCAAATCCAGTCCAGTCATGTCAAATGCCGTGCATTCTGACATATGAACAGTGGCATTGTTTTAATTACTCAAGGGTCGGTGACAGAATTTATTTGAAGTATCTTGTATAAAACTCCAAGAACTGTGCTATGTTATTAGGTCAAAAAGGATACGGTTTTGTGATCTAATCGTTCTGATTCATTTTTTAGTTGACCACTAATTTACGGGCTTGATTCATGGGAAATGGTTTACGATAAATGAATATAGTTTGTTTTCTTTTTTCCCTTTCATTGGCTAAATGAAAAGACCTAAATACTTGCGCACCCGCACACACACAAAGGAAAAAACAAAACAAAAAGGGGGCACATTTGCCATACACAAATCCACTATTTGAAGCAAGTTAGGCAATCAGAACCAATTGCCAAAGATATAAGATCGACCAGGATGTGCCCTTAATCCTATGAAATGTTTTATGATCCTTGCAAAGTCCTCTTGAGTGTTCTCTCCAAATCAACCACATCAGTTCCCAACTCTACCACTCACCTTCGTTAGCCAATCAATATTCCCTCTGTTCATTTGAAAGACCTAATGCATACAAAATAGTCTAAAACTAACTGTAAATTTGTGATCCATTATGTGATGAATGAGAAAATGATCTGTGTGGGGCTCTAGATGATGATCTTAGATTAGGTAACCTCTCTAGCTTCTGGTTCAGCTGGGTTCTCGCCTAATACCTTCACCTAGCCTACACAGGGAAGCACGACTAACAAACCATACTTAAGGGACTGCAGAACGGTCCTCCGGCGTGAGGATCAGAAAGTGCCGAGCAAGTAGGGAAAGTACTTGGGTTTGTGGGTAGAAGATAGTGTGTACCTCTTAGGGTTGCCTCACTTCCTTTATATAGACTGTCCTTGCTTGCTCTCCAAGTACGGCCTTGTGTTGTGCACGCTTCGGCTGACGTCACTTCTGAGGCGGAGCCTCGTGCGTGAGCTGTCACCCTATGTGCACTCATGATTACCTCATTGCATAACCGCTTCGAATGACGTCATATATGTCACTTCGGATAAGGCAGTTACACGCACGTGGGTGAGCTGGCATGATGATCACGGCCGAGCCCAGTGGCCTAACATTGTCGGTCCTCATTCTGGACAC
The DNA here is from genome assembly GCA_019656295.1 of Rhododendron mucronatum var. ripense. Classification (NCBI taxonomy): domain Eukaryota; kingdom Viridiplantae; phylum Streptophyta; class Magnoliopsida; order Ericales; family Ericaceae; genus Rhododendron; species Rhododendron mucronatum. Next base: position 43,854 of record BPLT01000246.1, read on the forward strand.
ATCTAACAGCCCATAAGTGTCGGTCTGACTGCTGCCGAGGTCGAACCATGATACCGAGCCTATAAGCCCACTCATGGGTTCGACCGTTCTAGTCAAGACCTAGGGGTTAGGCTCGGCCGTACACCAAGTGTAGTGACCGTGTCCAAACCACCTAATTTGGCTCACTACAGTAGTTGGTTTTGACATTTTAGTCCTTATTTATGCAAGAGTTGTTGACTATTTGACATTTGGTGGTTGTTATTTTGGATCCTTTGGATGGTATGATTTCTAATATTCATTGGCTTAGTGTTTATTATTTGATGTATTTGTGTATGCTATTTTTTTACTATTTTTCTCGCCTCAGCGTGCCTCACTTTGAAAAGGTGTGGCCCTCGCCTAGCACCTCTTTCCTAGACCCCAACAGAACTTTGCAACTCTGTCCTCCTCTCGCCCTTTACAACTATGAGTTTAATGTAGAACTTGCATAGGTTCTTGCTTTTCATTATGGTTATAACATTTGAAATTCTTTTTTCCATTTGCATACTGTTGAATAACTTGATATACATTGTTGAGCCCATTTTCTAACAGCCTAAGCTTTTATGACAATTGGTAACCTAACATGGTATCAGAGCTAGGCTTTTGGACAAGACTAAGGTTTTAAAAATCAGCCGTTACATAACTTATCGGTTGTTACATATTGGTTTTTAGCCTTTCGATACCGTTGCACCGCCATATACTGTTGAGATGAAAAATCGAAAGTGTATTGGCTGGTATTTGTTGAGAAGGAATTCACTGGAAATGTCGAGCCTCCTCAACACCCCCCTCCCCTCTTTCCTTTTTCCTTTTCCTACTCTTGCTTCTTGTACTCCAAGAAAGTATTCTAACCCTTCTCTTATCCTCGTCTCCCCAAAAAAAAGAATGGAGAAAAAAGAACAGTTACTCTCAAGTCCCGTATCTACCGCTGAAAAATGGTTTGCAAAGACAAAGTAAGTAGGAAAAATCGATAAAGTACTTTTGGATGATAGTCTTCCACTTGATATTGCCTTTTCCTTCGAACCAATCTCTTCTGGAACTGCTCCACCATGCCATTCATAGCTTATTTGGCCTTATAAAGGAACTCCAGGGGTAAACCAAGGTAACGCGCTGGAATAGAATAGTACCTATTGAAGATTGCCTAGTTGCAGAGGAATATTTTTTTTGTTTGTGGAAGAAGCTGTATATTAACCACCCAAAAAAGAGAACAATAGATCAAGGGAATAGCCTTGAAATCCCAGGAAAACAACACAGATCAACAGATTAGAAAAGAAGAAACTACAAAAGACCAAAGGTGGCCTAAACTCAAAAACAACTAAGAAAGTACTGCCAACAGAAAACTAGGGGGCAAGTTCAGCCTAACAGCTTCAGTTTATGGCTTGACTGCCTTCCAAGTTCCAAGAGCACAAACATGCTCTCATATCACTTCAACTAACAGACACCAGCTCTCACTTGCTCCAAATAACCATCTAAACAGCCTTGAGATCACCAACCTAAATGCCTCCATCATCATACTAAATGGGAGTGGGTACTCCCCCTGACTCAACTCCTGTGAAGTTTGAAAGAAGCTAGCAGGCAATCCATTTACACCACTTCAATATCCAATTCACAGGTTACTCTCAGCTCCCCACTTCTCAGTCTAGAGTTGACACGTTCATCTCATCTAACCTGGACCACCAATCTCCTCTTTCTCAAAGTTGATCCATGGTGGACACCGCAAATGCCAAGGCCGCATTCCCCAGTACAGTCTAAAGTTCGAGTCTCCTTAAACTTACCTACCTATGAATGAAAAGATTAGTTTTGTTTAAATTTTCCTCTGACTATATTTCCATGACTGTTATAGGATAGTTAATATGTTGGATTATTTATTATTGTATTCTGATGTATAGGCTAAATGATGCATTGTTTTCTTTGTTGATTGACTCATAGATCTCATCTGGATGCAGGTTGAGAGAGAGAGGACTTTACTCAATACCAAGTTACTTGAATTCGAAAGCCTACTTTGTAATCCTTATGTGGTTCCTCTTGCTAACGCTACTCGAAGTGTTTTTCCTGGGGCCACTCAAAGTGTATCTTCCCTGAATGCTCAAAATAGCACCCCTCCTCCTGTTTCCAGTTTCAGTCAACTTGGTGCTTCACTTAACACGGGGTTTGGAACAAGGCAAGATTTTCTCTTGACATCTAGATTATATAGGGTGATATTCTTGCTAATGACAGTCTACTGTATTTATTGCATGACTTATTTACTTCTTCAATTTCTTTGAGGTTTACCCCAGGTTACATCGACTTAGGTACAGAGGTTGGGGGCGGGTATGTGTCTATGTATTGGATTTGTCTTATTTTTATTTTGTGGATACTGGGACACACCCTTAAAATCCTCAATATAAAATTTCAACTTTCTAGTTTAATTTTTTAAGTTGTGTTTGCTATCTCTTAGACATTTTCACGCATATTATTGGAGTTCTATGCATTAACTCATGAGAAATTTGAATTAGAAAATATATCTATTAAGTTATTATCCAGCTAACAATGTCCGCTGAGGATCCCATACCCTTGTCCAACTGTCGAGTTTCCAACATGGATACGTTATATACATTTTGTATGATCCATGTAACATACCGTTTACCTTTACTCCTGTTTCCAAGTCTACCCTTTGACTTCAGTTGTTGGGTTATTTTTACCAGGCTTGCTACTCCATCGGCGAACGCTTTTCATTCAGCTGAAAACTCCAGTCAGACTACTAGTTTGTTTGGGACAAACAACTCGCCATTTGGAACTGCAGGTGCAACTTTAGGGTTAAAAGTTGAAAACTATAATGCTATGGGTGTGGACTGTGGATATTGACTCTAACTCAATCATGTGGTAGGTTCTCTTGGAAGTCAACCTCGTAACCAGTCATTTGGAGGTTCTTTTGCCGTCAATACAGCGACCTTCAGTAATAAAGCCATTAGTGCGGAACGTAACCCATTTTCCACTTCAGCGATGTCCCCACAAATTCCTAGTTCAGCAAGCATCCAGTCCCCAATACATTCAAAGATGCTAAACTCTGCCCCTACTGCAATCGGACAGTTATCTGCGAATGTGGATTTGAGGTAAGTTCTTGGTGAAGTTGCTTTTAGTTTTTAGGTCCAATTCTATGATATTTGTTGATGCAATTCTAGCTAGTTTATCTGCAATTGATCTAGCTCCTGAATATTGGATTGGAACTACATAACAGTAAAATACATCTCTTAAAAAGAGAAACAGAAGATAACCAGCATTTTCCCTAACCTCATTATTTGCTTTATTTCATCTCCTCTACTGGACCTTTTATAGTATGATGCAGTTGTTAGAAGATCAAGGAAAATAAGTATCATTTAAAGAAGAAAAAAAATTGGTAAAAAACTCGAGGTTTGAACCATTTATTATCCGTTATGGTTGAGTCTAGCTTTTCTAGTTCTGAGAGCAAAATGGGTTCATTTTTAAGTTAATTTTAACTGGATGGGCACGGGTTGAGTTGAGCTACATGTTAGACTTGTCCCACATCGCTCATCTAAGCCACCCAAGCTTGGTTAATAAATTCTAGAGGCTACTCCACCTATAGCCAATTGGCTTTAGGTTGGAACCCTCCAAGAAATCTAACATGGTATCAGAGCTAGGTCTTGGGTGGCCTCACCTTTCGTGGGAAAGTCTCTGTCATCTTTGTCGCCCGAGTCAGTCAGTCACCTCCACGTGCATCCGGGCTGCACGTGAGGGGGAGTGTTAGACTTGTCCCACATCGCTCATCTAAGCCACCCAAGCTTGGTTAATAAATTCTAGAGGCTACTCCACCTATTGCCAATTGGTTTTAGGTTGGAACCCTCCAAGAAACTTAACACTACATTGGTTGTAGTGAGGGCCAAGTTTCATAATTGGGTCTTTTGGCATTGTTTTCAGTTGGTTTATTTTAGGTTTTAGAATCCAAGTCCTCCCTTTTAATTTCAAGTTCCCAAGTCTTCAATTTTGTGCTTTCCAACTCGCGAACAGTAATTTACAACCATGTAAGAGCCTAAGTCTTACAATCCAAGATAGATTAGTGTAGAGAACTTTGTCGGCCTGCCATCCGTTTTGAAATTCTATGATGCAACTGTAAAACCTAAAAAAATCTAATTGCGTCGAACTGCTTGTTCTTCTACTTCTGAAGCTTTATTTGTTTCTAGACCTTCTAAGCCTTGACCACAACTAGATCATTTTAGCACCTTTTATCCCCTTTGGTGTACTGCTATACAATCCTAATCCCATTTTGAACTTTCTTTGTTAAACAAGTTCCCGACTTCAATGGAAATATACCCAAGCTACTGTTCATGGATACATCCACAACCCAGGATAGTCCTAAAATTGTGAGTTTCAGGCCTAACTTGAATGACAAAAAGTCTTCCCTTTTTACGCCAATTTAAACTTTAGAAGTCTAAATTGCTGTACATTTAGCCACATAAAGCTAAATATGGTGAGCCCCAAGTAAGCCCCTTCCTTTTCATATCCTACATCAATGTTGATATACAAGTCGATATTGCAGTGTTGAAATAGACACTTGCTCTCAGTCTTGACACCACCGCATCATTTGAGAACCATAATCTGTTGGAACTTGGAAATGTTGTGTTAACAATTGTTTTTATGCTTTTGTGATAGTTTTGGTTTGTGCTCCCTTACTGCAGTGATAATATGCCTAAGCAGAACGGTGCAGTGGATGATAATATCTGGTTGAAAGAGGAATGGATTTCTGGAGAGGTAAAGACTATTCATTTGACTTGTGTAGCCCCTGTTTATACTGGACTTGCCTGCTTTGAGAGGCTAGAAGCTCCGTAAGCTAGTTAACTACATGTTTGATGTGGTGAGAATCTGATATGAATAACGAGTTAAATTGAAAGTCATTTCATGTTTATTCCACATTAGATGCATGGATTCAAGCCTTGCTAGGCTCAAAATCCTAATTTGAGCCTCAAAGACAGTTCTTTTATTTCATTTGCAATGGCGTGCCAACACTAGGTGGGCGGTACCCCAACCTACATTTGGCATTGGCATCTAGGCGCCTGGGGGACCGCCTAGCCATGGGTCCCATTCAACTTCCAACCCTGCCCTAGCCCAATGTGTTTATGTTATGGGTCACTCCTTTTCTTTTAGCATGATGTTTTGCAAAAGAAAAAGTTCCTAGGTCCTTCCAATATTCTCGACATCTTATTTATGTTTGCTTTGGTATTATTGTTGTTGCTACTTGTAATCGTATGTGTGGAAATTATTTAGTGGTCCTTGGTCATTGCCCTGACATCCTTGTAGCCACTTGTTTGTGGAGCTTATCACCAAGTGCATGGGTTCAGCACAATGTGTGGCTACAATGAGTGTTGGGGTGAATGCCTCCGTGCTAACGTTAATGTTTTGCTTGCATTACACATCTTAACTGTGCTTTCCCTCCTTTCAGATTCCAGAAGAAGCACCTCCTGACAGATACATTTTCTAGGGTTATTGTAGGATAAGTCAGGTATTTCAAATTCGCCAAGTGCATGGGTTCACCACAATGTGTGGCTACAATGAGTGATGGGGGAAATGCCCCCGTGCTAACATTGACATTTTGTTTGTGTTACGCATCTTAACTGTTCTTCCCCTCCTTTCTGAAGAACAGTTACGCATCTTAATTGATCATGTTGTGGAGGATTCTCAAAACTTGATCTTCCACCACAAACTTTTAACACGCTTTCCAGGAACCCAAGCAACTTGCACCTATATGCTGCATCAAATATGCTTGCCTTGACATGTGTGGATTGATATGAAATTTTTTCAGGGTTGGAGTTTCCGGGAAATGGTTGGGAATGATGGGGATTGTGGCCTTGGTTTGGTGAGTGGGTGTAACTGAAACTGATAATTTCATCAGTGGACAAGATTGTAATAAAAATATTAGTATTTGCTCGAGGGGAATACTTGCTAAGGGTAAAAAGTGTGCATTTCCTGCAAAGTCGTGGCAAGGAGTGTGCGTTGATTTGAAAGTCCGCTGGCATACGTCACAATTATATTTTACCATTATTTCCTGGGAACTCGCTTGATGGGATTAACTTATTAATAAAGTGGTATATAATCTCACAAAGAAGTAATAATTCTACACTCCTCCGTAGTATTTATTATTATTAAATATAAGGGGAGGAGCTTTTGGTGTGACTTGTTTTTGAAGCTGTCACAAAAGTGTTTTCCACTTTTGTCCCAAAACATAACAATATTTACTTTTCTTGGAGCTTTCCACGTACTAACTGCCTAGGGTAGGATGGTAAATTTAAGCCACACAAAATTCACTCCACGTTCAATTTCCACATCCACAATCCACATACATAAACGGTTTTCTTCTCATCTGACCATTGCCAAGTGCCAACACCCGAGAAAACCAAAAAGAAAAACCTGCTGATTCTCATGGATTGTTTCAAGGATAGGCATTGTTCTACTTAGAAAAGGTTAGACTCTCTCTCTCTCTCTCTCTCTCTCTCTCTCTCTCAAATTGCAATAGATTTTTGTACGCAACTTGAGTGAGCTGTTTAGGTCTCTCTTTGTAACCTTCTCCATCATAAAAATGGAATACGTCGCATTCAATGCATTTTGGTCCTTTCTTCCCTTTTAACATTTTATTAGACTTTGTTTTTTTGAGAGGGACTGAAATTGGGTTTTTAACAGTTTGATTGTTTTGTTGAGACAATCTTTGGAATGGTGTGATGGTAAATTTTACTCCATCATTGTCTTTCTTTATAGGTACGTATATTGCACACGAACAATTTGACAGCACAATGTCTAATACATTTTTTTCTCCTATCTATCTGTACTTTCTCGTAGGCGTGTTTGGCTAAAAATAGGGAATTCATCTTCACAAGTTGAGGTATGTTTCTCTAAACATATTCATAGAAAAATTGATATAGCGTACATATAGTGTTGAAATTACAATGGAAAAAACACTTAAATATACACGTAGTATTGTAGCAATTCTCAAATAGTTCAACCGTTACGATATTTAGTAAAAACATATAATTACCAAAAAATAAAAAGATATCAACGAATACTTTATGTATTTAATAAAAATTCAATTGCTCTATAAGAGGAGCATATGTTTGGTGTATAAACGGGGAGCACATGTTTATTGTAGATGAAAATGTGTCATTGTGTCAAACTTTTGTTTCCAAATTACCAAATGAAAGAACTTAATTTCACTTTAATTAGAGGCTAGGGCACACGCAATGCACGTGCAAGTCAAATTCGAACAAAATTTGATCAAATAATAATAAGTGGGGCTATTGTCAAAATTTGACTTGCACATGCATCGCGTGTGTCCGGCCTCTAGTTATTATTAAAGGGGAACACCAGTTTGGTATCTCATTTTTTGAAGCTCCTTCATGAAGTAACTGCTTGGGTATAATAGTAAAAATACTATCACTCCAACTGCCAGCCCCACGTCTACATATAACACGTACAGTTACTTTCTTTGCTGTCTGTCCTTTTCATACAGACCTTTTTTTTTTTTTTTTTTTGTAAAATAAGATGCATTAAACAGAAATTAAGAGTTTACAAATCGAGGGTATACAACCTCAATCAAATTTGCATAAAATAAACTAGCAATACAAATGAAAATCTCTCATTGAAATTGGTGCTTCATTTATCAACGCATCTGTACAATGATTTGCTTCCCCGTAGACGTGCTTGATGGACACGGCTTCAAACTCTTCTAGGAGGGACTTGCAATCAAGTAAAATGTTACCAAGTGGGTGGTTTATTGTTTGGTGATCACCAATCAACTGTATAACACCCAAAGCATCAACTTCAATTTCCAAATTCTTGACATTTTCTGCCTTTGCCAAAACCAGGCCATCGCACAAGGCCAAAATTTCAGCCATGAGGCTGGAGTTTGCTTGCAAGCTTCTATGGAATCTGTGTGGCCCGTGATCCTCGTTCCGCTTCCTTCCTCCGCTGGTGTGGTGGTTGCCTAGCCTGCTCCGCCTAGCCTGCACAATGAACGCACGTCTAAAACCAGGCCGGGGGTTGCCCGGCAAGGCCCTCCGGCGTGAGGATGAGTATGTGCGGAGAGAGAGAAGGGAGAGACTAGGGTTTTGAGTAAGCGCGTTTACGAGTGCGTACCTTCCAGAGGTGCTATCCTTTGATATTTATAGAGTCTCCCTGACTTGCTCTTCAAGCACGGACACGTGCCTTGCACGGACTGGGCGGCGTCACTGTGACGTCACCGTCCAGATCTGGTAACCGCTTTTAGGGGTGAGCTGGCATGACCCATGTGCGCTCACGATTATCTGGCATAACCGCCTCCGCACGTGGGCAGGCGCGTGGCCACGCATGCGGCCGAGCCCAGTAGATGAAGAGGTGAGCCGAGCACAGAGGAGAGGCTGAGCCCGGATGGAATCGGGCTAGGTGAGTGTCGCCAGTGGAGTCACCCGCGGATGTGGCCGAGCAAAGGTGTAGATCTTTCCCGTCGCCGACACAAGATAAAGGAGAAGCCGACGACCGGAAGGCCCCGGCTCAGGCCGAGCACAGATGGCACGGGCCATCTGCCCCTACGGTAGCCGAAGGTGGCAAAGGAGCGGAGGTGGTCGGTTGTGGAATCACAGTTGAGCTCGGACTGCTACAGAATCCACCAACCCGTCTGCCAAGGTGGTCACAGAGAATACCTCCCGTTCCTACCGTACCCAAAGCCACATTAAAAGCTCCATCTGTGTTTAGCTTGACAAAATTTTCATAAGGAGGAACCCCACCCCACACCAATGTCATTTTTCTGTCCCTTAGGTTTGTCCTGGACCAAGAAGTGCCATTCCAGGGATTTGTTTAAGATGGTCTTAGCAACAGAAGAGGGATCCGGCCAATTGGAGTTAGAGTTAAATTCGAAGATTCGCTTATTTCTATCCACCCAAATATGCCAAATAGCAAAGAGAAAGATGACCTTCCAAGGGGTGTCCGAGCAATGTGTACCCGGAATCTTGGCATTGGTGAAAATCCAGTCAAAGGAGTTGTTCTGAGAGTTAAGCAAGGGAAACTGAATTGCTGCCCAAAAGGACACAGCTCAACTACAAATGCGGAGAACATGACAAGCAGTTTCAGACACAGAAGGGCACCAACAACAGTCCGGGGAGGTGGTGATATGCTGAGTAAAAAGATTACTGCCCGTAAGAAGTCGATCCTGAACGGCAAGCCAGACAAAGTGATGGATACGAAAGGTACATGGGAGATGCCAAATCCATTTCCAATGGAGGTGGGAGGTGAGTGATTCCGTGGGGGTAATGAGAGAATGGTTGAGGTGGAACTAAACTCACCATTCGGAGTGAGATGCCAAATGATGCAATCAGGTTGGTTGTTGAACCACTGGAACGTGGTTTTGTAGATTGAATTAAGAATGGACTCCGGGAACTCGAAGGAAGTAATGCCAAGGTTCCAGCTAAAATTTGTCCGACAGTCACGAACTAAAAGATCAGATTCATGGTTGTGAAGAGGGCCCTCGCTTTTTGATCGAAGGGTCCCATCCCCCAGCCAGTTGTCCCACCAAAAGAAGGTAGAAAGGCCATTGCCCAAACGAACACGAGTACCCTTATCAAAGAGTTTCTTCCCTGCTTGAAGACCACTCCAAGTGGTGGAGGTTTTGGAGCATCTCCAGCCCATGGAATGGTAACGACCAATGCGAGTCCAAAGCGGGTCAGAATTATTGGAAAACTTCCAATTCAATTTTGCCACTGCAACCATGGATTTCCGCAACCCAAGACCCCCTAACTGCTTCGGTTTTGTAACGTTATCCCAACCAATAAAAGAGGCTCTCTTTTCCCAGGCTCTCTATTCCTGATCATAAAAAACCTCTGGTCTCAGGCGGCTAGGGTTTCCTGCTTGGGGGGAGGCGCCTCCTCCTCCCCGAGGCTCTCTTTTCCAATTCAATTTTGCCTTTGCAACCCTGGATTTCCGCAACCCAAGACCCCTTAACTGCTTCGGTTTTGTAACGTTATCCCAACCAATAAGAGGCTCTCTTTTCCCGGCTCTCCATTCCTGATCATAAAAAACCTCTGGTCTCAGGCGGCTATGGTTTTCCGCTTGGGGGGAGGCGCCTCCTTCTCCCCCAAGCTCTCTTTTCCTTCTCTCCCCCCCCCCCCCCCCCCCCCCCCCCCCTCCACATCCTCTGAGTGTAGTCCTCTCCTCTGTTTCTCCTTCACTCTTGGTTGCCTTCTATCAAGCTTCGTCCATCCTTTGTTTTCGTCGCCTGCCGGTAAGGGCTTATCAGCTTGGGTGTTCGGCGGCTTGGGTTGGCGAGGTTCGCTCCTCTCGCCGGCTTCATCTTCTTGGGGTTGCTGGATCTGCTTAACGGTGAGCAGAGGAGGCAGTTGACGTGGGTCTCCTGCCCCAGGCGACGTTTTGGGTGATGTCCAACGGCAGCGTGGCGGGATCTGATGTTACTCGGGGCGATGGTGTGCGGGTGGCTTTGGTGGCGGGTGGCGTTGGTTTGCAGTGGCGCTCGCTACCAGAGTTTCTCTGGTTATTGGTGGTTTGCCGGCTGTGGTGGAGGTGTGCCGTTTGTTTGGGGGGCTGCGGCGTCGGGTGACTCGGTTGCTGTGGAGGGTGTGGGAGGAGGTGGAAAGTCGTGTAGCTTCTTTTTTTTTTTCAAACGTTTTGTTTGCTGCTGGATATTCCAAAATCTGATAGGCAAAAAGTTTTTGTTTCGCGGTGGTTAGCGGAAGTTTGGAGGCATGGTTGTGAAGGGTATGCGACCCCAATGGTCTGCATTTTTTGGTCGTTTTGTGTGCTGGTTTCGGCCGGCGATCGTTTCAGAGGTGCAGCCCAGACGAGAGGTTGACTTGGCAATGATGGTTCCAACTATTGTTCTTGATCGTGATTCTGGGGGTTCATGGAGAGGCGATTTTAGGCGGTAGTTTTCTTGCTCTCCCACTGCCCTATCTTTGTTTCCTTTCTGTGGTTGCAGGCTGTTTACATTACCTTGGTGGGTGTTGGTTTCCTTCTGCCGTCGGTCATCTACATCTGGGAGTGACCGGATCTGCTTAATTGCGAGGCGGTTGGGCGGTGGTGCTAGTCTGGGTAGTGATGCCTACAGTGTTTTGTGTGCGGCGGTTATGAAGTGGGTTAGGATTTTGTAGAGTTGGGTCTGCCGAGCGGGTCCCTTTGGGCCTGTTTGTTTATTTGGGCTTTGTTGTTTATCTGGTTTACGGGTGTGCTTAATTATTTTATTTTTAGGCTCCCGTTTTAGACCTTTAGAGCTCGGCTTTGACCCATGTGATGTATTGTTCAACTTTTTGTTGGATTTCCATGTTCCCTCTTCCTGTTTTTAATAAATTTTTGCCTATCCAAAAAAAAAAAAAAAACGTTATCCCAACCAATAGCGTGAATTTTCTCCGTGCATCTTTTCGCTCTGTTTCAAGGTAAAAAATAACCAACCATATTTCAGACTATTCCGTCCCGTTCAGTTCAGTACTGTTTTCGGCTATTCAATAGTAAAAGCTCCTGAGATATGAAAGCTTTGTCTAAAAGCTCTGTTTCAAGCAAATTCATACCAAAAAGAAGGTACAAAAGCAGCAAACCTACCCTACTCTCTCTTCACTCTCCATTTGATGTGCATATTCCACTTTTTTATGTAATACTAGAGGTCAGGCACACGCAATGTGTGTGTAAGTCAAATTTTGACTAAATAATCAAAATTTGATCAACCAATAAGCAAGAAGCTATTATGCATATGTTGTCAACATGGTCAAAACTTGATTTTCACCTGCATCGCGTGTGCCCGGCCTCTAGTTGTATATAACACCCTTAGTTCATGGGGGTTTAAGGTAATTTACCCTTACCTTTATGAGCGAGCGTATAGTACACCATGAAAAAGTAGATGCTCTACAGGGTGATTTTGGGTGGAGAATTGGGAGGGGAAAGAGGGCCGCATTAGTTAAAAGGTTGTAGTGTATTTTTGAGAAGAATGATGCAAAAATGAGAATGGTACAGTAACAACGACGACAATAATTAACATTTTATAAAATTATACTGATGATAAAAGAACCATTGCATAAAAATAAGACAAATGTTAGGGAAAAATTCAAAAAAATCGCTGAACTTACACCGCAATGTCTTATAGACCTCCAAACTTAACGTATTTTCAATTTAACTTCCAAAGTTTACAAAAAACTTACAATTAAGCCTTTGCCGTCATCTTCCGTCAAGTTACTAACGGAATTGTGAAATGTGTACTATTCATCCAACGTTTAATATTTATTTGGATCCATTACGGATACTACAAAAATGATTCAAACTGCAATTCATTCTTAAAATGTTTTTTTGTAGGTTCCTTAAAAAAATTAGCCCAATCCGATATCGGTAGAGCTCTAATATGAGTTAGGCTCTCTTAGGGTACTTATTAAAAGGTCTTAGAGCCAAAATTTTATTATGACCATTTAGGATAAAATGATTAGAAAAATAAAATTTTAACATCGGTTCAAACAGATTGAAAATTAGAGAACTTAATTTTCAATCAGTTTGAAAAATTAAGTTCTCCAATTTTCAATCTGTTTGAACCAGTGCGAAAATTTTATTTTTCTGATAATTTTATCCTAAATGGTCATAAAGAATTTTTGGCTCTAAAACCTTTCAATGAACACCATAAGAGAGCCTTAATTCATATGAGAGCCCTACCGATTTCGGATTGGGCTAATTTTTTTTAAGGAATCTATAAAAAACATTTTAAGAATGACTTGCAATTTGAATCATCTTTATAGGATTCGTAATGGGTCCAAATAAATACTATAAACGTTGGATGAACAGTACACATTTCACAATTCCGTTTACTTGATGGAAGATGACGGCAAAGGCTTAATTGCTAGTTTTTTTTTGTAAACTTTAGAGGTTAAATTGAAAATACGTTAAGTTTGGAGGCCGATGGGACATTGCGGTGTAAGTTAAGAGGTTCTTCAGAAGTATGCTACAGACTTCACGAGCGATAATCGAATCAAACGCATCGCCTTTTGATCAAGGACATCCCACTCTATGTAGGTCTCTCTTTCTTTCTTCTCCCCTCTTTTTTTCATCCAGTAACAGCTGGTAAAGATCCTTTTGATAAAGATAGTCCTCTATATGTGTCTTCCAAAAGGTAAAGTCTGAACCATCGAACTTATCGATCTTCGATTTTCCTTTTTCTTAACGCATAGCTCCCACTGGAAAAAAAAAAAAACCCCCTAGGTTGAATGAACCATACTGAAACCCTATATTGATCAAATCCCCTTCCGCAACTGCAACTCTAATACCAGTTTTTGGGTTAATAGATGGATTGAATTGAGCGCTCAAACTGACCAATAGACAATACTCTCAGAATTTTGGATATTATGAATCACAGGAAAAAAAATCCAAAGAAATAGAGGGACATAGAGAAAGATAAAACACACAGATTTACGAGATTTGACAACTACCTACTCATCAGGAGTCACACCAGTTCACTAGATCAGTGGAGGAAACTCTCAAAGTCTCTCTCTACAAGTTACAATAGCTTTTTCTCTCAAGAATATTATGTTCTAATCCTAAAAATCTGCCTCAAGGCCTTATATACGTGTTTTGTCTGTGTACGACCATTCGGAATAATAGAAAAAGGTATTTCTATTTGGTCCACAATATATGTACATACACACATATGTACATGTTCCACGTTAGTCCTCGTTGTGACCAAAAAAAAAAAAGAATTCTAGACATTATTTCGTTACTCACATTTTGAAACCTTAGTTGCACAAACATGGGGGAGTTGCTGGAGCGAGAGCGAGGGATTCGTGGATCATAGAAGCTCCACGTTTGAGAGTACCGGGGAGCATTTAGGAATAATTAGTCTTACATAGAGTCAAGGTTGGCATAACCCACCCAATTAATCAGTTAATACAAGCTCCTCGTTTAGGCGATTATGCAACTAAGAATTGGAGTCAATTGCAAATGCTTTTTTGCCAAATATAACTAACTCTTATGTTTAATTACAGGTACTTGGGAAAATCTGGGCCAATGATTTTCTAGCATCTTGTCGATATGAAGCAAGTACCTAATCCGTTACTTCGTTTTTTCTCTTGCTTAGTAGCTCCTCTCTTTTTTGTTTTGTGATTCATATGCTTGAGAGCTTTTATTCTAATTGAAACTTTCTTACTCAATTGGAGCGAGGTTCCTAGGAGGTTTTAACTTGGAGCGCGGGAGTGAAGTTCTGGGGTGAGTTCGTGTGCCCGACAGAAGAATCCTCCAACTAAGGTTGAATCCAACGGAGCATAAAACACAGGGAAGAAATCAAAAAAAAAATTGTATTAGATTATTTCTACAAAAGAAAAAATGTCTTACATGATTTTTTATTCGTTTTATGTAAAAAAAAAAATTTGGATTGTTTTTTAGGAGTAGTCTAGACAGGAGAAGTCAAAAAAGTAGATGGGAAAAAAAAAAAAAGAGGAATCCAAGTTCAAAAATGTCCAAAAAAATACTTTTTCTTTGTTGAGTTTTTAAAGTTATAGGTAAAATTTTGTACTTTTTAAATTTCTCTCATTGAAACAAATAAACAAACAAAACTTAATTCAAACCAAACCAAACCAAACCGAGCCTTACGTCCTAATCACTTGGGGTCGGCTACATGTATCTGTTTCCTCTATTGAGCTCTGTCAAGAGCCACTTGTTCACATAGACCTATTAAACTCATATCTTTGCGCACTACAGCACCTAATGTCAATTTAGATCTACCCCTCCCCGTAACATTGCTACCTAGAGCTATCATATCCACTATCTTAACTACTGCACTTTCTGGTCTACGGTAAATATGCACAAACCACCTTAGCCTATTTTCTCTCTACTTCTCCTCTATAGGTGCTACACCTATCATCTCACGAACTGTTTCATTTCTAATCTTGTCTCGTCTAATCTTACCACACATTCACCTCAGCATTCTCATTTTGCTCACATGTTGTTTCTTAATAGGCCAACATTCTATCCCATAAAGTATCGCTAGTCTTATAGCCATTCCATAGAATTTTCCTTTCAATTTTGTGGGTACCCTCTTGTCACATAGTACTCCAGTAGCGCTTCTCCACTTAGATCCTATGGCTCACATCATCCGCAATCTCTCCATCGCTACTAATAATTGAGCCTAAATACCTAAAATGATCACTCTTTGGTATCTCCTGGTCATGGATCATCACTCTTTCTTCAAGCGCACTACTGGTACCCCTAAACTTGTACACCATATACTCAGTTTTGCTCCTACTTATCCGAAAACCCTTTGACCCTAATACTTCCCTCTAAATTTCTAGTTTCGTATTAACACCTCTAATAGTTTCATCTACGAGGACAATGTCATCTGCAAACATCATACACCATGGAATATCCTCTTGAAATTGTCTAGTCAATTCATCCATAACTAAGGCAAAGAGATATGGGCTTAGGGTTGACCCTTGATACAATCTTACGGTGATTGGAAATTAACTCGTTTCCCCTACTGGTGATCTAATGGTAGTGACGGCACCGTCATATATGTCTCTAATCACCTCGATATACCCTTTGGTCACTCATTTTCTCTTCAAAACCCACCATATGATATCCCTAGGCACCCTATCATACACCTTTTCTAAGTCTATGAAAACCATATGGAGATCATTCTTCTTTGCTCTGTGTTTTTCTACCAATCTCCTTAATAGCTAGATAGCTTCCATTGTGGATCTTCCTGGCAAGAACCCAAACTGTTTCTCTGACACCAGAATCACCATCCTCAAGCGATACTCAATAACTCTTTCCTATAATTTCATCGTATAGCTCATCAATTTAATACCTCTATAGTTGTTGCAGTTTTGAATATCCCCTTTATTCTTATAGATAGGTACTAAGGTGCTCCTTCTCCATTCGTCAGGCATCTTCCTAGTCATAATAATCTTGTTGAACAATCTTGTCAACCAAGTCACCCCCAAGTCACCTAGACCTTTCCACACTTCAATAGGGATACCATCTGGTCTTAGGGCCTTACCCAGTTTCATCATTTTCAAAGGTTTAACCACTTCAAACTTTTGTATTCTCCGATAAAATACAAAAGTTCAAAATGATCAAAGCTTCGAAGCAAAACTAAAAAAAATTTATATAAGACGGATAAACCATGCTAGTCTCCTCCTATATATGGCCACTACTATGGCTTCGATGGGGAGTGAGTCGGTCTCCAAATTCTTTTTAGAGATCCCCAAAGTCCATATGGACAGCCCTGCGCATCGGGAGGGGACAAACCTGTCAATGGACCGGATTCGATCCGAATCCGATAATGGTAATCTGAATCCGGAAAAATCCAATCCGATCCGATTTGAATTTTTTTTATTCCAGAATTTTTTTAAAATGGAAAAAAATCCTCCATAAACGGAAAAAGATGAAGAAGATGTCACATCGGAACGAAATTTCGTCAATCATCATACACAAGATTCTGTTGAAACGGTGCAAATGGCAATGCTAATGGCCCAGTTTCTTCCCTTTCGAGTACCTTCCGCTTCAGAAGAAAACTAAGCCAATTTTGGGAAGACACGAATATAGATGAATTTAGCAGACTAAAATTCACAGAGAGAGAGAGAGAAGCACGCTGGTGGGAAAATTTTAGAAGCCTATAGTACTAATTAGAAACCTATAGCTGGTCTGACCTTTTTATTGAGATTCCTGTAGTGCAGTAGGTCGGTGAAGGTTGGAGAAGTCGAATCCGGCCAAGAGATACAAAAGGAGTTGGAAGCGCAGAATTCAAAATTCCGGCACAGGAGAGAGAAGTGAGAACTTATTTTTTTTAAAAACAAGTCGGATCGGATCGTTGTCGGATTTAATCCCACACAATCCGAATTCGATTCGATTCATATTTTGTTTATCGGATTCGGATCCGAATAAAATTTTACGGATCGGATTCGGATCAAACTGATCCATTGACAGGCTCGCCTAGGAGAAAATATCCATCTAAAGGGCTCTGGACAAAGGAAGATTCAAAGCAAATTGTCACGCAGCCAGGGGCGGAGGCACGTTAAGACGAGTGTAGGCAGCCGACTCCATTGGCTGCCAAATTTTAATAAAAATAGGAATAATTTTCACCTAATTTTTTCTCATTTGACTCCATTTCAAAATTCAATTTTGCCTCAGCCATGTATGAGTTTTGTACTTAGAGGGAAAAAAAATTGGTTAAAATAGAATCTCCACCTACAAAGTAAGAAAAGCAAAAAAAAAAAAAAAAACACGTTTAGAAAAGAAGCTCTTCCTCACATAATCTCATCATTATTTATGAAATTTGGCTAGAAAAATGAAGATTCACACAAATACTAATCCAAATGAATGATTTGGATAAAAACCCTAATCCTTTCCTTTCTTACGAAATTCCTTCGTGCAAGGGCTGTTAGGGTCGTGTAATAAATTAGCGAAGCTTATTTGTTAAACTGGAATAGTTTGGAGAAAAGCAACGAGATCCCGTATAAAGAAAAAAGAAGAAGAAAAGGAGGAGGAGGAAATAAAAAGAAAATGGAGGATAGTTGTGGTGGCTTTTGCGGAATGGCCAAAAGGATTAGAATTTGTGGATTACCACAATCAGACCATAGAGAGCAAGGGTGCCGTTTTGGAGGAGCTCACATTTCCAGCACACGGTATTAAGTATCTTGCCACTGGTATGGTGTCTTGCTGTTTTGGAATTCCTAATTTCTGTGTTTAGGTTGAGGTTTATTCCTCTGAAATTAGTAATCCTCACGGAACTAATTCTCTCTCTTTTTTTTTTTTTTTTTTTAATGTTGCAAATCGCAGAATGACCAAAGAAGAGAAGCTTGTGGATTACAGAAATCAGATCAAAGCAAGCATAGGTGCCCCTTTTTGAAGGAGCTCAATTTTCAGCACCCAAAATTGACTCTTTCAACTGGTATGTTTCTCTTGCTGTTTTTCATTTTTTAAGTCCTGTTTTCGCTGTAGGTTGAGGTTTAATGCTGGTATTGAAATAGAACTTGTTTTACTTTCGGTTGCAATTCTCGGAAAGGAGGGCTTGATTTTTTAATTGAAAATGGGCGGGTAGGCAGGGTACGATCAATCAATGGATAGAGATAGGCACGGCGCATAGTATGTTAGACAAAAAATACGTGGCTGACATGGCCCGTTTGATAGTCTAAGCTTATCATTACTCATTACCTTTAGCAAAAAGCTTGTTTTCGCAGAGAAGTGTTTTCTTTCCGAAATGGGGATTCGGAATTGTTTCGATACATGCAACAAACTAGTTCATTCGTGTCTTTCCGGAGGCAGTCTTCCTAGTTGTTTAGTGCCATCAGGCAGGCATTACCACGTGACATTTTAACTGCCACCACGTATAGCTTGGGTTACTGCGTGCCACTATCTTGATAGGTCGTAATCTTGCTTCCTTAATTACATGATCTGTATTGCATAGGCTTTTCACAAAATGTGATCTTCTCCTTCATAAATAGCACCATCTCCTATACTCTTTCATTCCTCCTCACCACTCAGTTTGGTCCCCTCGGCATGGATTTAGGACCTGCATTGACTCTGCAGAAGGGTTGTAAGAGAAGAGGTAAAGGTCCTTATATAGGTGTCCGGTTGAGGGGGGGAAGATGGGTCTCTGAAATACGCATTCCAAAGACCAAGACAAGGATATGGTTGGGTTCTCATCGCTCACCGGAGAAGGCAGCTAGGGCATATGATGCAGCCTTGTATTGTTTAAAAGGTGAACAAGCATCTTTCAATTTTCCCAACAATAGAAGGCCGAACTTGGCCCATCGGTTGGTTTGTTCCTTGCACATTGATGAAATACAATGTATCGCCGCAGAGTTTTCTTGTTTGGATGAGCCATCAGTGGAAATATCAAAGCCTTCTCCACAGGTAACACACCATTCGCTTGATCCGCCAGGTTTACCAGATCCACAAAGAATGAATGAAAGGGATTCAAACATGGTTGATGATGAACCACATGTCCCAGCTTTTGTGCCAGAGGAGGAGCCGTATATCCCAACCTATGTGCCAAAGGAGGAACCATATGTCCCAGCTTATGTGACAGAAGCGGATCTCATGTCACATGGAAATTTACAGTTGGATGAGTGGCTTGCACAAGATGGAGAGTGGATGAGGAGCTTTCGTTGACTACATTATGGGGAACTTTGATTGACTACATATCTCAAATAGAGACTTTCACAGATGCTTTTAGGATATGCAAATACATATGTACGGTCATGGTCAATGAAAGTTTTGTCTCATCAAGAATAAGCTTATTTAATCTTATGAAGGAAAGTAATTCTATTTCTAATTTCTCAATAATTCTCGTGTTTTTAATCTCTAGGAACTTATGGGGGTTGGAACATTTTTTGAAAAAGACAATCTCCTGATCTATTTTAGGGTAAACTCATTCAATGCATATGGCAGGTTTTTAGACTTCGTTGGAAGTGATTAATTTGAACATTGTGAGGAATGGGTTACTTTTCGTTCGATGTTTAATTTGCTTACCTTTAACTTTTGGGACTCGAAAAAGGTCAATGAAAATGGGAGTAACTGTATTCTCTGCTCTTGCATTTAAGTGAGATGGTGGTGAAGCATAATGCTCGAGATCGACTAAATCCCGAGAAGAAAGAAGTAATAGAGATTGTCATAGATATTTATTTAAAGTCAAGTGATGTTATCTCGGGGTAGTAAATTCTAGTCAGACAAATCTATTTCAGATTTCCCTCCCCTTGTTATTATGCTTCTATTGGTGGTTGCATTTCCTTTTAAATTCTGGTCCTTCTATGTGTAAGTGTTCCTTCTCACTCTTATGTTAAGCTTCCTCTATTTTCCAATTTGGCTATGTATGACTGGCCTTATTGGGCGAATAAGGAGTCTAGGGAGCTCGGGACATATGTTTTTGTTTTTATAGGTAATAAAATTATATTGAAAAGGCATCAAGGGGATGCCACCCATAGTTAACACTTGTACTTCCTTGATCACACACTTATCTTTATCAAGGCTTACAACAAGTTGATAATATCAAGTGACGCTTAACTCTTCCTTGATCACACACTTATCATTAAATTGTTCTGTAGCTAATAACTCTTATTTATACGATAGATTAGTGTACCCACATCACGCACCAGGGCACGCCACGCATAGACAACCATGATATATTATTCATAGATCTATATTTTTATGATATCACTCCGTGCCAGAGCAATTGAGTCTCTAGAATGGCATCACATGCATTACTCCACACTGGCATGCAAGGTATTTAACTATTTATGCCCAACACTTGGATGAACTGAATTTATTTTATTAAAAAAATATTGACAAAATGTGCTTCAAATATTCCTACCTTTTCCTGAACTTTGTCTACGAAAGGAACAAGCATTTAATATTACCTTGAATTTAAGGAAATAAGGACACAAAGGGCATTTAGAATTTTATAGAAGGTTGTTGTTGAAAATTTGGTAAAGGAATTGATGTTGGTTGATTCTCCCTTGATTTGATGAAACATTTGGTTTTCCCTTGATTGACTACCAATCTGATGAAAGGGCTGGAGCTGCATTTTTACCAAACTTTTCTTGCTCATAATGACTGTTGGAACAAAGTAGGTGAACATTATTTACAGGAGAAAATGATTACATTCATAACAGCATGTGTTGGTTGCATGGTAATGTTAGTAAAGAGGAGGATTTTGATTCATATGAATCATGATACCCTTGGTTAATTTAGGATCCTTTTAATTTATCTGATTCATGATAACTTGACCTGTAGCGTTGTGGGTCTCCTTTATTTGATGATTTACTTTGCTTTTTGCAAGTTACTTCTTACAAAACCATAGTTTTCGGCAGTATCTTGAAAATCAATTGAATAGGGTGCAAAGTCATGCTTTTCTGACGTGGGAAGCTCTTCTGAAGGTACTTGATGTCGACTTCTGTGTCCGATAGATTTGCACAACAAACACTGCATCGTTGTCACAGTGCCCTTTGCAGATCTAAAATGACATGGAATATATATTTTTACACAAAATGATGCTCAGAAACTAGATGCTCTAATGATTTTTTTCATTCGACAATAATGTGCTCTAAACTCATTGGTGCTTTTTTAGTTTTCAACTTTACTAGGCCTCTGAGATGTTTTATGCAATCGTTCGTAGGTCAATTCAAGCGGACAAATTTGTGATGTTGCAGACGGTTGGACCTGTAGATTTTGAAAATGATGCGGAGGCAGCTGGATAGGTGGAGTGAGCAATCCATGTCCAGTGGCATATAATCAAAGATGACCCAAATAGTTGGTTCTGCCACATACTTCTTGAAAATAATGACAAGAAGCCTTTTACTCACAGCCGAGACGACTCTCAAGAGTTAAAGCAAGGCTTCAGAATTTTTCTTCATTGCAAACTGTTTTTTGTTGTTTGCTTCTTTTAAATCTCATGTTCTTGGTTGTAGAAATATAATTATGAATGAGATCTTCGGGTGTGTGGTGGGCCGAACGTAACAGTGAGCGCTTGAGCAAATTAGATCGAGCCAGCCCGTGGCCAAACTGGGGCTCGGCGTTTAGCCGAGGCCTATCGGTCACTCATTTTGCACAGCATCAGAAGGATTCACGTCGAGCTCGACCACCACCCAGTAGGTGGCTCCAAGGACAGGGTCTAGTCGCCCGGTTCCCCCTTGGACTCGGATCCTTCCAGGCTCAGCTACCCGCCGGGCTCAGTTATCTACCAGGCTCGGCTACCTGCGCGGTCATGTGCCCTCCCGCGTGCTGAGACGGTTATGCCAGAGGATAATCATGAACGCACGCAGAGCATGCCAGCTCACGCCAAGCGGTTACCAGATTCATCCGGTGACGTCACAATGACGACACCTGGCTCGTGTGAGGCACGTGTCCGTGCTTGGAGAGCAAGTCAGGGAGACATACACGCATATACTCACCCAAAACCCTAGTCTCTTTCCTCTCTCTTTCTGCACATACTTATCCTCTCGCCGGAGGGCCTTGCCGGGCAACCCCCAGCCGGGTCTTAGCCGTGCGTTCATTGTGCAGGCTAGATGGAGAAGGCCAGGAAACCACTGAACCAGCAGAGGAAGGAACCAGATCGAGGATCACGGGCCACACAGGGTGCTATTTTGTTTCCTAGAGCAAAGTCTCAGTCTCACTTTCCTATTCCGCTCTACATCCACCGTTTTGGGATGCTTTTGCATTATCATAAGCCACCATGGCATTTATGTCTACCTTGAAGTATGTAATTTTCAGGTCCCCGTGCAATTATTTTGACACTCTGGCCATATATGTCATAGATTCACTTATTTTGTCCAAGTTACTGAAGAATTCCTTTGGATTTTGGATTTTTCATGTGATTCAGTTGCACCCACTTGACTGTCCCTACCATTCTGGAAAAGCTTTTCCAGAACAGGGTATCGAGATGTTGAAATTTTTTAATTGTGTCCTTTTAAGTTGCTGAAAATGTCACGGATTATGTGTTTTCGTGTGAAAGAATTGCACCCACTTGACTGTTGTCTCTACATTCTGGAAAACCTTTTCCAGGTAAAACTAGAACAGGGATTGAAGATGTTGAAAATATTCAAGGATCATGACTCGGAGACCTCAGACATCAATCTTGGATGACTTCTGCTTTTGTGATGAACGAGAGAGAGTCTTGCAGGAAAGGAAGGCCGGACACCTAACCAGTTCAGCTAAAAATGCTGATGCCTCGATTAACCAACTTTCTGACAACTTGGCTGAAGCCTTCGAGTTGGAAGATGGTAAACAAATGCTGAGAAGCGAATAAGACCAGTGGGGGCTGGGTCGTGCCTTCAAATAGGTGTCACAGCTGTTACCATTGACGGCTTAAACAAGGAGCCTCTCTCTCTCTCTCTCTCTCTCTCTCTCTCTCTCTCTCTCTCTCTCTCTCGACAATTTTGTGGAACTGTTGTGGTAGTTCAGGCATCTTGGTGAGCGACAGACTGCAAGAAGTTGACACTCCTATCTTTTAAGTAATTGTTTCTTCTCGTTTGATAAGCAAGGATTACGAAGTTCTGGAAGTTTTGTTTCTTACTATTATTATTATTATTGTTTCCCTGTCAATTGCCAGGTGTCTTCTTATTTTCCTGTCAATTGCAGGGTCTCTGGTTTTAGAAAGATGGGATTATACAAGTTTACCCAGTTTGGGAAAACGTAGTTACAGACATTCAGAAAGCAATATACCATTGTCGTTTGAGATTAATAGCCGTTACTCGTGAATCATTGCTTATGCATGGTAGAAGGTTCGGAATTAACAAATTCCACTAGGTTCCATTTGCCTTTCAATCAATTGAGATCTGCTCCATGATAATAACAGATTTGACCTCTATAAGGAGAATAATCTTTGCTCGGTTTCTGTCTCTTTTCCTCCATTACTTAAGGTAGAGCACTGAATTAAGAATTCTCTTTCCCATCGAAAATTCAACAACTGTCCCAGGACGCAAAAGGAGTCGGAGAGCAAATAGAAGCAAAAAGGCATTTGCAATTTCCCAACGCCAATGCAAACCCATTTGTTGACTCAATAAATAGAATTGTTTACACCTCCTTCGGCAAAAATCAAACGGTTCCCGGTTATCCTCATGTTTTTAGAAACAATAACGAGAATCATCAACAATGCAACATGAAATAAGATCCTAAACCAGTTTTAACATAGCATGAAAAGGCTAGTATAGATACACATCCAATCTCATCTGTTACTACTCATCCAGCAACATCATCCATCAAATCGAAAAGGGAAAAGAAAAACCAAGTAAAAAGGAACCAAAAACAAGAAGTTCTGATCACAACTTTCCCCTTTTTCTATCTGAAGAAAGAAATTAACCCTGATAGATACACAAGGATGACATAAACTCACATTTTCCCACTCTTTTTTCCACCAGTTCCAGTTATTTTCCATGGTTGCCTCTATTAAGTCCGGTACTCTTTTGGTCAGCACATCAATCCACAGTCATAGGTTGGGTGATGCAGCACCTGAAACGGGCCTTTCGGACAGTAGTGATGATCTCCATTTCAGCATTCTCAAGCATCTTGACGACCTCAGCAAAGGGTGGCCTAACATCAGGATTACCGTCCCAGCATCGGGTCATGATCTCACTTAGAACAGGTAAGCAATCGTTAGGAATGTTTGGACGAACACCTTTGTTCACCACTGCAAATGCCGCCTGCACAGCCGTCATGTTCTGGAACGGAAGCATTCCCGTTATCAGTTCCCACAGAACTATTCCAAAACTATATACATCTACTTTCTGTGTGTAGGGCCTGTGCTGGATCATCTCCCTGCAATTTCACACAAGATGCACTCAAGTCAACCACACACTAATGCCTTCTTCATATCGCCCATCAGCCAAACGAAATGTCTGTGAGACGTGAAAGAACAAAGTAGGGAATTTAATATCATAACAAGCTAATGCCGCGGGTTGTCAAGCTTGAAGACAAATAAACATCGTAATACTACCGTCCACAAAAACTTTCTTGTGTCGTTTGAGTTTGACAGCAATCACAACCCAATCTTCCTACAGACCTAAGTCAAATGCCTCGCCACTTTCAGCTTCATCTCCACAACAAAGTTTGAAATTTCACGTTGATGACCTAAAGCATGGATTACATTTCTAATGAGATACATACCACATTAGATCTTCTACAAACCAAAGGCATTGCATAATTATGAGATAACCTACAACACATTACTTCACCATAAGAGCATTGCAGTTGCCAGTTTTCTCAAATTGTATTTCAGGGAAATTTTTTGTTCATGGAAAATATTCTTTGATTGCTAACCAAACACACGAAAATAAAAACAAAAAGATTATTTTCTGCAAATTATTAATAGCCGTTACTCTTGAAATATTTGAAAGATTTGGTCCACCCAAACAAGTTTTGCCAGCCCAACCACAATCCACAACTGCTTAAATAAGACAGACTCAGCCGCCTAACAAATTCACCTCACTTGTTTCCCCAACGTTATTCGAAAATGATAATGTCCAATACGGAGCTGTTATACAGATTTTCTCAAAGCATGTCGAAAGATTTGAAGGGTGAATAAAACTTCAAGAAAACCACGGGAAACATCCTTAACATATACTCATTAGTCCACGGTCCTCGCCTAACGGTGAGGGTTGAGCTTCCGCGGCAGCTAGGTTGTTTTGGAGCACCATGTGTCCCTCCGTTCGGTTAACCAGTGGCAGTTTGGTGGTTGATGGAGGTGGTTGTTCGGTGGTGGTGGTGGTCGGCTGTCTGGCTTGGTGGGCGGCGGTTTGGGCGGCTGTGCTTGAAGTTTTTCAATAGTTTAGGGCTTTGTCTTGGGTTTTCTTGGGCTGGGCCTAGCCCACTTTTGTGGGTTAGGTTTCTTTTATGTGTTTATTGTATAATCTGGGCATTTTAGGCCCAGAGGTGTATTGGGCTTTGTCCCTCTAGGAGTGTCTGGGCTTTGTCCCTCTAGGAGTGTTGCTTTGTTCCCAACGGACTGTAATTTCCAACCTTTAGTTGGAATCCCCTTTACCTTTCTCCCATTAATAAAATGTTAATCCCTCCGTCCCATTTTCATTGTCCTTTATTCTGTTTCTCTTTTATGTCTTTTGCCTATATCTTTTAGTGTGGATCTTGAAAATATGCAATATGAATCTTGTTTGATAGATCTTGATTAGTTCCATAATACAAAGTATTCAAAATTATGAAAAACATTATAGATTGAAAGATATAAGCAATTCAAAAATGGACAATGACAATAGGACCAAGGGGGTACTTTTGCTGATAAAAAAAAAAAAAAACTATGTTATGCAGGTTTCGTGTTTTAGACCTTGCAATTTGTTTCCTCTTGTAACTAGTGCTATGCCCCTATAGTAACCTTTGTAGGTGTTGCTTTTTCAAAAAACATATCTAAATTAGCAGAGAACAAAATTAGTTGATTACGGGCAAACAATCATGCAAACCCATACACGAAGTGCTTTCGGACACCATTACTGCTTCCGCATGGGAGAGACTTAATCCATATGACAAAGACATTTATGTAAACGCTAACATGAAAATGATAGCGGGAAAGGCCAGGTCGATAGCTTGTTACAGCCTACAATCAAGAGAATCTTTGGCCCATTGTTAGCAAATGGATCTAGTGGTACAGGCCAATATCGTGATTTCCTGGAAAGGAATCCCACAAGTGGGATCAAGTGTGATTTCTGCTGGAAAATTCTCCAATCAATATCGTGATTTCCATCAATTTAAACTTTGTCTCTACAAATCGATGTGAGACAACAACTTCCACCCACCAAGCGAGGTGAGACAAGTACCCACTTAAGCAAGTCAAGCTCCTCAATCTCGTCTCATGTGGGAGATGCCCAAGCACGACGAGCACCTCAAGCTCGTCCCTTGTCAGGCCCACCCAAGCATGTCTCCTCGCGGGACCCACCTCACACTTCCAGTTGGTGTAGACTCTGATACCACGTGTAACGACTTGCACCAGCTAACCTACAAATCCTTAGCCTAACCACGTAGCTCAAAAGTGATAACTCAATTAATAGTAGCTCGTAGGCATTACCTTATATACTACTCAACATTTAGATATCTAACCGATGTGGGATTTCACACTTCATGAGTGGAGATTCCAGTATCAATGTGTAGTCTTAGAAAAGGCAAAACAATAGTCGCCCTAGGGCAAGTTGGGCTGTCACTGCAGCAATTAGCGAGTGCCCGTCCAAGGCCCTTGGAGATGATATCTACGAACTTAAAGAGGGACAACACTTACGAGGCCTAGGTTTTTTCTATGTAGCACCGACACTCCAAAAGGGCGCCGTGTCCACGTATTGGACACGGGGACACGGCGGGGACACGCGGGGAAACGTATTGGACACGTCACGTGGCGTGTCCAATAATTTTTATTATTTTTTGATAGAGGACACGGCGGGGACACGGCTGGGGGTCAAAATGTAATATTTATTAAAATTTTGGGGGTTAATATGAAATTATTCAAAATATTTGGGTTAAACTGTAATTTTTCCTTTAAAAAAAAGTTAT
Source organism: Rhododendron mucronatum var. ripense (assembly GCA_019656295.1). Classification (NCBI taxonomy): domain Eukaryota; kingdom Viridiplantae; phylum Streptophyta; class Magnoliopsida; order Ericales; family Ericaceae; genus Rhododendron; species Rhododendron mucronatum. Next base: position 70,836 of record BPLT01000246.1, read on the forward strand.
ACAATTTGTGAACTTATTCATATACAATGGTTCATAATTTATATATATATATATATATATGTAAATATATTTATTTATTATTTATTTATACACGCTCGTGTCCCCCGCCGTGTCCGTATCCCCATTTTTTTAGAATTGCTGTGTCCCGTGTCCGTGTCCGTATCCGTGTCCGTGTCCGTGTCCGTGCTACATAGGGTTTTTCTGAGATTGGGCCTGCACACAATTAAACTCCTGTGGAATATATTGGTGAAATGGACGTACTACAGAAAGCTCTTTTTCTTTTGGGCTCGTGTAGCTTACGCTGCTACACACCACCTATGTTCCTTCCCATCCTTCTGTTTATCGAGATCCCTTGTTAATGCTTTGTTTTCCTCTAGAAAATTTTAAACTTGGCACATATCTTTAAGTTTGAAGAATTTTTTTAGCACGAGTCCAATTCTTTTTTGCGAAAGACCGAAGACATGTCAATCGATTAATTGCTATGCAGTATGTGGAAGTTAGTGATCTCTTAGGCATCTTTTTCTCAGACCTAACAAACACTAAGTTAATCGAAGCTATAAATGGAAAAGAATCACTACAAGGTTGCAGTAAAAGTGGCAATGCTAATAATCATTTTAAGTACGGAAGTATTAATGCAAAATTTCACCTCACCTGATTTAACATTCTAGCAGCGTGAAACGAACATGGTAACAACTAACAAGCCGATAAAAAAAAAAAAAACTAACAAGTAACAACTGCCCACAGGGAAGAGAACAAATAACGGGATAAATTTCCTAAATGAAAAATGGGACTCATTGGATATATATTAACCAAACTAAAATTCTTTATTTGGCCTAGTCCTTTATACTGAGAAGAGTCTTGGCATTACACTGTTTTCTGGAACTTTTTCCCCACTTGCATGATGTCAATTTGCATTTCACCGTAGATTCTTTAAGCAACTACTCCAGCATGCGGAGATAATAATATGATCACCATATCCATTGTCACCAAATTAAAACAAACTCTACAGGCAAATTGTGAAGTACTTTGTTCTGGACAAATGTACATACTACAGAATGATAAGAACCTAGGCACATGAAGCCAAAGCATACCACACGGCAAGCAACTAAACAAGAGGTGTGAATCAGAAAATTAATCAAAAAGAGATATGCACTTCCATCTGCATTATGGTATTAAAATGAAGTGATTAACATAATGGAACAGTAAGAACAATCAATCTAATCTTTGTGGTTAACTGGTTAAGTTACAATATATCATAGTAGGAGAAATAGGGAACAAACATAATGGATATATGTCAACATGCATAACTGGTACTAAAAAAAAATTTATACCATCTTGCAAGAACATGATTCAAACCACAACCTCAACAGCATGATACTTAAAATTTATATGCAAAGTTGCTTACCATAGCAATAGACAAAAAAAAACTAAAAAAAAAAGTTTGGATGTAGGGCAAGCCAGCACAAGCATTCCAATAAAATTCAGTAAGGAAAGTAATACTTGTGCTGATAAGATACAGAGGAAAAAGAATACTAGTAATAGAGAATCAAGAGGCTTACGGAGCCATCCAGCGGTATGTTCCGGTCTCTGGGGTCATTCCTTCAGTCTGCACCTCAATACGAGCCACTCCAAAATCCGCAATCTTAATGGATTTGTCCGCGGAAATCAAAAGATTGTCAGACTTCAAATCCCGATGGATCAAGCTAAGCCCATGCACGTACTCCATCCCCCTGGCAACATCCAAAGCCTGCTTGACTGCCAATTTCAAAGGCACTGATCGGTTCTGCCGCTTTGTCAAAAACTGCCGAACTGAACCCCCTTTTGCATATTCTGTAACTATACACCATACCATGGGTTTACGACATCCACCAATAAACCGAACTATGTTTGGATGCTTTAATGTGGCCAGCATCATGACCTCCTGCTGAAACTGTTGCTCCATCAAGTGTGCCCTCTCTAAGTCATTTTCTGGCCTCTCCAAAAGCTTGATAGCAACATCCTCACCGTTGTAAGTACCTTTGTAGAGTTTTCCAAAAGCCCCCTGTGCAAAAGCTGGTCCCATATTGAGCTTCCTCAAATCAATTGTCCATTCGTCAAAATTCTCAAGCCCCTCCGTAGGAACACGAGGGTCCATTAGAGCCTGTGCCAGTGCATCGTCACTAAGACCATGTGAGACTTTTCCTCGATTGACACTCTGGGCAACAGTGTAGTTATTGTTCACACGCTTCATTCCAGGGTGGTTTAGAATGCGAGTGTGAGAATCATTCGATCCAACGCTACTGTTATCAATGGACATTGCAACGGAACCTCCACCATTGCTCATCTGCAAGCTTCCATAGCTGTCTGTCGACATGTTGGAACCTTCTCCAAGCTTATGGTAAAACCCTTGAGACAGATCATAATTATCATGGTTGTTATTAAGGCCTATAATTCCAGTAAATTTTGGTGCCTCCAACATTTTCTCTGAAAGTAGCGTCACCAACAAACTTCCCTTATCTCTGCAGCATCCACATGTCCAAGCCAAATCCCTATCTTATCAAAACCGTAGGTGTGATTAACAAATTTATTTCAGCACACCATTATCTGATCAGAAAACATTGTTGCAAAAAAGTTGAATGATATAGTGATAGAAGATCACATAAAAAAACTTGATCAGGTAAATGCAGAAAATATTCTCATCGAGCTGTAAACTTTTAAAAGATAAGCTATTTTTTAGTTTCTGTCAAAATCATATTGGAAGTTAAAACCAAGTAAAATCGTGAGTGCAGAAGCTCATTATCTACAATAGGAGAGGAGAACAATTCCACTAAAGTAAATTTCTGCTCAGGTCAGGCAAAAATCCAAGAAAGAAATTAAATCTAATTATCAGTTATAAATTTCCTTCCCGTAAAATCAAGAAAAAAGCACTTGGCTAATTAGATGAAAACAGAAAACTGACAAAGTAAAGCCCTAATTTTCTATTTCCTCGCTCACATGCAGAGAGGTTATGTGAGTAGCAGTACGCAATTTCTGTATGCACAAAAGCCAACGAAAAATATGAACCTTGCAAAGAGAAAGTATTTACATGATCCCCACAAGCTCAAAAACAAGGAACATCAACTATGTCTGTATAAGATTCTCTCGAATTATATCACAGAGATACCAAAAAAAATCACTCAAAAAAACCTGCAGGACATTATAATACCGAGAAGCGAAATAAATCAATGATCTGACACCAGAATTGGCGGATTAAAGCGAAAAGTACCTCGATCGAAAGAGATTGACTGTACGATTCGACGAGCGAGTCCTCGGACAAGATTGGACAGCACGAGAACCGAGATCAATTCCGTAATCGACGAGAATGCTGTTGTAGAGAGAGAGATGGAGAGAGGGGATGCAAACGGAGACGAACTTGGACAGAGAGAGAGAGAGTAGCAGAGAACCCGAAGAAATAACAAGAACAACGAATGATGGTCTTCGTCTCTCATTTTCTTTTTTCTCCGGGGAAGACCTTCAGTGTGTTGCGCTCATACGTTACGATACTACTATTACTCACACGTGGCAACTCGAGATAGCGCACTAGGCTTAGCAAAGAAGTGATGCGTCATCTTTGTATGTGAGAGTGGTGTGGCTGAGATGTGTCATACCGATCTACCTTTAGCATTTTTGCTGTCAATATTCGATTGAGCTGATTGGTGTTACTTGAAAATACATTTTAAATAAATTGAGTGGATCCAATCATTTATATACATTTTAAATAAATTAACTGCTTTCGAAGTCACCTCAACTTTGAATTCAAACTTTACCTCCATGATTTCTGCTTACAATTATCCGTGGTGATTTAGTTAATTCATCACCCCCACTTACTCTTAACTGCATCGTGTTGAAAATGAGCAGTTACATGCTTGTATCTCGACTCAAAGCCTTTGACTATGTCAACTTAGTGTAACTGCCTCTTGTTTGAATAATTTGTTCGCGCCTTTGATCTTCGAATTGCTCATCTTCTGAGCTACCATTTGAGTGACATTTGGCAACAATTATCATGCACCTAATAAACACAGGGATATGAGGACCACACAAATACAAGTTGAAAGAATGGCTGAAATTCATTTGATCCAAGGGTTACAGGAACTTTGCAAATATAATTTAAGTGTCCACATTCTTTGTAGTAATTGCGCAAAGGAACTTTGCAAATGTAATCTAAGTGCCCACATTCTTTGTAGTAATTGCACAAATACCACCAATCTTCCAATTCCAAAACCCTATACGCAAATTGATGGTTCTTTGTGGTTAGCTTAAAAGTTTAGTTGGAGTGTGCCATAAGTATGAGTAATTCTTTTTCGTGCCATTAAGAAGAGGATTACATACTAAATACTAATGAATCGATTTAGTGTTTGAGCTACTAACTAGCAAGTGTCTTAGGCATGAACAAGGTGCGTAGTGCTGTAGGCACAGACAAACACTAATTACCTATAAAACGACACCAAGTTAATCAAAACGTCATCGTTCTTTAAATTATGTGATTTCATGAATTTCAGTCTATGGTTCTCTTTATTGTCCAACATGAATTGCCACTTGTCATTCTCTGAATGGGCCAATAAATTCTAATGCAAACACTATAGTTTTATTGTTGGCTTGGTTTTAATTTCATCCTCGCAAAACTTTCGGTTTCAATTTTACCTTTTTAGTTTCTAACCGATTTCAATGCTACCATTTCTGTCAAATTTGAATGGGAAATGCTAATGAATTAGGTGATCTGGCAAAATTTTGGATAGTAGGGCATCGTTTCCTCCATCTGTGAAACCCTAACCCCAAAATTCCCCCCAAATCCATCGAATAAAGTCTCCCCAAAATCGTTTCCCCCAATTCCTTGAAGCCGAATCAGAAAGCTCCTTCTATAAAATCTGCACTTGCTTGTATTGGCCATAAATGGAGCTCAAGCCGAACCCATAAACAACAGAGACTCGTTTTGGGGTTTAGGGTTTAGGTTTTAGGGTGCATATGAAAAGAGAGTGCTTTTGGTAATCACAAAAACACAACAACCCGTTAACGGACCCAACCAAAAGGATCTTTACCATGCGGGAAGCAAACTTTGAGATCGAATTTCATCACTGGATCGTAGCAAAGATAGTGGTCGTCGGATTCGTCTCGAAGTTCGACTAGTTTGAGAATGTCGGAATCAGGGATGGAGACACCCAATTCGTTAATCGCGGTGGGTGATCTCGATAAGTGAAGGTTAGCAAAATAAGGATCGAGGAGTAAGTTACGCTGGCGGTGGAAAACCCTTGGCAATGGAAACTAAGGGTTTTCCACCGCCGCCCAATGCCCATTATGGACTCTACCATGCGTTGATTGTTAACATTATAATCTGAACCATTCATCTTGTAGGATCCATAGTGTATATTCACACCAAAAATCAGCTTGATTGGATATCGATAGATCAATCAAAAGTTGAATTTTAGTTTATAAAATGAACGGTTTGATTCTGTCAAGTTAAACTGTCCATGACCACCCCTTTTACAAACCAAATTTTAAATTTTGATATACCTATTGATGTCCGATGAAACTAATTTTTTGAATAAAAGTACTACTTGTTGGGGATGCAGACAACTTTCAGCAACAGAGTTCAGCAACAAAGGTCCGTGACCAGCGCGGAGAGTTCCGCGATAGGCAGACACGCAGTCACGCTCGCGGCAAGTAGCGCGCGACAGACAGGCTCGCGCCCGAGATGGGCCGTGGGCCGCGGCCCAAGTTGGTTGGATGGGTCCAGCTATCAATTAGGGTTTGCCTATAAATATTAGTTGCTGTATTCATTATTTTTTGAGCTAGAGAGCAGAGCTTGAGCGACTGTACAGAGAGAAAATTTCTAGAGAGGTTTCTAGTGAGAGAGAGAGTGCAAGAGAAAACTTTTCTCAGAGAGGAAAGAGAAGACTTGTAATCTTTCGTTTTCTTTCGTTCATAGTGGACTGGTGTGGCTCCCGAGGACGTAGGCAAGTTGCCGAACCTCGTATATCTGTGTGTTCTGTTTTTCTGTTCCTCTTTCTCTTCCTTTTCTCTGGTTTGTTTTCTGTGACGATAGTATCCCAAGATCCTGTGTGTGTTTTGTTCGTTGTGAGTCTGAGCGCGAGGCTCCGATTTCCCAACAACTGGTATCAGAGCCGCGGTTGCGGTAAGGGTGTTCAACAGTTTTCCGATTGAAGCTTTTGGGCAGTCCGGATTTCCGAGGGAGCTATGGGTTCAGAAGAAGGGAAATCGAAGATCGAGAAGTTCGATGGATCGGACTTTGCTTTCTAGAAGATGCAGATGGAGGACTATCTGTACCAGAAGGATCTTTACCGGCCGCTGCTGGGTAAAGAGAAAGGAAAGAAAAAAGTCGGGGAGACTGATGCGGAATGGGATGTTCTTGACCGGAAAGCGATGGGTCTAATCCGGTTATCACTCTCGAAGTCAGTTGCGCACAATATACTGAAAGAAAAAACTGCGTCCGATCTGATGGGCGCGCTCGCGGAGATGTATGAACAGCCGTCCGCGGCAAACAAGGTGCACTTGATGAAGAAGTTGTTCAACTTCGAGATGCCTGAAGGAGGTTCGTTTATGAAGCATCTTAGCGAGTTCAATACAATAGTGGATCAGTTGATCTCTGTTGGTATTGAGTTCGACGACGAGGTTCAAGCCTTGTTGATCCTGTCTCAGTTGCCAGAGACCTGGCAGGGTACGGTTACTGCGATTAGTAATTCGGCTGGGAAGGAGAAACTCAAACTGAATGATATAGTCAGTTTGATTCTAACTGAAGAAGTTAGAAGGAAATCGCTCGAGGGAGCGTCGGGCTCTAGCGGTTCAGGTTCCGCTCTAAGTTTTGAGCAGAGGGGCAGAAGCCAGGCCAGGGGTGGTCAGAACCAGAACAAGAGTCGGTCGAAGTCGCGCGGCAAGAAGTCCCGCGGCAAAAGTCAAGTACGCGGCATTAAAGGTGAATGTTGGAACTGTGGCCAGGCGGGTCACATGTCTTCAGTTTGCAAGGCTCCAAAGAAGAATAATGGTGAGCAGGAGGCCCACATCATGCAAGATGCACTTATTCTTTCGATGGACAGTATCGCGGAGTCATGGGTGATTGACTCAGGCGCATCATTCCACGCGACTGCTAGCAAGGGTGTTCTGAAAAACTATGTAGCAGGCGACTTCGGGCAAGTATACTTGGGCGATGATGAGCCATGTAGTATAGTGGGAATGGGCGATGTGCAGATTGAAACGCAGGGGTTTAAATGGTGTTTGAAAGATGTCAGACACGTCCCGCAGCTGAAGAGGAATCTTGTTTCAGTTGGGCAACTGGGAGCAGCGGGATATACCTCAACATTCACAGGAGACGCATGGAAGGTCTCCAACGGTACCATGGTGGTAGCGCGCGGAAAGAAAGTAGGTACTCTCTATTTAACTTCACATGGGAGTTATTCACTTACCATCGCGGAGGGACTCGCGGGGGTGGTCCCGCGCGAGGATAGCGAAGGTCTCGCGGGAGTGGTACCGCGCGAGGGTAGGCTAGCGGAAGGTCCGCAGCCAGAGAGCCAAGTGAATTCAAGTTTGTGGCACGACAGGTTGGGACATATGAGCGAGAAGGGGATGAAGATTCTGCAGACACGGGGGAAGCTGCCAGTTGAGTCAGTGGATTTCGACATGTGCGAAGACTGTATCTTCGGCAAGCAGAGGCGGGTTAGTTTCCAGAAAAGTGGCAGACCTCCCAAGCTAAGCAAGCTGGAGCTTGTTCATACAGACGTATGGGGTCCCGCGCCAGTGCATTCTCTCGGCGGGTCGAGGTACTTTGTTACTTTCATCGATGATCACTCGAGGAAAGTATGGGTCTACTTCATGAAACACAAGTCAGAGGTATCCGAAATTTTCATGAAGTGGAAAGCCAGAGTAGAGAACGAGACAAACTTGAAGGTGAAGTGTCTGAGGTCAGACAACGGGGGAGAGTATGAACTGGGAGAGTACAAGAGAGCCTGTGCTCTATTCGGGATTCGTTTAGAGAAGACTCTTCCAGGAACTCCGCAGCAGAATGGCATCGCGGAGCGGATGAACAGGACTCTGACAGAACGTGCGCGGAGCATGCGGATACACGCGGGGTTGCCCAAGGAGTTTTGGGCAGACGCGATCAGTACAGCAGCATACTTGATCAACCATGGGCCATCAGTTCCGTTGAACTTTGGGATACCGGAAGAGGTTTGGAGCGGTAAAGAGGTAAATCTCTCACACTTGAAAGTTTTCGGTTGTGTTGCTTATGTCCACCTCAGTGACAAAGTCAGAGACAAGCTAGATGCTAAGTCACTGAAGTGCACGTTCATTGGGTACGGCGGCGATGAGTTTGGCTATCGTTTCTGGGATGAGAAAAACAGGAAGATAATCAGAAGCCGAGATGTCATATTCAATGAGTCAGTGCTATACAAGGACAGGGATAGCAAACAATGCAGTGGGAGTTCTACTGAGGATCGCGAGGGTCCCGCGGGGGTGGTCGCGCGAGAGGATCGCGAGGCACCCGAGTACTTTAGTTTGGAGGATCTTCCAGAAAGCAGTGGGGATGAGTCAGGATCTAACCGGACAGAGTCTGGGGCAGTTCCAGAGACAGGGTCTAGCTCACCGGCTGCCGCGGTAAGGAGATCAACTAGGGTACCTAAACCTAATCCAAAATACCTTTCGTCGCTGTATTATTTGCTTTTGACAGATAGCGGGGAACCATCTTGCTATGACGAGGCTTTACAGGTCAGTGACTGTAGACACCCCATTCTGGACTGTCCGGATTAGTCCTTTTACTTTCTTTGTTGACCCGATGATGATAAACGGTCGAGAACAGTTCAAGGTCGATGGAAGGATTTGAGCTTTGAGCGTTGAACTCTCTCCCTTCAAACCCACCTTCAAGCCCATTTCAAAACCCTTCAAAACCAGAGCCAAATAAACCCTAGCAAAACCGTACCTTGCTTACGCCAGGTTATTCTTGGCGTGCGCCAGTAAATTGCCACGTGTCGGACATCGACCATTGACTCAGTTTGACCTGGCGCACGCCGTGTCACGTGCTCGAAACTTTGCAACCGTCTCAGTACGGCGCAGAGTCCCCTGATCATTGCATTTTGCAGGGGACGTCCCCCTCTCTCTCCTACACAACCCATCACCTAGTCCCATGCATTTAATGCATGGGAGCTCCCTTCTAACCTAACCCAACCACCCTAACCCCAGCTGATCAGCCCCTAGTCTCAGCCTCTCTCCTCTATAAATGCAAGCCCTTGCATTCATTTGAAAAGGTTAACCTCATTAAGAACCCAAGCCCATCCCTCTCTTCTCTCTTGTTCTTTGCTCTCCCATTGAAGGAAAGAGAGAAAGAGAAGTTCAGTACGCACTCCTCTCCACTGTCCAGTCACTACACACCCTCCATCTTCAACATCCAAAGCTCAATCCATCCTTCTATCTCTTGCAACCAAAGGTATACCACCTTTGTGTTGCTTTCTGTTTTCAGTTCCTGAGGGGAACCAGAAGGGTTCTGGCTAGTAACTGATACTAGTCCAGACCCCTCTCTGGTAAAATAAATCAATCGTAGAGGACACTCCATGGCGCACGCCAGCCTTAGCAAGCCGTACGCCACCTTTGGCAGTACGAGCACTGCTGGCGTGGGGATCATGAAACGTCCTTTTATTGCTTATTTACTTCATGTCATCACCTTCTAGCATGCAAATAACCAGTTTAATGCTTTATGTATTTTAGAACTGTTCAAATGTAGCTTTCAATACCTTCGTCTTTCTTGCTTTTCAAGGCCTCTGGGGTATTTCTGGTCATGTTCCAGAACCCAGACGATATAAAGCCAAACACTGGTTAGCATACAAACCTGGCGTACGGTCTCCAATGGGTGGCGTGCGGTACGTTTGTTAAAGGCCAGTGCCTGGCCCTTATATCAAAGCTCAATCTAGGCCTCTTATTCATCCCCACTCTGTTTATGGGGTTTTCTGTGCTATTTTCATGTCTCTTAGCCATTTCCTACGCCTGTCTGCTTGTAATATGTACCTAAGTTATGTTGCTAACTGCGTGGTTTGTCCTGGGTGTGCACTGGTCCATTCCAGAGCCCAGAGGGTTAAGAGTAGGAGCTGTAAGAAATTAATAGGGTAGTGTACGCCAGCCTGAAGGTGGCGTGCGCAGGGTCTGTTGGCGTGCAATGGTTCTGCCATGGCGTGCCAGTACGACTCCTGCTCACGTGCCCGACGAGCAGCGTACATCATCTTGTTGAAACTGTTTGCAGTGCCTGTTCTCAATCTATGTTCTTACATTTAATTCAATTCAAGCAAGCAAACCAGCATCCATAAACATTTTGTCATATAAAATTGTAACGTGTTACAGTATTAATCCCTATTAACTGTTCCCCCGCCCTAACTGGCCAAAAATGATCAAATGAGAGAAAAATGCAAACGTTTTAATAAAATGCCCGAGTAGAGACCGATCTTCGGATTGGGCGAGAGGGGTGCCATAAAACCCTTCCCCTCTCGTAACCTGGCTCCCGAACCTCAGATATCGAAGGTGACGACGGACCAGTCTACGCCTTTTCAAATCAAATCAAACACTTTTCAAACCAAAGTAAAACGTAGCAAACGTTCTCGAGTTCGGTTCCTTGGGTGTTCTTCCGCTAAAACCCGAGTGGCGACTCTGAATCGAAGCGTTTCGCCGCGCTATTTTCCAAATGGGCCGCCCCCCCAAACAACATCCATTCCAAACCAAAATCGGGCGATTTTCGGGGCGCGTGCCCACAGTGACGCTATGAAGTGGGAACGTGCTATGCAAGAGGAGATGGATTCTCTTCACTCGAATGTGACTTGGGAGTTGGCGAAGCTTCCCGCGGGGAAGAAGGCGCTACAGAACAAGTGGGTATACCGCGTCAAGCAGGAGAGCGACGGCAGCAAGAGGTTTAAGGCCAGATTGGTTGTGAAGGGCTTTCAACAGAAAGAAGGGGTTGATTTCACGGAGATTTTTTCCCCAGTTGTGAAGCTGACCACTATCAGAGTGGTATTGAGTTTGGTGGCTGCTGAAAATCTCTACCTTGAGCAGTTGGATGTTAAAACTGCGTTTCTTCATGGTGACTTGGATGAAGAAATCTACATGAAGCAACCTGTTGGCTTCATTGAGAAAGGCAAGGAAGAGATGGTGTGTAGACTCAAGAAGAGTCTATATGGGTTGAAACAGGCTCCCAGACAGTGGTACAAGAAGTTTGACAGTTTCATGCAGCGCAGCGGCTACGCGAGGTGCCACGCGGATCACTGTTACTACCTTAAACGATGTAAGGCGAGCTACATAATTTTACTACTTTACGTAGATGATATGCTTGTGGCTGGGTCCTGTTTACAGGAGATAAACAGGTTGAAGCAACAGTTGGCAGCAGAGTTTGCTATGAAAGATCTAGGTGCAGCGAAGCAGATACTTGGGATGAGGATCAGCAGGGACAGAACTCAAGGGGTCTTGAAGTTGAGTCAAGCTGAGTATATTGAACGGGTTCTTGAAAGGTTCAATATGCAGAACGCCAAGGCAGTTGGCGCGCCTCTGGGAAGTCAGTTTAGACTTTCTGACATGCAGTCTCCAAAGACAGATGCTGAGAAGGAGCACATGGCCAAGGTACCGTATGCCTCGGCCATCGGTAGTCTGATGTACGCGATGGTCTGCACGAGGCCGGACATCGCTCATGCAGTGGGAGTTGTGAGCAGGTTTGCGAGCAATCCAGGGAAGCAGCATTGGGAAGCTGTCAAGTGGATACTGAGGTATCTCCGCGGGACCGCGGATGTGCCATTGTGTTTTGGGAGAGCAGATTTGGTGGTGAGAGGATATGTGGATGCAGATTTCGCGGGTGATCACGATACAAGGCGAAGCACCACAGGATATGTCTACACTTTGGGATCAACAGCGGTGAGTTGGGTCTCGCGTCTGCAGAAGTTGGTAACTTTGTCCACGACAGAAGCTGAGTATGTAGCTGTCACGGAGGCCGCTAAGGAGATGATTTGGTTGAAGGCTTTTCTGGGTGAGTTGGGTTTGAAGCAGGAGAACAGTGTTCTTTTCAGTGACAGCCAGAGTGCTATACACCTTGCGAAAAATCCAGTGTTTCATGCTAGAACGAAGCACATCGATTTGAGGTACCATTTCATTCGCTCGCTTTTGGAAGAAGGGGAACTGTTACTGGAGAAGATTTTGGGGAGCCAAAATCCGGCAGATATGTTGACAAAGTCGGTCACCATCGAGAAACTGAAGTTGTGCTCAACTTCAGTTGGCCTTCGCGCATGAGGAGTTGGAGGGCTGGAGTCGCACCAGGAGGGGTGAAGTTCACTACGTGCGCTATTGATTGAGGTTGTTGATATTGGTTTGCTTCAGTTATCTTCAAGTGGGAGATTGTTGGGGATGCAGACAACTTTCAGCAACAGAGTTCAGCAACAAAGGTCCGTGACCAGCGCGGAGAGTTCCGCGATAGGCAGACACGCAGTCACGCTCGCGGCAAGTAGCGCGCGACAGACAGGCTCGCGCCCGAGATGGGCCGTGGGCCGTGGCCCAAGTTGGTTGGATGGGTCCAGCTATCAATTAGGGTTTGCCTATAAATATTAGTTGCTGTATTCATTATTTTTTGAGCTAGAGAGCAGAGCTTGAGCGACTGTACAGAGAGAAAATTTCTAGAGAGGTTTCTAGTGAGAGAGAGAGTGCAAGAGAAAACTTTTCTCAGAGAGGAAAGAGAAGACTTGTAATCTTTCGTTTTCTTTCGTTCATAGTGGACTGGTGTGGCTCCCGAGGACGTAGGCAAGTTGCCGAACCTCGTATATCTGTGTGTTCTGTTTTTCTGTTCCTCTTTCTCTTACTTTTCTCTGGTTTGTTTTCTGTGACGATAGTATCCCAAGATCCTGTGTGTGTTTTGTTCGTTGTGAGTCTGAGCGCGAGGCTCCGATTTCCCAACACTACTTTGCGGGCCCTACAAGATGAACGGTTCAGATCAACAATTAACGCATTATGGAGCCCAAAATAATGGTGGTGGAAAATCCTTAATTTCCACAACCGGCGAAAGCATTAATCAATTTATTCTTTTTGGATTGTTTGTGTTACAGCATGTTTTGAGGGAAGTTGAAGAGGCTGAAGGTTGAGAATATATAGAGAATAAATTTTATTCACCGCCGGTGTAAAATTCTATTTTTTACCATCACTCATTATGGGCCCCACCGAGTGTCTATTGTTGTGATCTGAGTCGTTCATATTTTAATACCCGTAGTATAGTATTGCTATGCAAAAAATTTGCTTGATCGGAAGTTGATAGATATATCAAAATTTGAATTTTGGTTTTTAAAATGGATGATCTGATTTCTGTCAATAATAATAAAGATAAAATGTCCATTTTACAAAACAAAATTCAATTTTTGATACTCCTATCGATGTCTGATCAAGTTTATTTTTTGCATGGATACACTATTATGTGAGGTCAAGATGAAGAGTTTATATCAATAATAAACATACTGTAAAACCAAAAAAGGTGGTAGTGGAAAAGTAGAGTTTTCCACCGCCAATGAAAATAATTTAAAGGAAGTTCCGTGAAGACCCTAACCATTGTAACCAATATGTCTATTTCCCTTGCGTTTTTTCTTCATTACTTGCTATTAATCGTTTTCATAACTTGAGAAATGTATCACTTTTAAAATCCAAAATCTATAAACTTTATTATCTTTTTTTAAAAATTCTGTCACAGGCGGTCCCAGGGGTGCAAGAACTTGCGCTCTTACACAATTCCAAATCCACTAGCGTTGATTACTAGTGATTTTAGGTTAATTCGACAAAACATCCATAGAATTGGCTTTTGCAAGTTGTCTGAGTGAAAAAATATTCTTAAATTTTCTATATCTGTGGTGAAAAATTCTCAAAATTTCAAATTATCAATCATTTTTTAGATAGCATGTACAGAATAAATGGTGGCTGCACACATACACACAATATCGTTTCTTCTTCGGACCTTGCGAGTAGCAATATATACTTATCTTGGTCCGCTGCCAAATTCAGTCATTCTTTCAAGTTCCACTAATGAATAAGTTAGTGTGAAGTTGTTGATTACAAGTTGTTAGTTGTTCACACTGATCAATAAGTTCTTAATTAGTGTGAATAAGATGCAATTTCAGTTATTGATTGTGAGTGGAATAGTGTGAATAAGTTATTGATTAATGTGAACAAGATACTAAAATGTTAAAACTTGTTGATTAATGTGAACAATATGCAATTTTGACATTAATTGTTCACCAAAAAAATTAGTGGAAACGGCCCCCTAACATTTAAAATTTTCATTCATATTTTGGCTTTTCAAAATCTATAGAATTTGAGAATTTGTTATCTGGAATTTTTTATAAACACTCCAAACTTATTCTGAAAAGTTAGAACCTCAAAATCTGCACCAAAAATATAAAAATAAAAATCGCGTAAACACTCACTTAGGGCCTATAGGCTTGGTTCTTGTTATCTAAACGTTATTTTTTTTCTTCGTTTTGTCACTTTGTGTGTTTTTTTCGTCTTTTTAAAATCTTTATCAGATTTGCGTTATATTTTTTGGAGTAATTATTCATCTCAACAAGAGGAGTCCGAAAAGTAAAAAATGATGACCAAAAGCAAAAAAAAAAAAAAAAAAAATTCACTAAAAACGAAAAAGTATTAAATAGCTGTCTTTTTAGTCTAAAGTATCGTCTTATACTTACTTTTATTTAACATTGGTCCGTACTTTATATTTTTTCGATTCGTCTCGTCGAGATGAACAATTAACCCTAAAAATTACGACAAAAAACTAAACAAGAAGTTACGAAAAATAAAAAATACTGAGATAAGTTATGGACAAATAAGTTTACAAGAATGCAACCTTAATATTGTATAAAGGGTTATTTACCTAGATACCCCTCCAAGTATACCCGTTTTTCACGGTCATCCCCTCTATGAATTTTCGCTAGAGGTGACAATCACAACCCATATTTTTAAACCCGCCCAAATTTGCCCACTTATAACTCAACTCAACCCGCCCATATCATATTATAGGCTGTTATGGGTTGAACCCATGTAAACTCATATTTACATGGGTTTATATAGGTTGAAAATGGGTTTAATATAGGTTGGAATTAAAACACTCATCCCTTGTACAAAAGTTAACTAAAGCGGTGGATTAGCAAATCTGACTTCGGACCAATTCCCACTGTGGTCGACCCCTTTCATTTGTTTCTTACGCTCGATCTACGAGTCAGAAGTTTCTCCAACTCATTATTATGATTTGTGAAGGCCAAAATAATTCGCCCAATTTCATAATTTCCTCATTACCATGTAATAAGTCAAAATAATTGGCTTCTTGGCTTATTTTCGTCTTTGTTCAAAAAAAATTGGGTTAAATACCGAGACATCCCTCGAACTATTCCTGTTTGTCTCGCTCATCCCCTCATAGAATTTTGCCTATGGCCAGCCCCATGAGCAAAGTTTTTTTGTCCTATAGACCCCTTCCGTCAGGTTTCCGTCCAAAACTGTTTGATGGAATGAATGAAAAGTCCATTTTACCCTTACATATATATACCACACCAGACCACCATCGGTTCATCAGTTCATTCCACCACCATCATGCCACACCAGTTCATTCCACCACCACCATTTCCGTTCATACACCGATTCATTCCACCACCATTTCTGTCTTCATCTTTTTCTCCTCACTACCACCACCATCACGCCATTCACCACGGCCAAACACCACCACCGAACACCAACTCATTCCAAACACTTCTCTATTTGCAAAATCATTGGGAGTGCTGATGGAGATACACAGCTTAGGGTTCTAATCGAGTCCTTTGGCATTCGAATCGACAGACCCATGTGTGAATCCTATCAAAAGCCTTTGAAAATAGCAGCATCTGGTATGAATCTCACGGAATCTGGTCTAAATCGAGTGGGACAGATGTGATAAGGGTTTGCAAAAGGCTGAATCGAAGGTTACACGGACGAATAGGATTTGAAAGATTCTGGAATAGCTCGATTAGGGTGTCCCCAGTGTTTGTTGGTCTTAATCTAGGAATTTCGAGATCTAATTAGGGCTCGTACAGGTTCGAATCAAGTCAAACACCTTTCAAAATGGCTCAAATTAGGGTTTTGAAATTCAATTTGAGATTATTTTGGTGTTTTTGAGTTCAATCTGTGGGTTTTTGGTTGATTTTGAGTTTGACATGTATTGTTCTTTGTTCGAAAGTTGTTGGTCTAGTCGATGGTGGTTGCTGGCACGGGTGGTGGTCTCTGGCATCGACGGTGGTTGCTGGTGTCCATGGTGGTCAGTGGTGGTTGCTATTTGGTAGTGGTGATTGTGGTGGCTGGTGGTGATTTCGGCAGGAGAGAGAGAGAGAGAGAGAGAGAGAGAGAGAGAGAGAGAGAGAGAGGAGGAGGTCATGGAGACGACGACGTCGGCGCTGGTGGGGACGTCGAGGAAGTAGGGGGTCATGGAGGGGTCGGGCTCGCGGGTGATGAAGACTGGGTTTGGGCTTGTTTTTGGAGCCGGGCGGGCAGCCATGTGGGCGGCGGACGACTTCAATGGTGGCGCCGTCGCTGGTGTAGGTGTTGGGGGTTAGGGTGGTGGTTGGGATAGTGGGGCTGTGTGGTGGCGGTGGTCGGGTTCGTCGGGGGTTCATCGGTGGGGAGGTGGCGGTGGAAGTGGTGGGGCTGTGGTGTATTTTAGTGTTAGGGTTTCATAGAGAAGGAGAGGGCAAAATTGGAATATTTTCTCACGTTTCGAAAAAAATTAGGGCAAAATTCTAACAGTTTTGGACGGAATCCTGTCGGAAGAGGTATAAGACAAAAAAACTTTGCTCAGGGGGCTAGCCGTAGGCAAAATTCTATAAGGGGGCGAGCGAGACAAACGGGAATAGTTCGAGAGTTGTCCCGGTATTTAACCCAAAAAAATTTGATTTCGAAAATAATTTTTTTGAATAAAAACGAAAAAAAATATTATCGAAATCCAAATTTTTTTTGAATAAAAACGAAATTTTTTTGATTTTGATCATAATTTTTTACTTTTTAGATTCCTTTTGTCATGACGATATAATAATCCCAAAAAAATTGACAAAAAACTAATAAATACGAAAAAAATTTGAATAAGGACAAAAAATAAGCCAATTGGTTTATTTAGCTGAATGGGGAATGTAAAACTTTAAAGAGGTCGAAGATTAAGTTTTTTTTTATTGAAAATACAAAATTATGACCGAAAATTAAAATAAAAGTTGACTACTAAAGACGAATTTTAAAAAAAAACAAGCAGCAATTGTCTTATTTGTCTAACGTGTGGTCTTATTTAAATTTTTTCAATATTGGTCCATATTTTTATACTTTTCAAATTTGTCTCGTCGAGACGAATGATTAACCTCAAAAATTACGACAAAAAGTTACGAAAAGTAAAAAAAAAAAAAAAGGAAAAACAGGGAGGGGAGGAAGAGAAAAGTTTTAATAAAAAAAAAAAAAAAGAAGAGGGAAAACGAGGACGGGGGAGAAGAGAAAAGTAAAAAAAAAAACTAAAGAGGGAAAACGGGGATGGGGAGAAGAGAAAAGGGGGCAAGGGGGGGTTCGGGTCGGGCGGGTTTGAGTTTGGGTTTGACTTTACCCATATTTAACCAGACCTGTTTAAACCCGTTTACTATTTGACCCGCTCATATTTAACTCATGACCCGTTTCAATCCTCCCAAACCCGCCCATTTGCCACATCTAATTTTCGCTATGGTAAGACCCCTCATTAAGGGTTTTATTTGAAAGAACTCCATTGGACGGAATAAATGAAAAGACTATTTTGCCATTATATATACATCCACAGCAAACATGCCAATCCTTCCAGCTCTCTGCAAATGGAAGACCCAACATTTTGCCCAAAATTCCATTCACATTCACGACCGCCACCAACGCTGGCACCACCACGGAAGCCATCTCTCTCTCTCTCTCTCTCTCTCTCTCTCTCTCTCTCTTCCTTGATCCTCCTCCGACTCACCAAATTTTTGCCCCAAACACTGTGATGAACCTTGCAACAGCTCAAAAACTGAGAACGTCTCTCTCTCTTGTGGTGATGTTCGATCCCCAAATAGGAGTAGGTGGGTGGAGGTGTATGGCAGTCAGTTGCGTCTCCGATCAACCACAACAACAGACCATGTGAAAATCAATCCACCAAATCGAAGCCTCTGAAACACTATCCTAGTTATACGAACCTGTGTAAGCAATACCCAAGAATTTCGAACCCTGATATACCTTTTTTTGAGAACGAAATTCACGTGTATGGTCTGATTCGATCCTTGGGTTGTGGATTCGAGGGCTGTTGAAAATCAATCGACCTTATTTTGTGTGGATTGGAAGCTCGTGCGACCCGACCCAGCCATTTTCGAACCTGATTCAGTCATTTCGAACCTGTTCAAACCAAAGCTGAAGGGTTCGACTCCATTTGATATGTTTGCAAACCCTAATCGAGGCCATTTCTACCTGATTGAGACTCGATCTGACCTGGTTCGATTGATTTCATACCCTAAACAGGTGATTTCGCTAGATTGGTTGATTTCTGCTTGATTTCCCTTGATCTCGGACACAGATTTGCTATGTTGATGGCAGAGGACGTGGGGTCAAAAGAGAGCTGGTTCACCAGAGGTCAGGAGGTGGTCACCGGTTGTCGGTGGTGGTCTGTGATGCTGCTATGGTTTGCTGGAGGAAGGAAGGATTGAGGGAAGAGAGGAATTATGGTTGTGGGTAATATTGGAACATTTTATTACTTTTGAAATAATTTCTGCAAAAAGTTAAACAGAATTTGACGGAATTCTAACGGAAGTGGTGTTCGGGACAAAAAAATAAACTTTAGTGAAGAGGTTTCGCCGTAGCGAAAATTCGTAGTGTGAGTGACCGTGAAAAATAGGTATATTTGGAGAAGTGCCTAGGTAAACAACCATACTCTAAACGTACATATATCCTTTCTAATTTCCAATTCTAGCAGGCAAAGCAAAGGTTAAAAAAAAAAGGAACCAATATATGGCTCCAATTTAAGCCTACGCATATTCTTTCAAAAAACATGAAGATCGAGTTTACTATTTTGCAATTATCAAAACCCAATAATTACTGATAGTATTAACTTTCTTGCTTCCTATCATCACTAGAAAGTGTGCACATGCACAAGAGATGCGTGTGCAATTATTGTTTAAGGGATAAGATATAGGGAAATGATATTGCCACATCATTTTTTGATAATGCCACACCCTGCAAGTGTATTTTTGCACCAAAAAATACACTTGCAGGGTGTGACATTATCAAAAAAGGATGTGGCAAAATCAATACCCAAGATATATTGTTTAAGGAATAAGATTTCAACAAATAACAGGAAAGGAACTATGGTAAAAATAAACATTATTAAAGGAAAAAGGAAGACTATAAGATTAACATATGTAAGTAGATTATGGCGGTGAAAACTCGGTCCAATTTGGTTATGGAATTTGAATAGAACGTGGGATCAGGAGAGAGGAATCACGTTGTCAAATTTGCCCCAGTAGTTAATGGAAATCAAAACAAAGGTGAGTGGTAAAATATTAGAACTATAAAGGGCAATAATGGTCAATGAAAAGTATACTAGCAAGAACCTCCTAAAAATAGAAGGTTTGGAGGAGTTGGTTTTTCAATGAATATAAATATTTAAAAAATTTTAAATCAGTTTAATGGACTGACAAAAAGAACTGTGAATGTATATTAAAAAATGTAAAAAAAATATAGAAATATGTGTTTTTTTTTATCTTTTCATGTACTTATTGTCAACCCACTGAGTTGACAATAGAAAGACCGTAAAGATTTTCATAAAAGATAACACCCAATTTGTGTTCTCCCTTTTTATATTAAAATGGATTTAACACTGCTCCTTTTTCTTTCTTTTTTTTGTGGATCCGCAACACTGTTCATTTTAATCTCACATTTTACGTTCGGGATAGAAAAAGAGAGAGAAGGGGGGGCGCTTGAATGCCTTTTTTTTTTTTTTGACACTGCCCATCTTAATCGCACATTTTACCTTCTGGATAGAAAAAGAGAGAGGGAGAGGGGGAGCTTGAATGCCTTTATTTTTTTGGCAACTCACGTTGGGTAATGTGAACTTTTTTCCCATGTTGAGTTCATTGTCTTCCTCCATTTTGTTGAAGAAGGATGTAAACTTGACAATGGAAAGGAAACTACATTTTTTTCTCTCTATATTATAAATCTTTTCCCTTTATTTTCTATTCCTTTTATCTTTTCACATTCTATGGTCCAAAACATTCCCTGAAGAATATTTTATTCTTAAAGAGTTTAAGGTTTTATTTTTGGAACCAGTTGATATTATAAAAGGGAAACCCAACACTCAAGGAGATGGCCTTGAGAACTCAGTACAAACAACAAAAACAAACGCAGCATGGCCAAGATACTAACAAAAAAACCAACTTAAGCAGAATTAAAGGTAGAATTAAAGACAGACTCCGAGAACCCCCATCTAGCACAAAATTTGAAATTGCCATGTGATCTTACCATCCTCCTCCAAGAGCACGCACTTGGCCTGATTTCCCCCATGATCAAAGCCACAATTGAAGAAGGATCACTGCCAACTTGTCGAAAGATTCTGGAATTCCTTTCTCTCCAAAGATAGTAAATCGAAGCAAACAAACAAAGCTTGAACATGATGGCTTGAATCTACAAGGATCTACGGTTCAACAACCCCCATTGGGTCTCAGAGGCCAAATCCCAACCATGAGGGAGCACCTCACACTTCTCCCTAACCTGCACCAGACCAGAGCCGAAAGGGACATTCAAAGAACAAGTGGAAATGAGATTTCTGACCACCATGGCATAAGATACAATGTGAATCAGCATGCACCCCCCAAGCCAGTAATCTATCCTTAGTTGACAAACGACCCAGAAAAGCCACCCAATGAATAAATGACCAACGAGGTACTGAGAACTTATGCCAAACCAAACAGGACCAACCCACCTCAGGAGCACGCGACCGAAGAACGCAGATTTAGCAAAAAAAATTCAAGTAGGGTTCAAAAGCCAAACAACAATATCCTCCCTATCAGTATGAAGAACAAGATCATGGGCAGTTTGAGCAACAATATCCCTAACTAGAGAACTTCTAGCACTAGGCCATCTCCAATCCCTATTACAGATAATAGAGTAAACTTTAGCATAAAGGGACCTTCCAAAAGTAGCATCCACTCTATCACCAAAAAACTAATACAAAGGCCCAAGGGTATGCTAGTTATCAAACCATAAGAAGGTAATGGATCCATTCCCCACTTGTGACTTTATGAACTTCTGACCAACACTCCTAAGCCCAAAGATTTTCCGAACAGTCCAAGAGAAGTCACCAGGAAGCTTCATGAACCAGAAACATTTATGTTTTATAACATAAACATGCACCCATCAAACCCAAAGAGAATATCCTCCTTCTTGCACAGAGCCCACATATGCCTAAGAATAGAGGCCTTATTCCATTCCTTGATCCTTTTAAAACCCAAGCCACCATCTTTCTTGGGGACACACAGAGCAGACCAAGCCACTTTAGCTCCACAAGACTTCAGTTCCAATCCTTTCCACAAAAAAGCACTAAGCATACTTTCAATTCCTTTATGATCTTTTGGGGCAAGATAAAGATGAATGACCAATAAACTTGAATACTAAAAAGTACAGAAGCAATGAGGTGGGCTCTACCTCCAAAAGACAACAGTTTATTGGACCAAGATTGAATACGCTTAAGCATCCTATCCTTGAGCACCAAACAATCTGCATTCTTAAGCTTAAAAGAGATCAGAAGTACCACTAAGTACTTAACAGGAAGCTTAGCCTCAGGGATGTCGAGAATATTTCTCAACTCCATTTTCAAATGCTCGTCTACCCCAGCAAAGAAGCGAGCACTTTTTTGAAAATTAGGTTGGAGACCAGAGAACGGATAAAAATCCTTCAGAACACTATTAATAGTAGAAAAAGATTGATGGCTAGCCCCACAAATAATGAACATATCATCAGCAAACACCAAGTGAGAAAGATTAATAAAAAATTAGTCTATAGTCCACTATAGAGAACTTTTAATCCAGTTAGTCCCCTTCTAATGTTTGTAACCACTCTAGTCCACATCGTTTAGTAAGACCTTAAATTCATTTCTTTTTTAAAAAAAATTAAACCAAGACGAAAATGTACTCCTATATAAGGTTCATAAAAAGAGAAACCCTGGACCACAAACAAACCTACAACACAACCTCCCTTCCCCTCCTCTTTCTCTCTCTCGACCTCATCTTCATCCTAATCCCCTCCTCCCCCCTCTCCGGCCACCACATGGGCCAGCGCCGACACCATCGCCGGCATCTCCACCTCCCTGCTATACCCGGACAGCATAGTTAGCGGCGGCGATTGTGTAGACACCCTATTTTGGACTGTCCGGATTAGTTTATTTACGGTCTTTTATTTCCCCAATGATGATTAAGGTCGAGAACTTCCTGAGGTCGATGGTGTGTTTGAGCCTTGAGCGCTCCAAGCCTCGTTTAAACCTTTTCAAAATTCCATTTCAAACCCTTCAAGCCAGATCCAAACAGCCTCAACCGAACCCAACTTGCTTACGCCAGTATTGTGCTGGCGTGCGCCGGTAAACTGCCACATGTCGGTCATCGATCGTTGACTCAGTTACCACCGGCGCATGCCGTTACAATGACGGCGTACGCCAGTCAAAATCAGTCAAATCATCACTTTTCTGTCATGTGCTTGAGACTTTTGTGGCTCCCCAGTACAGTGAACAGTCCCCCTGATGATTACATTCTGCATGGACGTCCCTCTCTCTCTCTTACATCCCCCATCACCTAGTCCCATGCATTTAATGCATGGGAGGCTCCCTCCCAAACTCAACCAGCCCTAACCAAGCTTATTAAGGCCTTCTCTCAGTCATCTCACCCTCTATAAATACCCCCTGCATTCATTTGCAAGGGGTTAACCACATTAAAAGCTCCCAAGCACTTCCTCTTTCTTTCTTCTTCTTGTCTTTGCTTGCTCTCTTCTCTCATCAGTTGAAAGAGTAAGCATATACTCCTGCATATACCCTCGATCACCATCCAACTATCAAACCTCAAGCTCAAGGTTCAAATCCTCCCTCAACCACCAAACCAAAGGTATATCACCTTTGTATGGCTTTCTGTCTTGCCTCTGAGGGGAGCCAGTGAGGTCCAAGCTGGTAATCAATATCAGTCCTGGCCTTAAAACTGGCACATTAATAAAGATCGTGTGAAATGGCATATGGCGCACGCCAGTATCATTAAGCTGTACGCCAGTTATGGCGGTACGTGCACCACTGACGTGGGGATCATTGATCATCTTTTTCTTGCTTTCTGCTTTTCTTTTATCACCTTACTGCATGATAATAACCAGTTTACTGCTTTCTGTATTTTAGAATTGCGTAGTTGTAGCATCTCAATACTTGCTCTTATTTTACTTTGGAGGCCTCTGGATCCTTTTGGTCATGCTCCAGAACCCAAATGATGCAAAGCCAAGCACTGGACAAGAGGCATCACTGGCGTACTGTCTAATGTGACTGGCGTATGGCAGTAATGTTTTAGTCCGGTGGCTGGCCCTTGCACCGCAGCTTAGTTCTGGCCTTTGTCTATTTTCCCACACTGTTTATGGGATTTTCTGTTTATTCTCATGGCTTTAAACCATCTCATCTGTCTGTAACTGTTTAATATATTGCCGATAGACTGCGTGATTTGTCCTGTGTGTGCACTGGTCCATTCCAGAGCCCAGAGGGTTGAAAACAAGCATTGTGGGTTTCTGACAACTGGAGTACGCCAGAACTATTATGGCATGCGTAGGTCTTGCTAGCACGCAATGGCCAAGCCAGTGCATGCTTGTTTGTTACCTGCACACATCCTTCTGGGTCAGCGTACCTCAGCTCGCTAAAATCACTCATAAGTGCTTGTTCTCAATCTATATTCCTACATTCATTGCTCCAAATCTAGCATCCAATAAATATTTTGTTACAGTTTTAATCCCCGTTAACTGTTCTCCCGTCTTAACTGGCTAAAAAATGATTAAATGAGAGAGAAATGCAGATGTTTTTTACAAAATGCCCGAGTAGAGACCGATCTCCGGATTGGGCGAGAGGGGTGCCATAAAATCCTTCCCCTCTCGTAACTTGGCTCCCGAACCTCAGATATCGAAGGTAACGACGGACCGGTCTACGCCTTTTCAAAATCAAACAACGCAGCGAGCGTTTCAAGTTCGGTTCCTTGGGTATTTCACCTCTAAAACCCGAGTGGCGACTCTGAATTTAAGCGTTTCGCCGCGCTTTTTCAAAAGAGAGGGCCGCACGCAAATTTTTCTGTAAAATTTTCCGGACGCGCGTGCCCACAAGTTGCGATGACAGCAACCCATCTTCTCTCTCCCTCTCCTCATCCCTTGTCCGCCTCAAACTCCCCTTCCCGCCAGAGTTCCTTGAGTTTGCCACCTTGACACCGTTTTGCAGAGTTCATAACCGGAGGCATTCCATGGCGTCAGCAACTGGTAGACAAGGTTATCATTACCGTTCCGTACCGCCCGGTATGACCCGTTTTTGTCCAAAAGCGGTATTGCAAACTACATGTTTAGTCCCGGCTGTTTTGCCGGCCGATCTCACCCTGTTCCGGTGTACCGTGCTCTTTTACGGTCTTACCGAATCATCTCGTTTGGTACCGCTTGCTTTTGGCCGGAGAAGAAAACGAAGGGTACGACAGAAAAATGTAAAGAAGAGATCTATACTTGCCTTTGCAACCTAAAAGGCTGCAAAGTCTAACCACGGGCTATTATCTACCAGTCTGCCACTTGTTTGCTTTACCTTTTACAAATCACGGTGAAATTTTATGAAAACAAGTTATAAAATGATGTACTATTGCATTTTAAATTGGGAAAATGACAGCTCAGGACGTATTTTGAAAATTAATATCCACCAAGAACAAGTTAAGAACATTTGTTAATGCTGAAAATATCCTTGACAGGTATTAATTATCAAAACATGTCATTGGCCGTCATTTTCCCTTTTAAATTTGAACCATTATTATACACTACCTTTTTCTTAAATTTGGGTGAATATATATATATATATATATATAACAAATATACATATATAGCGGTAAATCCAAAACGATAATCAGTAAGACACTGGTACCGGTATGTACCGTACACCAGTGACAAAATCGGTACCATTTCCGGTATGATATTCAGAACCTTGTTGGTAGACGTGGCACAACAGAGTCCTAGAGTGCTTTGCAACGAGGAAGTTGGCCGAGTGTACCTTGGCGTCACAGTCCCGACACAAGCTCGCTTGATCTGAAACGCCATGTTTTCGATCGGTTTCTCGATCTCTTTAATGCTCGAGGACGATCGAACGGTGAAGGGAGCAGTGCTCGGTTGGTTATGATGAGTGGCACATGTGGGGATGTATTTAGGGTTCTTGTGGAGAACGAAAAAGTGGAAGGGTGGAGGAGCGACGCACAACATTTGGGAGGGGTTTTTGATTTCTTTTTTGGGTAGGTATACGCATATAATATTATATGTGATTGTGTTGACATATAACACATTTCAGATATACATAAATGACTTTATATGTCTTAGATCTATCTTTATTTTTTATAATGTCACTATGCCAAATTACGCTTTTTCTGGCATTTCATAAACGCTGGTAAAGATGAAATTAATGCCGGTAATAGTATTCCCGGCATTTGTTGACGAAAATAAAAAAATGCCGCTCAAACAAGTGTCGGTAATACAAAAACGGCATTAGTACAAATGCCGGAAATAAAACCGGCGTTTGTTACTAGTTTTCCCGGCATTTGTAAAGTGCCGGGAAAAGAATTGCTGAATATACATTTATTACCGGCAGTTGGTGCAAATGCCGGAAAAGGTAGTATTACCGGCATTTTATAAATGCCATATTTTTTTATAACTTTTACCGGCATTTGGAAAATGCCATTTTTATATCTTGGTATTTTTTTTCAATTGCCTTTACCGGCATTTGAAAACCGCCGCTAAAAGTTCCTTCTTTTTTTTTGTGTGGCCATTTTCATTTTTAATAAATGATTTTTTCATTAACAAATTTTCCTAACCTAATACCATTTTTTATAACACATTTCCTGCATACAAAATTGTAACTATCCAAAATAATTTGAAGTTCCACTACCAAAACCAAAATGCAAGTTCCGTATATAAGCAAATTGGACATCATAAAAGACAATTCTCAAAGCAACAAAAAATAACAATGCGAGGCTGCTATCAACCATAGTATTTTGGAATTCTCAAACTTTTCAGTGATAAATTCAGTCCAAATGGATAACCCTATTGATCAGGAGGTGTCAACCATGAACCACCTGGAGGGCTCCAGACGTTGGTAAGTTTAAGGTTAATTGTGATGTGGCCATTCCTCCAAACAATGGGAGGAGCACTATAGCAGTGGTTTTAAGGAACCGGAAAGGAGGGGTTATGGATGGATTTGCAAGGCCGGTGTGTGCACGTTCCAGTGTGCAAGGGAAGCTTATCGCAATTAGAGCAGCTTGTGAATTAATTCTCTCTCTGGGCTTTAAAGAGGTAGAAATGGAATCCGATAGCAAGAAGGCTATCTCTCTTAGTGTTTCAGAACTGGTGCCGCCTTGGGTGGCAAGAGCAGTGGTGTTGGATATCCGTCATATGGCTGTTGAAGGACAGATTTCTTTTCGTTGGGTTTCAAGAACAACCAATAGAGCTGTTCATGATGGGGCAGCTTTAGCTAGGCGTAATTTGCTTCCTTGTAATTGGAGTGTTAATCCTTCTTTATCTCTTCTTTCGATTTTGTGTAATGAAATATCTATGTAAGCCCTTTGGGCGTTTTTGCGGATCAAAAAAAAAAAAGACTTTCCAAAATTAGTTTTGCAGAAGACTTGTTGCCAACTTCATAGTTCAAAATTGTATTCAAATGTCACCGAAAATGGTATGCGATAATTTAAAAATATGCTTTAACAAAAGATTCTTTTGAGATCATGCACCAACCTGGTAAGGATTCCAACCAGCAAAGAAAACCATTCGTGGAGGAATCAGCATGGTACCATATGCCCCTTGGAGATACGAACCTGGAACTAGAGCAGGTCCTGTAAATGGCCGATTTCCAGCCACCAGTGACCAGTCCATACTATTGAGATGATTGAAGTTCAATCATCTCTAACAGATTCTCATTTCAGTGTCCGCTCCCCATTTCCCTATAGAACGGTGCACGAAATCCTCGAGATCTAAAGATTTGGGAATGGATGGTCTTGAACCATTTTTTTTCCTAATAACAAAAAGTCATGCTAAACAAAAAATTTGCTCCTAAAAATGGATTATTATACTAAAAAAACTTCAACCATATGGCCACTGTGTTCACTCTCTTAACAGGCATTTTAACAAACAGTTTATATGCATCTTTGAAAGACCCACATCTATCTATACACAAAATCGAGATGGTCTCCACCCAATACTTCAAATTTGCAATATAGTAATGATACCTAGTAATCCCTACAATCATATTCTTTATTCTTATCTAATAAGGACCTAGAAGCCGAATCTTTAGGCTGTTTTCATAGAAGTTAACAATTGGAAATCTTAGCTATATGAGTGAAAGTTATAGGGGGGTTTGTGAGGTAAGTGAGCCATCAATGATAGTGATAGAGATGCTCTCCTAGATCGAGAGGGGTTTGGTGGTTTCATGATATTAATTTTTCCAGTAGTTTGTTTTTCCAAATGTGAAGGTCAGCAGGGTTGAGGCTTGCTCTAAGAGTCACTGAAGCAAGTAACACCATAACTAAAGCAACTAGAAACCATCCATTCGCCTAAGAGGAGGAAAAAAAAGTTCAAGATAAAACTCGTGCAAAAAACTTGGTAACCAACAGTTTAGCAAATCCTGCAGTGTAATGGCAGGAATAGAACACAAGCAGTACATCAATTTTGAAACTATGAGCATGTAATTTTGAAACCCTAAACAGAGAAACGGGATTCAAGGTTCAAAGGTGAACAAATGAAGAAATTTTGTAAACTCAAAACTCTAAATAGACAGAGGGGATGCGAAGTTCAAACCCAGATGCAGATCAAACCCAGAACGCAAATTTGTTCAATCAAGATGAAATAGTGTACCTGTGATGGTGAGAACCGTGAGATATCATGCAAAGAGCAGTGAAGATGGGGATTTTTGTCTGCAGAGCGATCGATCTCCAGGTTTTTCCATTTCGATCGGGGGTTTCTGTTTTGGGGTTTTAATTTGGGGGATTTTCGTTTGCCAGCGTGAATCACTGGTTTGGGGTGAGGACGAGAGATAGAAAAGGAAAGAATAAGAGGGAAAAAGGAAAAAGTAGGAGGGAAAAAAGTCACAGTACACCAGACGACGTCGTTTAGGAGAGGATAATATATTGCGCGCGTACGTGGTAATATTGGCGCCTATAACAAAACTAAAAACGGCATTTTCTAGAATAATGCCGTTTTTGAGTAACTTTTATCGGCATTTTATAATTAATGCCGTTTAAAGATAATATTTTCCGGCATTACTATTAATGCCGGGAATAACTAATATTAGTGGCATTTTAACACATGCCGGTAAGAAAAATGCCGTTAATGCCGCATTTTCTTGTAGTGTGTACAGATCAGATTGAGACATATAAGATTATATGTGCACTTTTGTTAATGTATTACCAAACATAAGGCAAGAACATAGATTGTGACATATAAGTTTATATGTGCATTTTTTCAACATGCAGAGAACATATTTGGCATGGTACAAAGTTTAGTCCTATTCAGATTGTGTTGGGAAAAAATAGGTGTCAGATATCAATTGATAACCTTATATGTCACAGATTTATCTTCGTTTTTTATAACGTACAGAGGACAGATTGAGACATATAAGATTACATGTGCACTTTTGTTGATGTAGTACCAAACATAAGATAAGAACGCAGATTGAGACCGGTAATATTATATGTTAAGATGTGGCGGGTTTAAGAAGAGAATGGCTCAAAACAAGTTTAAAAAGAAAAAGAAATTTTTGTAACACATATAACATTATATGTTATATGTTTTTTTTTTTTTTTTGACATAAAAGAGAACTTCATTAATATAAAGCATGATAATACAAGGAAAGGGGAATAAGAAATATTACAACAGTTGTATCACAAATATGAAAGAAAAACAAACGCAGCAATAAACCTCCATTTGCCAAAGCTAACATTAACTCCAGAAATTAAGCAAGTAATCATTCTACAAGCCGCAAAGACCCAACCAGCCGCAAAAACCCAACCATCCTCCAATAAGCAAGTAAACATTCAACGAGCCGCGATAAAACAGGACGCTTAAAAGGGGACGGAAGGAGTAAAAAATAAAAAGCTAAACAAACAGTTACGAAAAATAAAAAATACTAAAAAAAATTATGGATAAAAAAGTTCACAAGAATGCAACCTGAGTTGGCACTAAGGGTGAGTTCTTGTAAACTTAATTTTTTTCCTTTGTTTTTTCTGCTTTGTTCGTCTTTTTTGAATTTTAGTTAGATTTACGTTATATTTTTTTGGATTAATCATTCATCTCGACAAGAGAAGTTTAAAAAGTAAAAAAATTATGACAAAAGCAAAAAAAAAAAAAAAACTAAAGACAAAAGGGTATCAAAATTAAAATTGTCTCTTCTTTTTTTTTTTTTGTCTAAAGTGTTGTCTTATAGAGGTAATATGGTCATTTTAGCGTATGGGTATTTCTATTCACTCCATTTGGGCGTGTGGAGGATATCTATATGCCGAGTATGCCGAGTAAGAGGAGCTCTTCTTTCAATACTAAATTTGGTTTCGTTAGATTTAAGAGAAGGGAGGAGGCCATTAATGCGATTGAGGATCTTGATGGATTTGTGATTAGAAATTTTGCTATTGTCGTGCAATTTGCAAAGTAATGAAAGTATTCAAAAGATAAACCTATTGCCTCTCAGAAGTATTTTGATGGGGTTAAGAAATTTATTTTGGCCCCTTCTCATCATAGGTTAAACCCATTGAGTTTCAGAGCATTCAAAGAGTTTCTAATAGTTCTTCCTATGCTAATATTCTAAAAGAGGGCTCTAGAAGTAGGCTGAAATTGGTGGAAGCTAAGGGAGTGGGAGTGGGAGTGGGCTTGGGTTGGCTGCAAAAGAGCGCAGTGGGTAAATTGATTAATTTTTGTTATGTGAACACGCTTCAAGATCTTTTCATTAGCAATGGTATTTGGGATGCTCAGATTGGTCATATGGGTGGGCTCAATGTTTTAGTTTCTTTCGATTCTCTTGAATCATTGAACGAATTTCTCAAAGACGAATCGAAGGCGTTAGCAAAGTGGTTCTCTTAATTCTGTTCATGCATGGGATAATCAAAAGATCCGTCCTTCAAGGTGTGTATGGATCTCTTGTTATGGCGTTCCTCTTCATGCTTGGTGCTCTTCTACCTTTATTGAAATCGGAGAGCTATGGAGTGGTGTGATTAAGCTTGATGAGCTAACAGAGAAATTCATTGCTTTCGATAAAGGGCATATGTTTATCATAACGGATTATCTTGATTGCATTAATGAGATTGTGCATGATGTAGAACACGTGGAGGCCCAATTTCATGATCAATTAGACCGGTCGAAGCCTCGGAAGCCCAAACGTTGTTTAATTGCAAATTACTCGATTTGGCAACTTTCGGACGAACTCGGATCGGGCCCAAACTTGGTGGGCTGACTTATTTTCGCACTGCGATCAATACTCACCACCCTAAGTTCATGACTGATGGTGTTTTTCGGCCTAATTCCTTCGTTTAGGCCTCCAATTGGATGTTTTTGCTGTTTTAGGAAATATTTGTTTCGTTAATAACTTTTAGCGTATAATTCCGTAGAAGTTGATTCTTTTTGGGAAAGTCATGTTTTTCTTTCCTTTTTCCAATTTTATTATTTTCCCCAAATTTTGGGAATTTTCGTTTTTGAGTTAGGGTTTTGCTAGGGTTACGCCTTTTCCTATAAAAAGGGTTGTAACCTATTGTTTATGCAACTTTTTATGAATAATATTCAGACTTTGTCTTTTTCTCTTGAGGATTCAAGAACTGCTCGTGGCTACGAGTACCTATCATTCATTTGATTAGTACGCAACTAATCTCTTTGTTATTTCCGCTGCGTCAGTGCATATTAAGATCAATGGTGTGATCTTCCCAGACAAAGTCATTGAAGATCCCATGGCAGAAACTTCTTGGGAAGAGCATGTGTTTACTTCGATTAAGATCAAGAAAGGGAATGATAAAGAGGAGAAAGAGGTCGTAGTTGAGACAGATCCGGGGGATGATGAATCGCTCGACTGCGATGTAGACAAAGCTAACTTGGAAAATGAAATGGAAATTGTTGAGGAGGTGGTAGAAACAAATCTGGAAGCTGAAAAGGCTATTGGGACAGAAGAGGGTGCCTTACAACTTATTAATGTAAACATGCAAGGATGTATTGATAAGGCAGCTAATTCTTCTTCGAGGGTTGAGACATCAGCTTGGGGAAGCGGAAGGGTCATGGATAGTAGGCGAGATATGGCAGCAAACAACACATCACTCAATATTAATTTGGACCCTCTAACTTTTGTAAGGCTGAATACGTGCATTCAAATTCCAAGAGCAAGCCTTAGTAATTTGGCTGATAATCAAGACAGTTGGGTGGATGATTCAATTAAGGAAAATCCAGTATTTGTTGAAGTTTTAAGAGGGGAAAATGATGAGGATGAAAATATTCCTGAACAACATATTGAAGCATACCGAACTGATAATGATCCTTTTCCTGCTCCAATTAAAGCTGTCATAAATGTAGTAAAAGGAAAGAAGAAGAGGAAGACAAGTGATGATATTCTGGGATTCACAAGGGGTAACTCTTTCAATAACAAGAGTAGGAATAACAAACCAAAGTGTGCGGTGTATAGATCTGCCGTTGCAGCTCTAGCTCTCTCTGCATCTATCTCTTCAGATGGAGTTATTAACAGAAATAGAATAAGTCTGGACGAAGCTCAAGCAATTTGGACCTGCAATAAGATCATGGGGTTAGGGCACGATGGTGAGGAGGATGAAGTCATAAGCAAATTTGCAGATATAGTAGCTGAAAATCTGGACAGAGCTGACAAAGTGGCAGGGGAGGCCTAGTCTTCTAATTCATTGAGTTTTTGGTAGTTGTCGCCTTTGAAGCTACAGGTTGGTTTCTTTGGCTTGCTTTTTGAGTTGGGCCTTGGTGAGGCGTGTCTTGGTTTTTGGGTGGGGATGTAACGACCCGTTTTATCTTTGTACAATATTGTCTGGTTTAGACTCCTAAAGCCCATAGACTTTCCAGTGAGGTCACCCATCCCTGATTGCTCCAGGATGAGCACGCTTAACTGCGAAATTCCTATGCGCTTTAGCCCACCCTCACGGCTTTAAAAAGCCTTGTATAAGTAGGAGGGATCTTTTCTTATCCTATGCGCTTTGGCCCGCCCTCATGGCTTTAAAAGACCTTGTACAAGTAAGAGAGATCTTTTCTTATAAACCATGGTTTGCCCCCTCCCGTCCGGACGGAGCCTGCCATCCTGCAGTACCACCGGCCACCGGAAAGCGGGGTGTCACAAGGGAGGTGTCTTGTCTTGAGTGGGGGGTGGGGGTGTCTTTGTTTGTGGGTGTTTGGGGTGTATTCCTATGGTTTTGGTGTTGTTTCGTTGGGTCCTTTTGGGGGTGGCCCTGTTGGGCGTAGTTCGGATTGATTTCTTATCAGTCCTTAGAGCTTGATTAGCATGCTCTCTTATTTGTTCTTCTTTATTTATAATATCCCCTTTTTTGCCGTTCAAAAAAAAATACTAATATATAAATAATTGGGTTAATGTGCTTGTCGGATTTGATTTCAAATAAATAGGTCGGGTATGTGTAATTGAACTCATAACTAATGGGTTCTATTGACCCATTAAAGACCCAACTCACTTACAACTTGCCCAAATTTGGCCCAAACTCACCCATTTGTAGACCTAGACAACAGGTCGTGTCAGGTCAGCTGGGTTCGTGTCACAAACCACCCAACACAAACATGACCTGTTTACTAGCTAATCGCGTCAATTTTCCAGACACGAACACGACCTGCTAATAAATAGGTCAACCCCAACATGACTTGTTTAACACGATTATTAGGTAGCCATGTCAACCCGTAACACGACACAGTTTGAACACGTTTAAGAGCATCCCCAATGGGGATGTAAAACTGGGTTGTATACTTATAATAGCACCTGGAGGCAAAAAAAAACCCCTCCAATGGGGATGTAAAATAGCAAAAATCGGGATGTAAAATAGCATAGATGGAAAGGGAGATGTATATTTCCATCCCCTTTTGACTACAGCTATAAATTACAGGTCATCAAACATCATCAATTCCAACTGCAATACCAGAAAAATGGACGGCCAGAATTACCTGTATTCGCCGGATAGTTGGCCGGAATTGGTTCCTCATCGCCGGTTGCTGCAAAAATTCACCGGAGTGACCAAAAATTGCTGGAATCGAGTGAGAGAGAGAGAGAGAAAGAGAGAGAGAGAGGTGAGAGAGGGATCTCACCGACAAGAGACAGATATCCACGGGGAACAGTCGGTGATCATCAACATAGGGGAGTTAGGGTTTCATCTCGGTTTCAACGGGAACAGTCGGTGAGAGAGAGATATGAACGAGAGAGAGAGAGAGAGAGAGAGGAGGCAAGGGGGTTTCATCTCTGGTTCGGAGAGAGAGAGAGGGCGAGTTGGTTTCCCAGTCGACCGACTGGTTTTGTTCTTCGTAGAAAGAGAGAGAGAGAGAGAGACAGAGAGTAACGTTGAGAGGCAGAGAGAGAGAGTAAAGTTGAGAGGCAGAGAGATTCAGTGTTTCAGCCGACCGTTGATCAATCAGCCAACGGCTCTTTTGGCCGTTGATCAACGGATCAAATCAGCAACGGGCATTTTTTTCCTTTACCTATAAATGGATGTTTTTTACATGATTTTCACTACAAAAAATTCCTCCATTCTCCGCAAACACCCTCCAAAAAAAAGGGACGAAATTTTTTTTTTTTTCGGAAATTTTTTTTTTTAAATCTTCGATTACCGGATACCAAAATTATTTATCAATGGAAGTAATACTTGAATTAGGGTTAAGAAAGTTGAGGAAAATTAAGGAGGAGAGAAAATTAGTTAATTATCCATCCCTTTTTTACATCTCACCATTGGATAGGAGGAGGTTCTATTTTACATCTAACTAACTTTTAACAACTTTTTACATCTAAAATAACTATCCAACCTCATTTAAAATACATCCCCATTGGGGATGCTCTAAGAGAGGTGCGCTGCAATCACAGATTTTCACACTTTCTCACTTTCTACAAATTCAAATACACTGACTTAGAGTTTTGAAAGTTAAAACATAAGTTTCAACCACCAATGAAGAGAAAAATCAAATCAACAATCACCAATGAAGAGAAAAATTAAATCAACAACCACCACTTAGAGTCTTAAAATATATAAAATATAAGTTCCAACCACCACTTAGTGTCTTAAAACATAAGTGGCGTATAAAAAGCCAAAAAATAAGTGAAGGCCTAGAACTTAACAAGTTGGTAATTTAGGTACCCACCGGTTGGACCCTACTAAACTGGCGTGTAAAAAAAGTTTTGACATACTCCACTATCGTAATACCAATAAATAAAGCAAGTTAAGTAAGGCGTGATTCATACGTTACGTACCTTGACATGCATGCAGTCCATCTTAAATTGGCATTTGTTGATCCAACTGATCATCGATCAACGTCATCTATAGGGCAACAATCGTAGTAAGCGCGATACTATACAAACAAGCTAGCTACGAACGAGACAACATATTAATTTGTTGATCCAACTGATCTCATCAACGTACGTGCATATATGCATTATCTCCATTGATTCTCCGATCCAATTATGTCTGCCTAATTGTGCATATAATAATATGTACTATTGCTATGCTTAATTCCATCGCTTCTTGCAGGCGCAACACCTCAGCGCGCCCCCACCCCCCCCCCCCCCCCCCCCCCCCCCCCACCCCCCCCCCCCCAAGAATTAATATGATGGTTTTAAGTAGGAGTGTCAAATGGGCGGGTTTGGACCAAAATGGGTAAATTGTAAGTGGGTTGGGTCTTTAATGGGTCATTGATCCATTTAGACCCATTAATTATGAGTTTTATTACCCATACCCAACCCAACCCATTTATTTAAAAGCAAACCCGACCCGCCCATTACCCACCACCACGATGCCGCCCTCACTGCCGCCACCACCACCACGGCCACCACCGCCGCCACCACGCCACCCTCACCAACCCCACCACCACCGCTGTCACCACCACGACGGCCACCGCCGCCGCCGCCACCACCACTACCACCACCATAATGCCGCCGCCGCCGCCACCACGCCACCACCATCACCACAATGCCGCCACCACCACCACCATAATCCACTGCCACCACCACCACAACCGCCGCCGCCGCCACCACCACAATGCCGCCGCCACCACGCCAGCCTCACCGCCGCCCTCACCACCACCACCACGGCCACCATCACCGCCGCCACCACCACACCCCCACCACTGGTGGCGGCATTGTGGTGATGGTGGCGGCGGCGATGGTGGTGGGGGTGGTGAGGGTGGCGTGGCGGCTGCGGCGGTAGTGGCGGCGGTGAGGGTGGCGTGGTGGTGGTGGCGGTTATGGTGTTGGTGGCGGCGTCGTGGTGGCGGTGGTGGTGGCAGCGGTGGCCGTAGTGGTGGTGAGGGTGGCGTGGCGGCGGCAGTGGCCGTAATGGTGGTGGTGGCGGCTGTTGTGGTTGTGGTGGCGTTGCGGTGATGGTGGCGGCGTCGTGGTGGCTGTGGTGGTGGTGAGGGTGGCGTGGCGGCGGCGGCGGTGGCCGTAGTGGTGGTGGTGGTGGTGGCGGCGACGGCGGTGGCGGCGTTGTTGTGGTGGTGTTGGTGGTGGCCGCGGTTGTGGTGGTGGTGGTGGCGGCGATGGCTGTGGCGTGGTGGGGGTGGTGGCGTGGTGGGGGTGGTGAGGGTGGCGTGGCGGCGTTGTGATGGTGGTGGCGACGGTTGTGGTGGTGGTGTGATGGTGGTGGCGACGGCGGCGGTGGCCGTCGTGGTGGTGGCGGCGGTGGTGGCGTGGTAGGGGGTGGGCTGCATTCATTGGGAATCTGGTAAAGAGATGAAAATTTTTCATGGGTTACTTTCATACCTATTGGGTCATTTTAGTTGACCCAATTGATACCCAATTAAGACCGAACTAATAATGGGTTAGTTGGGTTTGGACCCATTCTTACCCAACTAATAAATGGGTTGGGTTGGGTCTATTTTTTAGTTGATGGATCTGAGTTTGTTAATGGGTCTGGGTTTAATTTGTCACCCCTAGTTTGAAGTAAGAGAGATTTGATGGATTAGCGTGGAAATATAATGTGCTACCGCACATGCATGTCAATCGCTTAAACAGTTACTTACTTTAGCTGTGATCTCTTAATCTTGTCACTCCATTTGCGACCCATCAACCTGCAAGATATGGAATTGATTAGTACCACGGAGATGTACGTGAAGCCATCGATGACTTGAATTAATGTCTAATTCCCATGCTTAGGGCTGCGAATGAACCGAGTTATTTAAGGTTCGACTCAGTAAATTCTCGTTCGAATTTGATTCGTCTACTAAACATAGTGTGTGTACACAATATATCCCATAAGAATTACATATATAACCTTGTACTTTTATTAACTTACAGCGGTGATACATCCACTGCTTTATTTTACCGCTCAATATCTCATCGTCCTTTTCGACAATCAGTAATCCAGATTTAAAAAATTCTTTTGAACGGTGAGATTCAGAATGGTGGGAGGAGCTAGCAGTGAATCTTGAGCGGTGGGAGTAGACTTTTGAGTAAACTAAATACATGTATACAAAGTGAAAATTTTATAAATTCTATATATATAGACTTCTAAAAATACTACTCCGTATAAACTTATATTTTTGTACGTTTCTATAATAGTTATATATATTTGTGAATGTTATGTTATAAAAACTTCATATATATAACTTCATGAATAAGTTTCTATAAGCTCTAGACTTGTATGAGAGCAAAAATACCTGATATTTTTTATTCGTGAATGAGCTCGAGTTCAACTCAAATCTCTGTAAATTTGGCTCGTCAAATTTTTCAACTTCGACGTATTCAACTATTTTCTTATATAACACAGTTCCTACCATTTTGGAAATATATATATATATATATATATATATATATATATATATATACATACATACATACACACACTTTACTAGCTTGTTATAGGCATGCACCTTACTTCCTGGGCCTGCAATTACATGTGAGTGCGTGACTTGTTTGACTTTCCTCTTAATCAGCAGTAATATGCGGCTGCGGTTAAAAAAAAAAAAAAGCAGTAATATGCGGCTGATAATGGTATCCAACTATAAAAACATTAAATTCTACGGTTAGAACCCTATAAATAGGAGTATGATTGTATTCGTAATTTGAGGCGTTTTTTTACAAAAGCGAGAAGTTGTATTTGATATACGGTTCCGCTAATAGGTGCCTCAGGGGCAATAGTTTAGGTGCAATAAATGTACTTAGATATATGAGTTGTGTTTATGGATACCCACAAATCATAAAGTTTCACCACTATTTTCTAAACTAGCCATAAATGGTTATATTACTTTTTTCTAATGACAGTCTTACCCTTGTTAGTTTGATGAGATCTAATGAAATGTATTTCAATAGCTGCTCGTTCACTTCTAGTACTTCAAAGGCTTTTTAATTTATTTTCCTCTATGAAAACTTAAAATTTTCAATTCTAATGGGCAATCACTATTTCTACTAGCACTCCATCCTTAGTGTATCTCGAAAGAGAAAAAAAAGAAACAGACAATTTTTCATAATATATGCGGAAAATCAAACAATTGGATAGTACTACAACAAACAATTAAATTAACTCATGAGTCTCGACTTTCAAAGTCCAAAAGAAAAAAAAATACAGTAGCACAACAATTATACAAAACATGATACCAAAAATGAAAATTGAAGGCCTCCTCTTCACTGAGAAAATATTATCCTGGAAAAGGTTGAAAGCCATTTTTCACTAAATTGTTCCTCGTTTTGACATTGTCACTGGACTCAATATTATCGTCTTCTTGAGGAATCTCATTCAAGCCAAAATTATTTCTTCTTTTAATTTGGTTTAACTCATGCTCCAGACATGCATCATCCATTCTTTTACCGTCCTACGTATTGAAAGACCGTTATCTATTAAACATAGTTAGACAAAAAAAAAAAACTTCATCTACTAAAAATAGCATGGGAAAAAATCTTTTCATGTAACTCTAAAAAATCTATGGAGATGTTGAAGAAAAAATTCATACCTCAGTTTGGTTGGTGAAATGGTAGAATTTGTCTGCTTTGAGAGCAAGCATATGAAGTGCTTGGTTGAAGTCTCAGAGAAAATAAAAGTGGCGGGTTCCAATTTCCCATTTTTTCTCTTTTTGCTTTTTTATTTTATTTTAAATATGGAGAAAGATAAAGAGTCATGGTCATTTTTGTCATTCAAAATACTCTTGAACTTCTTTTGATGAAATGATTTATATTTTCAATGTGATTAATTAATCAATCTTGGAATGGGTATAACAAAGTGCAATTAATGTGTCTAAACTTGTGCCCCAGGGGCACCCATTAGAATTTGCCTTTGATATAAGCTTAATGGCACTTATAATATAGAGTTTATTACAAAAATTTTGGACAAAGCCAAACTAATCGTTTAACTGATACAAAACAAGAAAAATACAAGGCGGCTAATGTTTTCATCCCAACTCAGACATTGCCTAACCCACGTTCTGCTGAATATTTTCTAGCAGTCTCAAAAAAAAAATTGCTAGCTAAAAGAAAGACAATAAATACCAAGACGATGAGACGAACTCCAATCAAGTATGAACGCGCAAATGAACTGCCAAAGCTACAAATTTGACAAGCTATCATGAGTTGATCTCTTAAAAATTCAATTGTGTTGGGATACTCTCCCAAAGGTTTATCCTCTATCTGAGAGAGTATCTCTTGGGTATAAGCCTTTTTCTTTCTTTTATCCAATCAACCTGAATTATAAATAAAAAAGGTCCATCGTGTTGGACCACCCGGTTAAGGTTTTATTGTAGAAAAAAAAAACAAAGAGAAGACTTTTTAGGCTCTCCGCTCTGAATTACTATTTGACGTTTTCATTCATCGGACATATGAAAATTTAAGACCATTTATGGCATGTGAGTGTTTGTGCAAAATTTGATATTTTACCTTTTAAAGTAGGTATTTACGAGAGATTATTTTTGCAGAATTTAAGATTTTAACTTTTCAGAACCAGTTTGAAGTGTTTCTCAAAAATCAAAATAACAAATTCTCAAATTATATAGATTTTGAAAAGCTAAAAAAGGAATGAATTCTTAAAATCCCAAAGCTGAATTAGGGTAGCTTTTCGGATAAGATTTCAAGTACTCCCTCTGCCTCTAAATAAATTTCTGTGTGCAAACTTAAGCTTTTAAAAATATACTTATTTTGTTAAAAGATTCAAATTTTTTTCACAAACTTAAAAGAACTCATTGATATCTATTGATTTGTGAAAAAAAAAATTGATTCTTTTTACGGGAAATGCATCTTTTTAAAAACCTAAATTTGCGTGCAAGACATTTATTTAGGGCACGAATGGAGTATCAAGTTTTATGAAATCTGATTTTTGTAATAAACAGTACTAACTTTTAATGCAACTTAATCACAATTTTATAGCTATGATAATAAACATGTTCTTCAGATTCTATTAAATCTTAAAATCTAGAATCTGCGGCAGAACTTGATTTGTAAAAAATCCCTATCTATAGATTTTAAGATCCTAGGGATTTTTGAACCCTCAAAAATTGTCTAAGATTTGCTTTTAGAAAAGTTAAGTTAATGGTACTTTTCAGAAGAGATTTTAGGTTCTAATAAGTAATCTAAAGCTAATTTTTAACTTTTCGCAGCAAACAGTTTCAGCTTTCGTTGCAGTTTAATAAAAAATTCATAGTCATAGTAAAAACGTTTATTTTTTTTTGGGTAAATAAAAAAAAAATGTTTATTTGTTTCTACGAAAATTTGAAATTTATAATCTGCAACAGAATCTGTAGCTATTGTATTCTAAAATATATCCACAACTATCACAAAATACGATAATAGAATTCAATTATGAAAGATTGAAAAGTACCCAAACCGCAATCACCAAGACGCAGGCCTGGGAGCTCGATCTATTAACACATACTCCTAAGCAATTAAGCTTGAAAATTAACGAGTGTGGGGTAGTGTCACACAAAGGTAAGGTGATAGAGAACCCAAAAATGGGAAGCTCAACCATAAAAATACAGCACAAATGAAATTCACAAAGTTTTTGAAGGAGTGCAACCCCGAGCAGGGCCGGCCCAATGGGGAGGTCCAAGAGGCCAATGCCTTGGGCCTCTACATTTTGGGCAAAAAATGGGGCATCTATTCCTAGATAAGTATATATATTTTCTGTGTGCAATTATAATACAAACTTCTTTGGTGGTTCAGTGGTAAATTGTTTGCTTTTCCACATAAGATGTTTGGGTTCAAATCTTGGTAGGATATTTTTTTGCAAAAACAATTTCTTTTGTGTAGGGCACTATTCTACCACTTGGCCTAGGACATCTAAATACCTTGGGCCGGCCCTGATCCCCGAGAAATGCAAAAGATTCATAGGGGGGGAAATATTCCACGATGGGCAGAGAAAAAAAAACACATAAAATGAAAAAGAAAACCGCCCCTTAGAGCATTCGCATGCAATGTAATAATCAAAATCAAAAGATTGCTAAAGTTATAAATGTTTGCTCAAAAAAATGTTCACATTGAAATAACAAAACTTAGCAACCTCTTAGGCCATCCACAGTGGTATAATTAAAAATAGATAATCAAAAGTTGACACATCAGCTTTTGATTATTCATTTAAGAGGTTGCTAAGCTTAACAATGTTGAGGTTCACAGTGGTCACTTTTAGTCCATAACTAAAATAAGGGGTCCACCATAATTTCACACAATCTCTCTCTCCCCCTCTATTTTCCATCATTCACTTCCCTGCATTACGTTTTTTTTCTTTTTGGGCAAAAATATATCGAATATATGGTGTTCTTCCTAGTGTTATCTATCAAGACAACACCAAAACTTCTTCTTCTTTTTTTCGTATTCCTGTGGCCTATATCACAAACCCACCACTCTTTTAATCTTTCAAAAAAAATCAAATATGTTCTTGAATTTGGAAAAGAATGCAAGGTTCTTCCTTTTTTTTTTTGCAAGGTTCTTCATTTACTCAACCATAGGGGGAGGAACAAAAAAGGAATAACCACTTTTTAGTTGAAAAAATCCTCTCTCTTTTTTTGCTAAAAAGTGATTATTTCTCAAAATAATTGGGTAAAAGTAACAAAAATACTTTTCCGATTCCTCTCGTCAAGATAAATTAATAACTAATAAAAGTTTGGCGCAAAACTAAAAAATGTGAAAAAATTCAAATAAAGACAAATTTTCATATTTAGGTTAAAATTCATAAGAATGCAACCTAAAATAGAAATGGGAAAGAAGAGAAACAACTTGTGGTTGAAGTGAAGAAGAGAAGAAGAAAATACTAGTTGAAATACGCGTGTATATAAATTTTGGAACCAGTTAACTTATGTTGTGTGGGGTTCACAAATTTTGATTATTGAAAAAGGTTACTAGTTTTGGTTATCCAAAGCTCAAAATTTGATTATTTTTAAGGATGTTGCAAAGTTTGATTATGCCATTGTGAGCCATTTTTTGCAACAATATTGTTAACTTTAACAACAATTAGCTTTTGATTATACCACTGTGGATGACATTAGCAACTCATCAAACTTTGATTTTTAAATAATCAAAACTAACAACTTTTTGCCAATAATCAAATCTAATCGTCCCCACATCTTCTCAATCAAGTACACTCATCATTACTCAAAACCTTCTCTCTCTCAATAATGTTTTCAAAAAAATATTTTTTAAAAACTATTTTTTTAGAAAATTTAAAAAAAATAGTTTAAAAAAACTTTTTTCAAAAACCGTTTTTACACCCAAAAAAAATTTCTTTTTGAAAAAACTATTGTAATATGTTTCACTAAACTCTTTTTTTTTTTTTAAACTATTCAAATTATTATCACAATTTTTAGTTTTTAGAATTTTGTAGTTTGAAAGGGTGATGTGGTAAGTTTGGTTATCCAATTTTGATTATTACATTGTGGACCTCTACGTTGCTAAGGTTAGCAATGTCTTAAATGGATAACCAAAAGATGATATGGCAACTTTTGATTAGCCAATTTTGATTGTTACATTGTGGATGCTTCGGTCGGTCTTCACCATCAAACACCATTGCTAGATCTGTCAAATTTGTCGTCTCATTCGTCTTCAAAATTGTCGGAGCTAAAACATCGTCAACTTCGATGCTAGGATGCCGGATCTGACTCTATTGGTATCGAAGATGAAGAGGGCTGGTTTGAGGGATGGGCAGAGGATGAGAGTAGAGAGGTGAGGCGAGGGGTGAAGGTGGTGGTGCCGCCTCCAGGGGCACACCGAAGTAAGGGCTAGCGAGGGCATTGGCCCCCACTCGATTATGTAAAACTGCATTAATATCCTTAGACATTTTGATAAATTTACTCTAAATTTCCTTATTTAAATTTCTTTTTTATCAAATTCCTTATGTGGATATTTGTCAGACTATTTCGTAGAGTGCTAAATTTTTACAAACTCTTTTTTGCAAATACACTCCTTTTTGTTTTATATAAGGTGAAGTTACATATATAGTCACCGCCTTGTATTTTCCTTTTGATTTTACCGGCACATATACTTGTGTAATTTTTTCGATTCTTCTTGTCGAGACGAACAAAAGTTTGGCGCAAAACTAATGAATGCGAAGGATGGTGCTGTGCATGCGGCACGGTGCTGTGCACAATGTTGTACATGTACTTCCAGACCATCCGTTAAGAAATAACAATCTTATATAAAATGATAAGTGAAATTCATCACTATCCGTCTTTTAAAAAAGAGATTTCACTAGGGTAACTTATAATATGAGCCCCTATTAATCAAAATTTTTTGGTCCGCCTCCTCCCTTTTATGAAACCACTTGTAGCTGGTAGAAAAGTTTAGAGAGAGAGGAATTAATCGTGGAAATCTTAATTGGATCGAAGCTCCACATTGATTGCATTTTCATCTTTGTCTTCATTCTCCATGTATTGATCACTTCATCAACGGAAAATTGCATTATTTTTGCAATTTGGTGAAAAATATCAGTACCATACAATCTGCATGTCTTGATAAATTAGCCTCGGAAAAAATCCTGCACGCTCTCGTTCGCCAAACAAAATTGTAAAGGAACAAGAGAATGCATATAATCTCGTAAGTATTTTTTCGGACTAATAGTAATATGATTGATAAGAGCATCCGCAATGGTAATAATCAAAACCAATAACTAAAATGTGCCACAACAGTATTTGATTATCCATTTAATCCATAATCAAATTTAACAACTTCTACCTCAACATTGGTTATTTTTGCACCTCTAACCAAAAAATATCCCACAATACACAATGCACATTTGTCCAATTACAAACGAGTTCTAGTCATGCACCCAACCACACCAAATTATTC
Organism: Rhododendron mucronatum var. ripense; assembly: GCA_019656295.1. NCBI lineage: Eukaryota > Viridiplantae > Streptophyta > Magnoliopsida > Ericales > Ericaceae > Rhododendron > Rhododendron mucronatum. The sequence goes on from BPLT01000246.1 coordinate 114,565, forward strand.
GTCTCGATGAGATGATTCTATTGTGGGGTGTTATTGAGTTATTAAGTTTTAAGTTTGGTTATTGGTAAAAATTGTTAAATTTGTTTATCGAATAGGTGAAAGTTTGTTATTTGCTAAAAGACTTGTAACATCAGCTTTTGATTATCCATTTAAGAAATTGTTAAGGTTAATAATGTAGAGGTCTACAGTAGCATAATCAAAATTGAATAACCAAAAGTTGTCCCATCACCTTTTTAAATTACAAAAAAAAACTAATAAGTAACTGTGAAACATAGAAATAGTTTTTTCTAAAAATAATTTTGAGACTAGTAAAAATTATTTATTAGAAATAGACAATAATTTTTGAACTTTTTTTCAATTTTTTTTAAAAAAAGAAAAATAGTTTTAAGAAAAACAACTTTTGTGTAATTACGGTTTTTGAAAAAATAGTTTTTATATAGGAAAAGGTTTTGAAAAAAACATTTGCTTATACAAAAAAAAAAAATTCAAAAAAAGAACAATTTTTTTGTATAAAAATGTTTTTAAAAAACAATTTTTGGGGGAAAACAATTTTTAAAAAAAAATTACTAAGTAAATTATTTTTGTGAAAACATTCTTGAAAAAGAAAAACTGAGGGGAAAAGGAAAGAGATAGAACATTTTTTTTTTTTTTGTAATGAAGTGTGTATTTGATTGAGAATGTGAACTTCATTAAATTTGGTTATTAATAAAAAGTTGTTAGTTTTGGTTATCCAAAGTCTAAATTTTGATTATTTCTAAGGAGATTGCTAAGTTTGATTATAGTATTGTGAGCCATATTTTGCACCAAGATTGTTAACTTTAAAAACCTAGCACTTTTGGTTATGCCATTGTGAATACTCTAAGCTCATATGGTATTTAATACTATAACCAACTAGGACTAGCTCAGTTGGTTAGAACTCTTGCATCTCATGTCGGGAGTTCGAGTCTCCCCACCCGCGTGTGGGTGTTAGAGGGTTTTCCTTTATTTCTTTGTCTCTACCCTATAATAGGCATATTTCTTGTATTAGTTGAGTTGTTGAGTTTAGTTGTCTTGTGGACTCTCATAGTTAATAATTTAATATAGTGTCCCGAGTTTTTACTCCGTACTTCATATCTGATGTAAAATGATCTCTTCTATCATTTGAAAAAAAAATGGTATTACTATAAATATAGTATGTTTTAGAATCAGATTCCATATAATTTGTAATCAATAATCATCCGATTTGGAAGGCAACAAATCAAGGATATTATCATTAACATCAATCTTCAGCAGAATCGCATAGCAAATCTGATCTGGAAGGCAACAAATCAAGGACATAATCAATAATCATGATTGCAAAACCCTTAATCAAAATGCAGAATATATGGTCACCTTTAAAAATACTCAAATTGTATGATGATTTTTTTTTTTCCAATATTGTATACATAAGTGGGAGTTAATAGGAAAGTTCATAACCTAGCTAGTCCACAGAAAATTCAGAAGTTATACATAGCCCTAAACCTACAAACCACTCGTAATGAAGCTCGAATTCCGCTTTCCACAAGAGAGAGCCAAGAATTACCAACTAGACTACAAACCCATTGGTAATTGTACGATGATTTACACCGTGGGAAATCAACGGTGCTTGTTTGCATGAATTGTACGGCTTTAATCAATGATGGGGGAGTATTGGGAGGGTGTAATATTTTTTTTAAGAATTTAATTAGGAGTCTCAAATTTGACAGGTTAGGGGAGGGGATGAGGCTATATGTTGTAGGTTGGGTTTTCTTCTTTTCTTTCTCTTTCTTTTTTTTTTTAAAAAAAAAAAAACTGGATTGGGCTAATTAATTGGAGTTGAGTTTTGTTCATCCTTCACTTAAAAGGGTGAACATTACCCTCCATTCTATTAGTTGAAATGGTCTGAATTTTACTGTAAAATGATGTCATGCTTATCAAAAAATGTCGGTAAAAATGAGATCTATACTATTTCAAGTAATAAAAGAGAGAATAATATTCATCATCTTTTAAGGGGATGGATAAAATTGCAATCATTTAATTGAGGGGCATTTCAACACTTATTAGCACACTCTACGAAGGCCCAATTATTAAGGAGTGACTTCAATCAAGGCTGGCGTAGTAATATACGGCTTCCAAGTATCCAAATTGCGAAAACACGCGTCATAATCTCTCTCTCTCTCTCTCTCTCTCTCTCTCAGGATAAAAGAAAAAGAAACTTCTCTCTCTCACGTCTATATAAGCAGTAGGCTCAATATTGCACCACCGACTGCTCCACAAAAGATTCTCTCTGATCTCTCTCCCTCTCTCTCTCTCACAAAAGCACACGCATAATCACATTCCAATTCCACAGTCAATTTGCAATCCACATTCCAACTGTCGACGAAGGTATAAAATTTTATAGAGATAAATATAGATATCTGCTTGTTCTGTTTTCTATATTACTCCGTATGTCAGTGTAATTCCATAAATATTTAGTAGCAGCTAGCTTAGATATTATCTCTAGATATTTGCTTGGTCCTTTAGGATTAATTAAGGTGCGCGAAAAAAGAAAAAAAAATGCTTAAACATTACCGGTGCTAGCTCAAAGTGTGTGTGTGTGTTTTTTTTTTGGACACCTTAGGCAGAACATTTTTAAAACCGCGGAAAAAAGGGGTCTCTTTTAACTGATCAGTGGACGTTGGACAGCTTGGACGGGTTAGGAAATTTTGAATTGAGATTTTTGAAGAATCTCAAGCGATGAATTAAGTAGTGGTCGAATGGTTGAGTAGTGAATGACAATATATACACACAATGTTGGTTTAAGCTTCTTCTTTTGCTTAATTTGTGTTTCCTTTTGGGTAATTTTCTTTTGCTTTGTGTTAAAGGGGAAAAGATAGATTGAGATCAGAAAAATGTGGAAGCTGAAGATAGCAGAACGGGAGGGACCATGGTTGACAACAACTAATAATCATGTGGGACGGCAACACTGGGAATTCGATCATGAAGCTGGAACTCCACAGGAACGAGATCAAGTTGAAAGATATCGTGAAGAATTTACCAAGAATCGTTTCCAAATCAAACAGAGTGCTGATCTCTTAATGCGTATGCAAGTACGTAATCTCTCCCTCCTCTCCCTCTAATATCTCAATGTGGGTTCAGATCAGCTTGCGTACAAAAAAAAATATTCAGTACACATTCCCTTTATGAATTTTTTAGAGTTGTGCTACGTGCACAGCAAGCTATGCACAGCAGCTATGCACAGACCACTTTTTCTCCCTCCTCGGGTCGCACAAAGATGATCGGAGCCGCTCATTTTGTTCAAAATATGTCCATTAAGGTCTCCGTAAAAAATGAGCTTCATTCGATATCGTTAGAGGAGTTTCTGAATTTTTTAAGCTCATTTTAGACATTTTTTTAACCATTTTATTTTTCAGTGTATGGTAGTATGGTACAACCTTCACAATTTTGTGGTGCATTTTATGGATTCTTGTGGTCCAATATATATATCGACGGTGTAAACATTCTTTTCCTCTAAATTAATTAGATTTGCACCTCGTTGCCATATTCTATTTATTGGGACCACTGTTTTGATGTGCTTGGGTGGGCGCAGTCCTACATGAGACGAGTTTAAGAAACTTGGCGTGCTTAAGCGGGTACTATAGGGCGCAACGAGAACGTTGCGATCCTAAATGAGGGAGATTGTGATCGAGGACCATTTTTCCACATCGGTGAAAAAATGAAAGTAAAGGTATTATATAGAATCAGGACGAGCTACTATAGCCACGTGGTTAGGCTACGCTTAGCATGTTAATTAGTTGGCACGGATCGTTACATATAACTTTAGATTGTATGAAAAAATATAGATTTTAGATTATGTTGGAAGCAAATACATGTGCCTCCTATATATTTTAGATTAGGGGGCCGATCATTTGCGTGGGGTTCTAAAATGGATCTTGTTTCAAAATTTTTGTTACCTTTTGTTTGAGGAAAACCGGCCCCTTCAGAGTATAATAAAGATGCAACAAAAGTTTTTTGTTAGTATTAATTACTGAGTTGATCAAATTCTTTCCACCTAAGGTGGAAACCCCACAATTTGTGTTCATTATAATAATCTGAATCGTTCATCTTGTTAGGCCCGCAGAGTAGTATATTCATGCAAAAAATAATCTTAATCGAACATGAATACGTAAAAAAATTGAATTTTGCTTGACCATCCATTTTGAAAACAAAAAATTTATTTTTTATTTACCTTTCAATGTCCGATCAAGCTGATTTATTATTGAGATATACTATTTTGCGGACTTTACAAAATTAATGGTTCAAATTATTACAATAAATGTCTGGTGGTGCGCACAAAAATAGCAGTGGAACCTAAAGGTGGGCAGAATTTAAACTCTTGTCTACTAGTACAAAAGATTGAAAATTAGCTTTCAAATAATTTAGAACTTAAAAAACATGGTCTCAACAGCACCTCAATTTTAGTTTATCCAGAAACAGATTTTAAGTTGTTTTTCAGCCTCTAAAAATTTTAGACAAACACGAATTGGTTTTTGAAAACTAGAATCCCAAAATCTACTCCTACATGCAATTTTTGTAAACACGCGTTTGTAATTGTACATATTGATTGATTGATGTCACCTTTCGGCTTTCACACATGTTTTTATTACCCACAAAACCAAGGATGGGATCAGGGGGGGTCTAGTGGCGGCGACCGCCACGACAAGAATCTTAGAAAATGTAATTATTATATGTAAAAAAAAAATTTATGCCCAACTTATATAGTCTCGCCACTACTAGATTTTTTTAGAATACATTTCGCCACTGCTAGAGTAAAATCCTGGTTCCGTCAAAACATTCTGCATCTATCTTGCATCTCTTATTATATACTGTATTTTCTTAGTTGCTTCTTTGTCAAACAACGTACTCCCACAGTGGGAGTCCCACCGTACACCAATTTTTAAGTTTGTTTTGTGTGTTTGTATGGTTTTTAAATGCTTATACCATTTTAATTGTATAATGTTTTATGTGATTTTTGAATTGCATGTGTTTATAGAATCAATCGAGATCTATCAAATAAGATCCATACTCTCTCTATTCCTATTTAATTGTTCGTTACGGTTTTGCGTGTATTTTCAACGGCTTATAACCCTCGATGTATGTTGCTAAAAATATGCAATATTAATCTTGTTTGATAACTACTTCAAAAAGAATTACTAAAGTGTTGGACCCAGAGTACCCCATGAATTTGGCTACATATTGTTATTTCTACGACTATTCTAAAAACAAATTTGCGGGCGTGATGTCGAACGTCATAAAAAACTTGATTGAAATCTTCCCAAATACCAATTGGTTTTAGGAAAGATAATGGAAAAGCGGTCCAACATGAGTTATTAGAGCCAGAAGGTCATGGGTTCGAGTTGCGGGAGTGTCATCTTAAGGAAAGGATTGTTGGGCCCGGAGTGCCCCCATAGATTAAGTTACACAATGTCCCTCTCTAACTTGCGGATACGATGTCAAAATCTATAAAAAACTTAATTGAAACCCTTCCTATTACCGATTGATTTTAGTAGAGATGATGAAAAAATGGTCCGCCCTAATATATACTAATAATACAAAGCAGTTTGGGTTGGGTTGATAAATACTACTAAATAGCATAGGCCAAGTTGGTTCTCTTCCTTTTCTTTTTTTCTTTTTTCTTTTTTCCCCCTTTTTTCTCAACGTACAACCAGCTTAATTAATTGGGTATGGGATTTCCCACTTGGGTCGTCAAGCCATTAGTACGCTAAAACAGGGTTGGGATTCAGGGCTATAAAAATATACGTAAGAAAAAAAGCAAAAATGTAACATTTTTATTTTTATAAATTAAAGAATTAGCCAGTTTTAAAAGAGCTTAAAGAACCAGTTTATAATACTATAAAATAAAAATAAAAAAAAAAACCCTCCGGAAAACTAGCCATTAAACCATTGTTGCTCGAGAGAACGAATTTAAATTAATGGTTTAGACTCAATTGGGACTGGTTCCATCAATTCAATAGCAACAAACCTTTTTCAGCTAGACCTCGGAGACAAGGAAAAGTTTGAAACCTGCTTGTTTCGCTAAGAGAAATAATTATACTTCTTTTTGCATGTGAATCAAAGATACGATATTGTGAGAGAATGACCTATATCGTAAAACGAAAAATAAGTAGTTAAAAAATAAAAACATTTAACATAACGGAGCCAATTGAATACAACAAGTATTTTGTAACGCTAGCTCTTTTCATATGGGGTGGAGCATCACAAATAACCATTTAATTTGTATCCAAATTAGTACTCTCCTTAGACACATGATATACGCATCTCTTGCCAACTAAAACAAATACTCTTATAATATTATTTTTCATATCAGTATAGTAAAACCGGTGCTACAACTGTGTGGATTATATTACTCTCGGGAAATTGATCGATCATGTCCGTGCCTGTGCCGTCCTCGATCTCTCATTGGTCCCTTTTCATCTCATTATCGAACAAATTAAAGAATTCCACCTAAACGTTACCCACACCGTGCATGCGTACCCGTCCTTCACTAAATTATCGATAAACTGTGACATTCACTTTCTTCTATAAAATTCCACGGCACTAGGCCAGAGGACAGAGACGCCAAGCTTGTCTTGTCATTGTACGTAGATGAAACCTTCAAGAAGACTATGACCCAAATAGACAGAAATACAGAAATACCCCTCCATAAATAAAATGGGACGCGCAGTTTTATCAATCCTCTTTCTGTCTCTAGCTGATGAGGTTTCAAAGGGAAAAAAATATAACTCTCGTCCCCAAGTGTATCGAACCTACATTAGCATAATAGGCTTTGAATTGAGAGCTATCACTTTAAAATAGGGAATTTTGGGGGTGTGGGGGGGGGGGGGGGGGGGCTGCTTTACTATCCCGAGCTAAAAAATGTGATTTGAACCATTCACTAGATAGAGATTATGAGTTGAATAAGTCTGTAAAATATAAGTCAGTTGGATATCGGTAACTAAGTGAAAACAAAACATTTGTCCACAGTATAATATCTCTGACATTTATAACTGCCAAAAAAGTACCACTACCACCACAATAAGTCTTAATTACAGTATAAGAATATCACTAATAAATATCACTTGAGTTGAGTATAGATAAATAAGGAAATAAATAACAACCACATAGTGGCTTCCTATTTAAAGAAATTGCGGAAAGGAAGCGAGGTTAATTTGCTAGTGTAGACTAAGGAATCCCTTATGTAGAATGCAGATGAATCTTGTCCCACTTTGCATTTTAATTATCTACTCTCTTGTGAATTTTTTTCCACCTGTGTGCTTCACCAACTACTTGTGAGGTCTAGCTTGGAAAAGTCTCTTGGATTCTCGTACAACATTTTGTTTTGGTGAATCTTCCGCAACTGAAAAAAGGAAAACAAAAGCTAATATCATGGATATTCGAACAATAGTTTTTCTCTCAACATGAAAAGTTCTCAAACCTCTCATGAACACAAAACAAAAATTAAATTGATTCACTCAAGTATGAAATTCAAATTTGGTCCATTGGGTGGTTTCACAATCATGTGGTTGTGATTACTCCATCTAAAATTCAGTTAATGAGATCGATGATGCATGGCTTCTGATTGTTTGTCTCGATCTTCGATTTGGAAAATAACAGCTTAGAAAGGAGAATCCATGTGGAGCTATTCCGGCAGCTATCAAAGTGAAAGAAACAGAAGATATAACAGAGGAAGCAGTGACAACCACTCTGAGAAGAGCCATAAGCTTCTATTCAACCATTCAGGCCCATGATGGCCACTGGCCTGCTGAATCTGCTGGCCCATTGTTTTTCCTTCCTCCTTTGGTAACTCTTCTTCTTCTTCAACCCATTTACTGCCCAGAAATTTCGAAAAGTTTTAGCCAATAAATTTAAACAAGCTTCACTGCGAGGGGAAAAAGAAAAAACAAACAGTTCATTTTAGGCCCAAACGGTTCCTAAGAAAGGCCACAACTTCTTCTTTTTTTAATCTGAAGAAAGGCCACAACTCATAATCAGGATTCCCTGAGCTCATTGAGACAAGTTGTTAACCCATGCTTCATTTTAGGCCCATTTGTATTGGACCGCTTCGCACTGCTACAAATTTTGATCCCAAGTAATATAAATACAAAAATTATGATTATCTTATTTTGGTGTGTCGAAATATGTTCCATTTCAACGCATATATTTTTCCTTTTAAAGTAGTTTTTATATTATACACACCTCGTACACAAATTATTGACAACAACAAAAAAAAAAATTCATATTCGCTTAAAAGCACTTCCCTTGTCCCTCCTTCTATTCTAACCGTATAAAACATTGTCAATATATTGAATTGGTAGCACTACTAGCTTATTGAAAATTCCCATTGATTTCATTTTTAAGCACCGTCTGTTGTAATTCGAGAATATGTCCTTAATCTTTTCATATGCAGGTTATAGCTCTTTATATGACAGGAGCAGTCAACGAGATTCTGTCACCAGAACACCAGAAGGAGATCATTCGCTACATATGCAATCACCAGGTAAAAGTAAACCAATCTCCTGATCTCCAGTCTCCTCCTCTTCCTATTCTTATTCTTTGAAAAACACAATTAGAAAAACAGTACTTTACCCTTTGTAGTAGAGTGAGCAATAAGTTTCCCGTAGGACAATTTTTTCTTCCTCATTTTTGTTTTGGGTTTGTTATTTATTACTGCCAGAAGTCAGTAGTAGTTAACTTTAGTCGTACAACTTTAGTGGTATAATTTTAGTTTATAGTTTTGCTTAATTATGTGTTGTGGTTGTGGATGTGTTGTGATGTGATGTGCAATTGTGCAGAATGAAGATGGAGGGTGGGGAATACACATAGAGGGGCACAGCACCATTTTTGGTTCGTGCCTAAGCTATATATGTTTGAGGTTGCTGGGACAAGGAGGAGCAGAAGATCATGTGAAAGAAGGTGGTGGTGGTATGGCCGTGGTGGTGGCTAGAGGTCGCAAATGGATCCTTGACCATGGTGGTGCTGTCGGTATCCCTTCATGGGGAAAGTTCTGGCTTACGGTCAGCCTCACTTCCTCTTTTATAGAAGCTTTTTGGGTAGCAACGTGTTTCTTGTATTTAGATCATTAATATTTTAAAGGGTGCTTCTTCTTTTTTGGTGTCTCGAGTAGGTTCTTGGGGTGTATGAGTGGGAAGGCTGCAACCCCATGCCACCGGAGTTCTGGTTGCTCCCTAAGTTCTTTCCTATCCATCCAGGTATTTTAACTAAAAACTGCATGAAATTAGTTAACCTCATTCCCAAAAACATGATGAATCACATAATATGCAAACATTTCGCATGTACATACAAAATCCAAAACTCATGACCTTCATCATCTTCTGTGCAGGCAAAATGTTATGTTATTGTCGCTTGGTATACATGCCCATGTCATATTTATATGGAAGGAGGTTTGTCGGTCCAATCACGACAATGGTTCGATCTTTAAGACAGGAGCTCTATACCGAGCCTTATCATCAAATTAACTGGAATAAAGCCCGAAACACTTGTGCAAAGGTTAGTTTTCTATGTTTTCATGTTAGCCATTAGTAGAATTCATAGACCAAAAATAGAAACACAAGATTTCAGGTTGCTTGTGAGGAAACATTGTGCAGGTTACCCGCTCTAATGTGACTGCAGGAGGATCTCTACTACCCACATCCTCTAGTACAAGATATGGTTTGGGGAGTCCTCCACCACTTTGCCGAGCCAGTGCTAATGCATTGGCCTTTCTCTAAACTGAGAGAGAAGGCTCTGGGAATCGCCATGGAACACGTACACTACGAAGATGAGAATAGTAGATACCTTTGCATTGGATGTGTAGAGAAGGTAAATAAAATGCTGTAATTAATTTTTTTATAGTTGGAAATCATAATACCTATAAGTGATTATCGGCAATATTGAGAATGCTTGTTGATCCATAATGCTTACTTGGACACACAGGTTTTATGCTTGATTGCTTGTTATGTGGAAGATCCAAACTCAGAAGCATACAAGCGTCACCTAGCTCGGATCCCAGATTATTTTTGGCTAGCTGAAGATGGCATGAAGATGCAGGTAAACTTCACCATATCATCAAATCTAAGGCAGTGTTTGTCTCACTTGAATGAAGGCGAGAATAGCGTGGTCATCCCTTATTCCTTTAGAAATAAGAATGGTCATTCTGATGTTTGGGTAGCCAAAAAATGACAGAAGTGCCTTACAATTAGAATCATCATTCATCAATTTAAGTCCATCCATTCCACTGGGAGGACAAGGAATGACCATTCCAATCCTTCCCAAAATCAATCCAGCTATGTAAAATCATTCATCTGTGTATTGAGCTAAATATATTTAGCAAACCTAATCTGTGCAGAGTTTTGGCTGCCAAATGTGGGACGCAGCATTCGCTAATCAAGCAATCATCGCTAGTGATCTTGTTGATGAGTTTGCCACCACCCTTAGGAAAGGGCATGACTTTGTCAAAGCTTCACAGGTATAACTTTGGATTCGGATCCAAGAATTACTACAAATTAATCTAGTAGAGTTCCTAATAACATGAATCAAATTATTTTCTAGGTCCGAGAAAACCCTTCTGGGGACTTTGAAAGTATGTACCGACACACTTCTAAAGGGGCATGGACATTTTCAATGCAAGATCATGGTTGGCAAGTCTCAGATTGCACGGCAGAAGGATTGAAGGTATGTAAAGCCCATCATGCATGTGAATCCGCAATGGTACTTGTTGATTGGCATTTCTTATTTTTTGTTCTGTTCTATATTCTTTACAGTGTGCACTTCTATTCTCCCAAATGTCACCCAGACTCGTTGGAGAAAAGATGGAAACTAATCGTTTATATGATGCTGTCAATGTTATTCTTTCCCTACAAGTAAGGATATGACAAAGAGTCTAGTTCTAGCCCATTTTGCTTGCTAATCATTATCTTCGGTTTATTTTCTCTACAATCAGACTGCTTTAGTAAACAAAGTTCACTATGGATTAGTAAACTTTTCGTAATTTCTAAACAGAGTCGCAATGGTGGTTTCCCAGCTTGGGAGCCTCAGAGAGCCTTTAGCTGGTTTGAGGTAACATATGATGCACTGGCATGCCATTGCTATCTCATTTCACTGTATTGACACTGACTGAGTAACGCATAGTTGTTTGCATCTATTTCAGAAGTTCAACCCTACTGAATTTTTCGAAGATGTTCTTATTGAGAGAGAGTACGATTTTGTGACCATAACTTTAATTCTTGAGGTTGCATTATTATAAGAATTTGTACACTTGACACTTCTCCTGGTGTTTTGTTCTTTAGGTATGTAGAATGCACAGCATCAGCGATCCAGGGCCTGGTACTATTTAGACAGTTACATCCTGGACACCGCACAAAGGAGATAGATAGCTGCATCACTAGAGCTATAAAATATATCGAAGAAACTCAAAATCCTGATGGTTCGTGGTAGGTTTCTTCTTTACTACTTTGGTGCTTTGTAAAATAGATGCCAAAACTTCGGCTACAGAAGCAATTGAATATACATCTCCGTCAATCTTAATTTTTTGAAGTTCATTATCCATATGCGTACAAGAACTTCAATTTTTACTTTAAGATTGAATGTAAATAGGTACGGCTGTTGGGGCATTTGTTATACCTACGGCGCATGGTTTGCAGTTGAAGGGTTGGTAGCTTGTGGAAGAAAGTACCATAACTGTCCCACGTTGCAGAAAGCTTGCAAATTTTTGATATCAAAGCAGCTGCCTGATGGTGGATGGGGAGAGAGCTATCTTTCAAGCGCAAATAAGGTATGAAATTCTACTATATTGTAACGTATCAGTCATTTCCAGAGAAAAGAAAACTTTGCTTACAAAGCAAGTCCTTAGACTTCATCGAAAGGATCCATGACTTATGTAGCAGGGACATAGAAACGTGACACGGCACAGACACAATACCAGCACGCCGACAAGTAAATTTTAAAATATTGAGGACATGAAACGTTGGAGGACACGTTTTGAAACCTATTTATGTATGCTATTGTATGAAAAAAATTGGAAAATAAGGCTCTAATTCTAAATATGTAACAGTATATATACCTGAAGGCTTAGACCATTTTTTTTTTTTTTTGGGATAAGCAAAAATTTCATTAGAAGCTCAAAACGCATACAACCTCAAAGCGGCATACCCCAGTATAACAAGAAGAAAAGGAAAACTCCCTTTTAATACCAATTGTCAAACTAAACAGAGCTAGGCCCTACAAAAATCCCATACACTTCAAACTAAGAGAATATACACCTGGGAAGGTTCCAACTAGCAGCCAAAGCCTTATTACGGGCAGAGGGTCTCACACCTCTTCTCGAATTCAGAAAATCCCTGATCGAATTCACCAATTACAGAGCAAGAAGATCCACATGCAGAGTCTTCCCTTGAAAAAACCTGAGATTTCTTTCCCTCCAAATCAAACAGACCATATTTATGATTAATACAATCATCGAGAAAAGTATTCCATCAAAAAGCTTTTTATCATTTCTGTCTTCATAATCAATAAGTCATCATTCATCACACGAAAATACAACTTTTCTTAGTTTACTGAGTATTTTGTTTAACACCTCCGACTTGATTTGTGAGTGTCCCAAGAGTGTCCGTAGCAATTTTTAGAGTGTCCCCGGAGTGTTCAAACAATAAATGTTGAGAGAAAATAGGACACTTCGAATGTAAGTGTTGGACACGTGTCCAGAGGGTGTTGCTATCCAAAAAGTGTCCGACACTGATATGTTACCTCCAATGATGTGTCCGTACATAGGATCCATCAAACACTAGCTTTTTCTCCTCCTTCTCATTGCTTTTTTGTTTTGTTTTGTTTTTTTTAAAAACCTGAAAGGTGTATACAAATCTAGATGGCAACAAGTCGAATTTGGTACAGACAGCATGGGCTCTATTGTCCCTCATTGATGCTGGGCAGGTTAGTACGACAATTTGTTTTTGAACTCACAAAATTGAACCTTTGCTAATGGTTTGCCTATAATTGGCGGGTAACTAACTCGGGATTTGGAAGTTTGTTCTGTTAGGAAGCCCACAACAGATGAAAGTATACTGGCATTAATCTCTCTCTCTCTCTCTCTCTCTCTCTCTCTCTCTCTCTCTCTCTCTCTCTCTCTCTCTCTCTCATTAAAACCATCATATGACTTGTAGTACTGATCAGGAAAGTATTCTTGAATTTAGGCTGAAGTTGATCCAACGCCTATACACCGTGGAATTAGGTTATTGATAAATTCGCAAATGGAAGATGGTGATTTCCCTCAACAGGTGACGAATATTTGTATACTCCTCCTTCTCTACTTGTTAGTCACTTTACGAGCTGTAGAGAATGCATTAACCTTTATATCGCTATTAAAAGTTCTTATAATTAATTAGCTTCAAAGTCCAAGATTTAGAATACAAATACCACTCAGATGTGATACCATGACGTCCGAGTACGCAATTACAACAATAACAACAACAGAATCCAAGTAGTCCCCAATCATTAGAAACAATTATTGAAAGATATTTTACTACTCGTAAAAAACAATTATTGGAAGATTTTTTTTTTTTTCTGTTAAGTTTTGACGGATAATGCACCTTGGAGACTATTAGATTTTTAACATAATCTGTTGTCCGCTCTAATACAATATTAGATTGTAAATCATCAAATCATCTAAAAGCTTAAACTATTAGAGAGATGGACAATTTCATTATTTATACCTTCAACAGAGACAATCTGCCAAAATGACAATTGCAAATGAATTTAAGGCATAAACGTTATGCCTTCATTCACCCTGGAAATGTGGAGTAGTCAATAGAACCATTACCAAAATAACAAACATAAAGGATGAAGGTTTGGTTACTCAACATGATGATGTCAGATACATCTAATTAGTGATTATGGTTTGCAGGGAGTCACTACCGGAGTATTCATGAAAAACTGTACTCTAAACTACTCGTCGTATCGAAATATCTTCCCAATATGGGCTCTTGGTGAATATCGCCGTCGTGTTCTGTATGCATAATTGTCTACATGCCCAGAGGACATGCAGGAAATATACCGAGCAAAACTTGATAGCTAAAAGGCCATGCCCTGTTTGTAATCTTAAAAAAAAAAAAAAAAAAACCCATGCCTTAGCCTTTCTTGTCATGTATGTATGTTTCTCCCGACGTTGTTTTTATGTGACTAATATACTTGATTGAAAAACTTGTATTATGGTATACAATTCTTCCTATTTTACTGCTTCACTGGTATATTGTTAATTTGGAGCTTGTAATTTTTGTCCCCATTCTTAAATGCAAGTGAATATTATTACTTTGTTTACCATTTGTTGTTGTTTCTTTGACGGACTCATTCTCATTAGTTTGATTATAAGAACAACTTGTTCCTGCGGAATGAACACCGTGCGGCATGCATTGGTGTACACCAAGTGCACGTACACCTATTTAATGAGACTTATTTTGAGATTTCACGCAAATGATCGAAGCTTCTCTTAGGTTTCCTCAGCCGCCGCCCTTCCTCCTTCCCGTCCCAGTGTCTCCTATGGCCTTTCCAGTGGCGGGAGGGGAGGGTTTTGCTCCTATTCAGATGATTTTCTCCCTTGTTCTTGTTTTCTTCCTTTCTCTTTTTCCTTTTTCTCCTTTCTCCTTCCTCCTCCCTCGCCACAAGGTCAGCGTTTTCCTACTGCCTTCCTCGATCTCCGCTACTCCTCTCTTAGCCGGCCAGCACCTCTCTTCACCGGCTTCCCATCTCCCTCTTCGGCCACTGCGCAAGTGAAGTTCGTTCGAAGGCCTTAGATCTGAAGATCAGAAGAGTTGAGGCCGTGATCGGAGCTCAGTTTCCACCTCTCCTTCACCAGTAGAGATCGATTATGAGGCAGCGAGTGACGGGATTTTTGGCGGCGGTGCATCAAGGGAAGAGGAGTTTGTTTTGTTTTCTGTCGTGGCTTCAGGGTTCTATTGTCCCCAAGTCGGTGGGTGATGGTGGTGCTCGCTGTCGTCGGGGTTCAATGTGTAGTTGGCCAACGTTTGGCTTTTGGTTTGCGAGATTCTAGAGCCAAAACTTGGGAATCTAGGCCTCGTATTTGATTATTGTATTCTTTTCTCTTGAGAATGGTAACCATCTTTTGATGTATTGAACTCTTTCTATCAATGAAGTTTCTAGCATTTTGAAGAAGAAAAAAATCAGTGCAAATGTGTGAGATCCCGAGGTGGGTCCCACACCCACACTACCCAGTCGGCCAGTCTACAATTTTTTTTAACTGCGCCGGTCTACAATTGGTGTACACCAAATGGTGTACTCATACTCTGATAGGCTCTTTTAATTTTTTGAACTGTTTAGGTCCACACTAGAGCTTTAAAAAAGATGGTCCTTCGATAGAGTTTTAGCGGAAACTATTAGGTTCCCGCTAGTGCTAGGCTGAACTAGACTAGAGCCTACAAAAGTTTATTTTTCTCTTCCGCAACATAAATTGTTGCCTTCAGTAGATAGCGGTAAAGTCCCAAACAAATTTATTCTTTTTTTGAAAATTATTTTGACACTAATTTTGACCACTGACACTTCATTTGTATTGATCATAGTGAGATTACAAAATAACAAGTAGAGTGCCACCAACTAAAAGTGGATTGCCAAAATCACATCCTTTTTTTCCTCAAAAGTCAAAAAAGCGATTTTGTTTGTTAAACTCTTTCCACTTAGTTGATGTGATCCTATGCATAAATGCCATTTATCCGAGCACACAAAAAAATGCCATCAATCTGTCTCCCGAGGGGTAAGATTGTACCAAACTATCGTTATCCAAAATGTTTCAATCGGGAATTCAGAGAACGAATTCTATTACATTTACATATGAACATAATTACAATATAATGAAATTACAAAACCGAATTGCAAACCGAAATACAGAATGGATTTGTGAACCGAAACCCGTGTTTCACACGGTGTCCTTAAAACAGATTCACCACCTACCGGAGGGTGTTGAGGTTACTCGGCGTCTCTCTCACAGGATTGATCCGGCTCAAACCACTAACGTCGGAACACCACCGAAAAACGTCTTGGCGAACTAACTTAGCGTTTGTCTCTCTCTCACACTATATCAGAATGCTTGTAGATTTGTTCTGTGAATTGGTTCAGAATTGAGCTGTGAAATGCTCCTTATATGGGCAGAACTAGAGCCTTGCATTGCTGCCAGCCTTCAATTCGTGGAGTAAATGGCAGAATAATGGAGGAATAACCCCCACAATGAATAGAGGTAACCCCACAATGAATCTGGGTAACCCCCCAATGAATCTGGGGAAATAAATGACCCCCAATCCATTCAAATTTCCAACAACTATGAATCCACCCCCGAGCACACCTCTGGATACAAATTCAGACAACCAACACCCCATATGACACAAGAGATTCCAAGAAAAAACAGAAGTTGGTAATTTTGGTACCCCATATTCCCCACAAAGGATTGTATCATAAACCCTACGTAACATAGAGGAAAATAATTTGACGCCTTCCGTGGCGAAAGGCTTACTAACTCGGATTTCATATATTCATGTTCATCAGCACTACAAAGAACAACTTGCAAACTATAAAGTTAACAAGAGGTAACAACCACGTTTTCCACTGGAAAAACATTGACGTGAAAAGGATCCTTGTGGAACGTTGTCTAAACCCAAACAAACAAAAGTTGATTTCACGAAAAAAAAAAAAAGAGTGCATTCCATGTGTTGGAATTCAACTACTTGACCAAACCAGTACTTCAGATCAGCAAATCCTCTGGCATGAGCACCATGCTTCAAAGTAGCTTCTTATCAAGAGCATTTTCCTGCAAAAATGAAATAAAATGAAATTCAGTGTGGCCTTGATACTCCAGAAAACATTTTTCATCCCACGAGATTCAAATTTATGGAAAGTTTTACGTGTTCTCAAATTGAATCATGCGTGACCAATTTTGAAACATTCTGTAACTTCTATATCTGAAGTTCTAAATACTGTTCTGACTCACAATTCATTGGGCTTTAATTTGGGTTAATGTTGAAGAGAAAAGAACTTGTGGACTGAACAGATGAAAAAATCAAAATGCCTCACCCCAGATTTGATGCAATTTCGCTGCTAGTTGGGCAACAGATCTTCTCTCCGCAGGATTGGGTATGCCCATGTTGGCAGCTTCCTGAATTGCTGATAAGAATTCTCTCCTCACTTTTGCTGAGAGAACAAGGCAATTTGGTCCATGGACAGTAATCAAGTCCACAACCTAAAAACGAAAGATAGCTTTACTAGCAGTGAGTTCACAACCTAAGATAATCAGAAACAGGTTACATAGTTCAGTGGACCCTGAAGGAAATTCAACATCTAAAAACGGAACAAAAAAATGCAAATATTTCTGGGGAGCTAATTCACTAAAGGAGATTCCATGTCAATCAAATGTCCTATAGTTCCATTAGGAGCTGATAAAAGTGAATCACTAAATGAACCCTTGGCAGGGCGTGAAACAAATCCGCGTCTCAAGTTTAAACGTAATGCCTTGGATTCTCTGGTTAAATGCAATGTCTGGCACTGACTCTGGCGTGGCATAGCTATGTAGTTGCAGCTAATAAGGTCAATCTCCTACGAGTGTATGAGAGTGAAATTGAGAGAGAGAGAGGAGGGTTCAGTTTGAAAGCTTGTTCACAATGTTTTAGAGTCCCTTTTGTCCAACACAAAGTACCGAATGGCATATATCACTTTATTTACATTTTTTTTTATCAGTTAATCTATATATTTGCTGTGCTGTTGGAAACACTGGAGTACAATGTAACCGCATGAAACCTAGAGGAAGTGTAGCACAAAACATTTTGATCGAATATCGGCAGAGAAAGTAATGCTAAGACACCCATAGGCTTACGCCATAGCATTATTCAACTGGCTAGGGGGTAAGGTGCACTTCCACTCTGGCCAACACAGGTTTTAAGCTCCAATGATCTGAATGCCGTACCGGCTAGAGTACCAATTTTCCTAATAGTAGAATACGTATTGGTACCGGTGAGATACCGGGTACCATTTCAAATATATCGCTATTAGGATTATTTCCCCACATCAATAGCATAACATACAATAATTTTTTTTTAAATAGTGGTGCCGTCCAATATTTGACCGGTGCCAGTTGGTACCTAAGTAGTCCGGTATTGACAAGTATCAGCCAGTATTTGAGCCAGAACGAAATTGGAGGTGTAGGGTACTGGATATGGTCAATATCAGTACATACCGGCCGGTATAGTACGGAATTCAAAACCTTGGTTTTAACAGTCTTTTCTCTTTGTCATCGTCTACAGTGTTACCCCATGGTTATAGCAGCACAAGTTATGTGCTACAAAAAGACTAACAAGCAATCTTAGTGTAGAAATTACAAAAGACTAATAATGAACATCTGAGACCAAAGTAAAGAAATATACGAAAGTAACTTGCCTGTTGCAACCAAGGGATTATGGAATTTATAAATCTCTGTTCCAAGAAGTACGATGCTAAAGTGCTAAGAACATCACCAGCCGTCTTGTTCGATAACCTTTCCAGCACTGGGCCTGTTCTATCAATAAGTTCAAACAGCACAAGTTCGTCACCTGAAAACAAAGCTTCTGCATATGCAGAATCGAGGTCCCCTTCAGATAGATAGCCTCGAACAAATCTCCATGGGCCATTTTTTATTTCTGAACTGCTTTGTCTGGCACTAGTAGTGGAAGCTGTGGCAGGGACATTGTCATTTTTCCTTGTTTGACCAATATGAGTTCCACGTCCAGAGCTACTCTGGCTTCCCTTCCGTATTGGCTGTCGATTTAATTTGCCTGTGACATCTGAGCACATGTCAAAGCTTTCTATAGCAGAACTACTTGATCTGCTCCCTGCAAAAGATTTTTCCTCCCAGATCTCTGTATTTTTCTTGGATAAAAATGACGGCTGCCTATTACGTATATCTAAAGATGGTCTGCAGGTGTGGGTAGAGAGTCTAGGAGAAGCCACACTTGGGCTTTTCTTCAGAAATTTTGCAGTAGCTGGATTAGTAAATCTCCCTCCACAAACATCTTGAGCTATTTGATCAACTACCTGTTCCAGACCTGAAACCTTCAACTGTATCACAGAAAAGCTTTCGATTGTGCTCGTTGTGAACTCCTGAAATGCATCCATAGGGAAGATTTATGAATTTTATGGTTATAACCAAGGAAATCTTGAGCTGGAAAATGGCATATAGCTCCGAGAACTCAAGTAAGGATGTTTTACCATGTAAGAGTAGCAAACCAATAAGCAAGATGATTAGGCCAATCAGTAAATTTCTCAAAGAGAACAATGATCTCAGGAATTTAGGTAGGCTTTAACATATTATGTATCTCAATTGTCAAAGACAGCCATCGCGTGATCCATCTTATTGGCTCAAAAAAAGACCCAGTATATCATGAATATACACGCATATGTAAGTAGATTCGTATGGATTGATTGCAATTGAAGTTGTTACAGTACAGAAGTAAGTGTGCTGACAACCCATCTATTTGTCTGTTTATTTTATATAAATTATAAATTGAAAAATACTGAAAAATAGAGAAATTTTTGTTTCAAAATTTTCTACACAAATGATGGTCCCTCCGTCGACCAAACTCCAGTTAAGACCAGTAAAAGTGTAAAACAGTCATGCGTGGAAGTTCAAGAAGTTACTGTCACAGGACATCCAATGCCCATTAATCTTTTCTTTCTTTTTTCAGCTTGGAGAAAGTCAGCATTGTTTGTAGTAGTTAGTGTTAGATTAAACCCCTGTCAAATGCATGGGAGTACATGGTGCCTACCACTTCAGTTGCCCAAAGCCCATTAATCTTGTCCACAGAAAAAACAGGTATACGGTTATAGATAAAGAAGCTAGGTTGTCTCATTGCTGAGCTGCTTCTAAAATTATTTATAACTCTACGAAGCAGCCTTGTTGTAGTCATTAACGATATAAGCTAGGAAGTATAGGATCATATGTCAGCTTATATAGCCGATAAACATAGCAGAGAGAACATATACACAGATAAAAGATCACAAAATGCATGCGGGCAGAGTTATGCTCAATAAAGAAGCTTGCAACCTATAAATATCCAAGGGAGCTAAAGTAGTGACCTGTAACAGATCCATTAAGTTTGACTGCTTATTGTCTATTTCCAAGAGCTGCTTCCGAATAGAAGCCAATTCATTTGCTGTTTGAGTGCAACATTCGCGCAGGGTTTGGGAACTTGACTCTGTGCCTGTGGAATCAAGACTACTATGATCCTGCATCTTCACTGAGTATCTGTGTTCTTCACTTCTAATTTCTTCAGCTGCATATTCCTGATTTGGTACCATCTGCTTCACCAAGGCAACTTTGTTTATGCAGTCACGAGAAGCTGATACAAATTTTGTATCAACGTTCTTGGTGACAGGTTTAGACACAGAAGAACATTCATGTCTATCATCCATTGATACATATTCGTAGCCAATATCTTGGATACTTGTGATATCGCTACTCATTCTTTCAAATGTCTTAGTGACAGAACTACCCTCAGATTCTTCGTTGTGAACATCAAAATAAACACTGTTAGTTTTGGGAGCAGCAATTTCTGTATCCCAATCAATTGAACCTTGAGGATAATCCACATAATTTTGGCATGTTTTTCTCACAGAAAGAGGAATCCTTTTCTTAGTTGAGCAGGTACCCACTTTTGTAAGTGAGGCGTCCTTTCGTCCAGACTCATTAATGCTTGCAATATCACCATCTTCCTGTCCACAAAAATTCTCTGCAGGAAGTGACAAGTGACAACCTTTTCCAAGCAACAAAATGCAATAAAGATAAGATTACAAGATACAAATAAGCGCCTACGGCCATTCAAACCAAACCAAACCAAAGCGAGCCTTGTGTCCCAATCAATTGGGGTCGGCTATATGAATCCTGTTTTTCCATTGAGCTCACTTTAGGGCTACCTGTTCACTTAGATTTAGCAACCCAAGTTCATTCGTATCACGGTATCCAAAGTCAGTTTAGGTCTTCCTCTTCCCCTAGCCCGGCTATCCACTACTATCATGTCACTCTTCTTGATTACCGCGTCTGCAAGTCAACGGTAAATATGTCCAAACCACCTTTATCTATTTTCTCTCAACTTCTCCTGTATAGGTACAACTCTTACCATCTCACGAATAGTCTCGTTACTAATTCTATCTCTCCTAGTCTTACCACACATCCACCTCAACATCCTCATTTCAACTACACTCATCATACTCATGTGTTGCTTCTTGACAGGCGATTCACTAAAAGGAAACTTGGAATATGTATGAAGTTTTTATAATGTAAATATGGGAATGCATAAAATATCATACCAAAATGAATTGGAAACAAACAGAAAACACAAAATTCGTTATTAATTTTGCAAAATGTCCCGGAAAGTTAACAAACCCATTTCTATCTCAGCTCAAGTAATAGCTCAATCTGCCAAAATGGGGGTGGGGGGAAGAAAAAATATGCAGAGACTTATCCAGTTGCCCCTAACCAGTGGCTTCATCAGAAACTAGAGCAAGAGTGGGGCGTGGCGGGGAGAGAAAAAACAAAAATACCAAAAAGGAAATTTATTGAGTGAAGCAGGATTCCTGCACTTCAATCTGTAAGAAGTTGCAGTTCATGAGAGTTTCAAAATGAGAATAATCAGGATTTTGACACATTCAACCACATAGATCTGCTGAACAGACATAGATATCAGCCGCCGTTCCAATCCATTAGATGATTCCACATATAAGTTCACCCACTATGCATGAGATGCTAAATTCCTTACAACAATTCGCTCTATAATTCTTTCAAATCAACAGCAAAGGATTCTTAGTTTTAAAGAATCACTTTTTTCCTTTCAACTTTGCATTTGTATGGATTTGACTTTACACCATTCATTCCTGATCGACTCATTATTTTAGTCCAAATTTCTCACCACTTATCCCTGTTCCTATTTTCATTCAACCAACGGCTACTCTATTTTGTCTTCCCTTTTTTACCTCTTTCCCTAGCGCTTTTTGTCTTCACTGTCTTCCTCTTGTACCCTCACCAGCAAGAAGACAGAAGATGTTGCGATTTGACGCACGAGTACTTTTGTTTGGTGTTTGACCTCGATAGCAGGACCCTCCCATTGGGAAGGTGAATTCACCTCAGAACCCCACTCTTGCACTCCCATGTCAGACTCTCCTACATACCTCACTTCAATAGAGAAAGGAGCCCACTCCCAAATAAGATAGAACCTCCCAAGTATGAAAATTGCAAAAGAAACCAAAAACAAAAAGAGATACCAAGCAAGAGAAAATATAAGTAATGATAACATACTAGAAAAACTTTAACTCAAGCACTTAGTATGAGCATAATATTTACTTACGTGCGATAAAATAATATTTGCAGTTGACACGATTATGAGTTGACATGCATAATAGGGCGAAAAAGAAACAAGTATTTCAAGAGTATTTAAATTTTGTTTACATCAGTATATGTATATACACACACTCTTCTATAGACACTCCCAACCCTCAATTCATCTGTATCTTCTTGCTCCCCGCTCCCCACACCAGCTCCTGTTTCGTGCAACTAAGATTCCAGCATAAGTAGATACATAGTGCTTCTCTCGTATTGTTATTTTATCCTTCTTAGTTACATTTATCGCTCAACTCTGCAAATTGCTCTGCATTTCCTACACTAGGGTTAAGCAATTAGAAACGTGCACATGACAAGTACACAGAAATAGGGATGTGATTCAGATTCAACTTAGGTGTGGTGGGTACCACATCCGAAAAGAATCAAGCATCAAACTTCAAACTTGGCATGGTGGGTCACAATTGGTCTAGTTTCCTACATTTTTTCCTGTGATGTATGTTAACTATTTCACCCTATTTATGCAGCTCAAAATCAATGCGCTTGACAAACTATTCTGCCCCTAGGACGATGTCTTGTTGCATCTTTCTAGCCCCATCACAAGTTCCCTATGTTGTTTACGAGTGCGTTAATAATTTCAAATTGCCACAAGAACCACTGCTGAACTCAAGAGCTATGCCAGCGAATGTAAGTACGTAGAGTGGGGAAAAGGGAAATGAAACAAGCATCAAACAAGACAAACTAAGCAAACTATTCCACAGCGCAGATAACAAACAGAGGACCAGCCACCAAACCTTTGATAGAAGATCCAGTTTCTGAAGGTTCAGGCGGATCGGGCCCTGGAAGACTTCTCCAAAGATGTAAAGCATGTGGTACAGTGTCCCTTACTGGTTTTACCTACAACATACGATAAAAAAGCACCTAATGGATCCAACATAGGAATTTAAAAGGCTAGAAATAATGTTCATTTTGATATTGAAAAATACAGACCTTGTCAAACCGACAGGATTCAAGAGAACGGATGCAGGAAGCCTTGAAGGAACTAAAGAAGGATCCACCACTTGAAGCAATTTCACCTAGAGATAAAGAAGCAGCTTTGCGTGTTGTCCAGTCACTGTTCTTTAGAGCTTCTTGGATGCTGCTCATTGCAGCAGATAAAATAATTTGCGATGGGGCACCCCCCGCCTAAGACGATCATAAATTTATAATAGAGCAGTGGAGTTAGAGAAGAAACAAGCAGGGCATGAAACTTGAACATTAATCAAGGTAGCGTTTCAACATTTGCTCTATAGCTGTTTAGCTTGGGGTACAAAGTCCAAAACTTTTCTCTGTTTTATTACTTCATTCTCATTGTCTGCAGATTGCACTTCAACGGTCAGTGGATGGAAACAATCTTCCTATAAAGTGGCTTAAACATAAATCAATATTGGATCTGACGGTTTCATAGGAATTTCTTTCACTTCACTCCATTTAACAAGGCTGAATATACTTATTACTTAAACAACGAGGAAGCGACGAACAATAAATTAGACAAACGCTAGTGGATATAACAGTGCTAGTTCTCCACAGGAACAAACTAACCTGAATAATACTCCTGTTCAGTTCAATGACTGCTGGTTTTGCCATGAAATGTGGATTCTTAAGCAACTTGATGGTTCTGGTCAACATCCTCTGCAAAATTGATGCTGGAGGATCATTGGTATTGTCTATGACCCGAGCTAAGCATAACGCTGAACCAGACTGCACCTGCTTATTTTGTTCACCCAAGGCTTCAAAAAATGGTTTCACTAGTACAACAAAAATTCCATCATTTTGAGCCTGGTCATTGCACAATTTAGAAGCCAACACACTAACTGTTTCCACGCATGCATCCCTAACCACAGTGTCTGGATCCTTGAGACGCTTAACAATACTAACAACCATCTTTCCAAGATATGGAGCAACAAGACCATCATGCAAATTAACTAATAAGCCCATCAGTCTAATACATTCCTTACGCACAGCACTCTTCTGCTCGGAATCGGTATCTAATATGCAAGACAGAAACAGAGCAACCCCATCTGGGGTTAAACATTCAATTGTTTTTTCGAGCTCCACAATACCAATCTGGTAAGTGTCCCTGTCTGCAAGCTTGTTTAGTGCAAAGATCACCCGCTGTTTAAGCTCAAACATCACCTGCTGATGGTTAACTCTAGTAGTTCCTTTCACTTTTAAGCATGAATGGTTCTTCATCTTATTTACCCTTTTACTGACCCCCGATAACGTGGAATCTCATAAGCTAACTTCTGAATCACGATCGTCTATAAGTGAATTGGATATGCAGAGATTGTGCTTGTCAGACCAGAGCATGGTTGAAGCAGTTGATGCTGAAATCATATCTGACAAGAATGAAGTGGCCCAAAAATTATTCAAGGCGGTATTAAAATAAACCAAGTCAGCAATAATCGGAGGGGAGACTTACCCTTCATCTGTGAAGGAAGAATAGAAAATTTAAAATCTTTGAATAGATTTGATGTCCTATTTGGTTGGTTGGAAAATAATTCTAATGCTCAGTTTGTGGGTACTCAGTTAGGAAATAATAACAAATCAAAATCGTCAAATGCAAAACAATTATTGCACTTTGCGTTTCTGAGGTGAATACACACTTCTATGACTATAACAGAAGAAACAATATAACATAGCCGTCAGCATTTCATAATCTTCACTATCAATTTTCTCACCAACCAACCAAAAGCTGAAGCTGAACAAATTAAGGAATATAAAACCAATGAGACAACGTGACTCTTATCATTGAATTGATCCGCAAAGGTAGAGGCAACGAATACACAACACTATTCTGAAGTTAAAAAGGAAATATACCTGAAAGCATCAACACGAAGCTGTAGCAGTGATTAAAAAGGTTGGACAGTTAAGCTCGCTCAAAATACTGCGCATTTTGAACTCTGCGATGAATCACAGAAACAGCACAAAAAACTGAGAATTAAACAGATAACATTAGGTATCTGCAACTTGTGAGCATATTTCACAGTGTTTTTTGTGTGTGCGCGGGTGATAGAGACAAGAATTAAACATTAGGCTACAAATTGGGAACATACATTACAATCACCCAGATTAATAAAATTAGAGAAATGCTAGTATGTTTGGCTGCCGAGAAACACGTAACAGAAAGGGTAGAAACTTCGCATAGAAAACTACTGAAGCAAGTCCTGGTAGTAGTGACGCAGTGAAATCGACAAGTAGATGAAACCCTAGAAAGAAGGAACAAATGGCAAAAGCGACATTCAATCAGAGTGTTATTCCCGGAGAAAATTAAGGAAAACTTACGGCAGTTAAAGTTGAAATTTCAAATTGCTAAAGTAACATCTCGTATCAGAAATTGACGCAACCAAAGGTGAGACCGAAATCATTGTATGCTCTCAGTTCAAAATTAAAGAAATGGAAAGAAAATGAAAGGAACGAATCTCAGTACGGAAAAGCTGAGTTGAAGTTCGAGAAAATCTTACCCGTTAACAATGAGAGAGAGAGAGAGAGACTAGAGAACTACTTACTTTATTGCTTTGCTTCTGGACTGGAGTAGTATTTCAAAACGGTGTCTCAGTTTTCGCGCTCCTCTTTCGTTTCGAATTCATGATACTGGAGGTTACTGGACTGGTGTGGTGTGGGTCCCTTTTCCATCCTCATAGGCTACTCTGGTCATTCCGTGAAGCTTTTTATTATATCAGTTTAAATTTAAAAAATATTGTAAATTATTTTAATTAGTGAGACATACCGTATATTATACTCCCTCCGTCCCTTTTTTATAGTCTAGTATTCCATTTTGGGCTGTTCCTTAATAAATGTCCATTTTATAAAGTTAGTGGGTAAAAATTGGTGTATTATCTATTTTGTCCCTAAAAGTAAATTCCATTTTGAAAAGTTAGTGAGTACAAATGTAATGATGATGGGTAAGTAGAGAAAGTAGAGAAAAAAGTTGATGTGAAAGGTATAATGATGATGTCTTTTTAATAAGTTGGAATTACGAAGCAGAACATTTAAAAAGGGACAGAGGGAGTATTGAACTTCGCGAGAGTAAAATCCTACCCAACGGTGTCGATTGCCTTTTGTTCTCGTAAAACAGAAATAACCTGAATGATCATGCCAAAAATTCGCCAAAAATTTTTAGCTCAAGAGTACGGCAAACCTACACGCACTTCACTAATCCTAAGGAACCAATGGATGAGTCCTAATTTTGTATGGACTATTCCGAAGGAGTTGATAGCACATAAGAGGTTTCAATCGAAACCCTACAATGGAGCAATACATTGGAGCAATACCCTACAATTGAAACCCTACAATGGAGCAATAAGAATAATGATCAGAGATAGGGGTAATGAGTAGAAGATAATGATTCGAAATAGGGGTAGTGAGTGTTTTTTGAGTTGAATTTTTTTTTCCAAATCTTGATCCAAACAATGAAAGTCTCATGTTTTGGAAAAATGATTCAATACTTGTGTGGCACCGCCAATCCCCAATTTTTGCATATTCACCTCTTATCTATCATTCTTTTTTATTCATACAAAACTTTATCCATCGGACAAATGGGCTATTAGCCTATTATGACTTGTTTGTTTGGGTGATAAAGATAGGGGATAACTAAGAAAGGTGATTTTTAGTGGGATAAGGGAGGAGGAGCAGGGAGGGAAAAAGACCTATTTATCTCTCAAACATTTTTTTATTCCAATTCAATGATTTTCGCATTATTCACCAATATCAACTACTCGTACTCGAAGTTCTCGAACCAAGTGTAAGTAAATTACCCTCCTTAAGTAATTATCTCTTAGATTATATCCACACTCCTTTCTTATTCATCCAAAATTTTATCCGCCCAAAAACAGTCGAGCTCCTCTCCGCTCCTTTTAAAATTGGATGATCCTACCATCCTATTTCTAACTTAACACATGGCCACTATTAAATCTTACGGCTAAAATTACTCTTGCGTATGTCTCCTCCTTGTCTAGCTAAAACACGCGAAAACCACGCTCCCCCTCTTCTTCCTTACCCATTCCATCCCCTTTTGTGTCCCCGCCGACAAGCCACTAGCATCATCACCGCCCACTTCTTCGATCAAACCAACAATTGCCACCTCCTTCTCCCTTCTCGTTGCCCATCTAAATTCATCCCTTTTGCTCCCATCTTTGCCTTGATAGTTGACACCACCGAATCACCATCAAACCCACTAAATTGACTGATATTGACATTGAATGGAATTTTCGGTTTCAAATTTCCAATTATCTGATGGATGTCGAATTAATCTTTTTTTTTAACGGATAGAATAACCAATCAACTTTTTTGATCTAAAAAAACTGTCAAGTTTTCCGATGATAGAAAATAATCCTGATTTATCCTAGTTTGAGGTGACGTTGATTGGAAAATATTGGTACAATGGACTTAGGAGTGGGAAGATGAGGGAGGGGCAAAGAGAGAGAGAAACTTTTTGATACTTAATATAGATGGAGCTTTCAATCCAGCATTGGGTACAGCGGGGGTCAGGGCCGGCCCTACACTTTTCGGGGCCCTAGGCCGGCTCAGATTTTGGGGCCCTTTATAATTTTGTTGTAATTTTTTTAAGAGGTATTACGTACAGAAATTTTGAAAATAATTGTACAATCTTTTTTCCGATTTATGAAAGGGGACAATTTTAAACAATGATCGCTTGCCGTGTTTTTTGATTTAATTTATCATGGTGGAAAAATGTAAACCCATCACATGAAATATATTTGACAAAGAGGTTGTCATCTCTGCTATTTAATTGAAAATTACTGATTAAATGGGTACTCAAACTAATCAAATATCTATTGTACTCTCAAAATAAATAACATACTTACCAACAAAAAGTATTGTTTGAAAGCTCCAAAAAAAAATATAATTGTTCTTGCCAACGAAAAGAATTTTTTGAAAGGTCAAAAAATTATTTTCTTGACATAATTCAAGTTAACAGTAGGACTAAGGGAAACTTTTGTAGAGTTAGAAGGAAAAATAATTAAGGTTTGAAATAAAAAAAAATTTTAATATGACGCGAGAGAAACCAATTCACATTCACAAGAAAAAAAGATTTGGGCGAAGTTTAAAAATGCACATACGGAGGTTCGAACCATGGACCTCAAGGTCCACAAACACTTAAAGATGAAGGAATTGCCACTTGACCATTCAGATTGTGCTATACAAATTCCACTGACTACATTTATATTATACAAACTTAATCCTAAAAGGGGCCCCCATTTTCGACCTTTTTTTGGAGGCCCAAGGCCCGGGCCTCTTGGGCCTTGCCCAAGGGCCGGCCCTGGCGGGGGTGGGTGGTTCTACGCGATCACCATAGCAGATGGCTAGGAGGTTTTCACAGCACCATTACGGCGAGCTCTAGCTTAATGGCAGAAGTTCTAGCCTTGCGTGATGGACTTCTGTTGGCAAAAGCAGAGGGCGTGCGGTATTTGGAAATTGAAACTGATGCTCTAGGACTTTTCCAGCTCTTGCAGGATAATCAAATAGAAAATCATCCTCTTGGTAATATTTTACTAGATTGCAGGTCTCTAATGGAGGAGCTTGAAGCGGTGTCGATTAAACACATCCACGGGAAAGTAAATCATTGTGTGGATACGTTGACAAGTGACGCACCTATTTCGGTGAGAGATTTCTATATCTACCATTGTATTCCTAATTGTATTGCTAATCTACTTTATGCGGATTTGATAGGGGTTGTATACCCCCGGTTTGTAAATGATATTTAGTTTTTAATGCAACCTTCAGTTACCAAAAACAAGAAGAAGAGAGTTTTCCATGTGCTCAATCACTTAGCCTTTTAATGTGGTGGCGAATATATTGACCGTTAAATTTTAATTGGAGGATCCTCCAATTATTGAAGAATTGGAGAGGAGCCGAACTTCCAGACCGTTAGGGTGAGAAAAATCAAGCCACAAAAGGCAATAATTGTTTAGATCTCATCAATAACATTAATCATACCAAAAAAATCATGCCGATCTGGTGGATATGATTGTAAAATCCATTTAACTTGGAAAAAGCATATTGAATCATAAAACCATTTTCCCCGTTTACTACAAGAAAACCAATAAAATTTAATCCTCCACTATGTATGCCTAGTTGGAGGGTTAAAGTGTTGCATGAAACATGTGATACTCTGTTCCGCATTGAAAGTCTCAATAGTTGATTTTAGATTATTTAAAACATATTGACAGACTGAATCAAAAAAATAACTTATTCTGTTCACTAAAAGAAAATCAACAAAATTCAATCCTGTATTATAAATGGAGATAGCTTAGTTGAACGGTGAAGTCGTTACTATCTAAAATTTAAATAGGTGATTTAGAAGTATGATAAACCACGTAGGCTGCAAGTTGTAACATGAGTTTAAGTAGTTTGAGTCATGTTGTTAGGGTTTAACAAGTTACTAGATCATATGTTTGTCTTGTAAACATATGGTTTGGGCTACTTAACTTTGACACGGCTTGAACAATCCAAGATTAGAATTAATTGATCATTACAAAAAGTGGAGTCAATGTAAGCCCACTTTTCCAAGATTAGAATTAATTGATCATTACGAAAAGTGAAGTTAATATAAGCCCACTTTGAAAGAGTATTGAGGTTGGCTAGGTGGTTAAGGAGACTTTTATCCAAATAGTGTGGAAATTTAAGAACAAAAAATAGCCAGCTTATTTGATTGTCAATTTTGAGATAAAAAAGTTTTATATGTTTGCATATCTTTTTGTCTTTAGTCAACTTTTTTAACATTTTAACATTCTTTTTTACTTTTTGAATATAGTACAATATATACATTCAAAAGTAAAAAAGAAGAAGAAGTAAGTAGAAAAAATGATAAAAAATCGTGAAAGACAAAGAAATCACTTTTTTTTTCCGACAGCTGCAAACTTTATCAAGCTCAACCACAACAGAACACAGTCTAGGGCAGAAAAACCCCAATACGACACCACAAAGCTCAGCAAAAACACAACCAAAAAGCTGCACACGAAACACAAACCAAAGCCATACATGTAGCTTTGTTTGGTTGGTAGTTTAGTTTAATTTTGGTAGTGGATGACGAGAGAAATAGGTTAATAATTGGAGAGAGAGATAGAGAGACAAATGAAATTAATAATTGAAAATATAGGATAATATTTGGAAAAAGATAGATGGTAATGATTGAAAACAAAATAAAAACAAAAACTAAACTAGCAACCGAACACTGTTTTCACTTTTCAGTATGCTTTTCACTCTATCAGGCAGCCCCGGCTTACACAGAGCTTTATTCGTCAAGGAGGGATTCAAATTTGGGAAAATGACGGGTCAGTGGTGTTGACCAGGAATAATTATAAAACCATGGTCTGGAGTCTTCAATTTACCATTTGCATGACAGGAGGAAAAATATTGACAAATACATGGTGTGCCCACTTGAAATGTCTATTTGACCCTCTTTGACATCAGAGATCGTCGAACTCTATTTGACTTAGTCTATTTGAATAAATGTAATGGTTTTTTGAAATATATCATAAAGTCTTTTTGATTTTGTGACGTGCTCTTTTTTTGCCCAAAGAAGGTTCGTTCAAGTTGATTCGGAGATGACATTCGTCGAACTCTATTTGACTTGGTCTATTTCAATAAGTGTAATGGTCTTTTTCAATATAACATAAAGTCTGTTTCATTTTTTGACTTGCCCTTTTTTTGCTCAAAGAAGGTTAGTTCAGTTTGAATGGGAGATGATATTTACTGAACAAGATATCACTTGGTCAACAAAAGTAATGGTCTATTTCAATATAATAAAAAGTCTTTTTCATGAATTGACTTGCCCCTTTTTGGCCCAGGAAAGGTTGAGTTGATCAGATTTATCGAACCCTATATGACTTGGTCTTTTTCAATTAACGTGCTGGTCATTTTGAATATAACATAAAGTCTTTTTCATATTATGACGTGCTCTTTTTTTGCTGAAAGAAGGAAAAGGGTTTTGATGTTATGACACCGTTTTATATTAAGGGCAAAATTGTCCCCACTGTTTCACCAGTGTTATGCTTACCATGTATTGGTGATTAAAATTGAAGGCACCATGCATTTGTGGTTTCAGAACTGTACACCATAAAAGTGGTAAATAATCCCTTCGTCCTCCACTGTCCGGTCATTTTCCCTTCAAATTTCTCCTAGAGTGAATAAAGTCCCTGACCTCAAACCTAAATCTGTGAGCTACCTGGTCATGATCAGGGACGTCCCATGATCAGTAGACAACCCTTGGAAGTTCCTTTCCCTCCACAACCCAAAAAGTAAAGCAGTGAAGGAGCATCGACTGGTGAACCATTCTAAAGACATCTCCCAATTTGCTAGGCACCCATTGGACCATGTTCTTGAGCATCAAAGCATGCCAAACATTTTCACACACAAAAAAGAGGACACTAAAAAAGAAGGCGTTGGTATTAGTATCTGCCTTCTTGGACAAAAACCATATGTGCCCTTGCATTGTGGCCCTATTCCTATCTCACAGAACACTTAGTTGATGAGAAAGCAAACCAAAGAAAAAACTGCCCCGCAAAACAAAAATAGGGCACAAAATACAAGTAATCTAAAGTAAATCAATATTTGTTGCACTACTAAATGATATTGCATTGGAGATTTTAAAAAAATGATACTGCATACAAGAAATCTGCTGGAGTACAATTTTCGAAGCATTTAAAGAAGTGTGCAAACAGGAAAAGCCGCAAAAGGAACAGAAAAAATAGCTAAAGACAAAATGCAAATGGTAGTCTGGAATCGGGATTCACAACGGGATAATTTCATTGGGCCCGAAGTACCCTACATCGATACTCGCCCAAAGCCCAAATTGGGATAATGTTTCTGTATGCAGCATAAGTGATCATGCAGTTTTTGTTGAAGACCCCCATGATCTCCTGCAAAGAAAAAAGTTAAACTTGCAACATTTTAAAATACCAAAGTGAAAAGGTCATCATAAGAGAGCACTTCATCTCATTACATAATGTGCAATGGAATGGCCTGCAGTTCCATTTCATTTGCTTTGGCAATCAATTTTACATTTACGAGCATCTTTTAATTTTGCTGAAAGTTCTTTCTGAAACCGAATTCATCATTACCCATTATGCAAAAAAATAGAAAGCATCATATCACCAAATACTGAACAAATGAAGCATTTCAAAGGTCAGAAGATACATATTGAACTGCATTCAAGTTTAAACCAATGAAACAAATATATTTCTACACGTGTACGCTAGTATATGTGTTCGATAAGTATTTTCTAAGCAGCATTAGAATCAACCCTTGTATATTTGGTTCAAAACTTCTCTGTGCCGAATAGATCAGTGACCGCAGAATGCATGAGCAGTGTATATTCCACAACTTCAAATCAAGATGTTTTCAACGTGAAAACATCAAATTAACAGCATTTGCACACTTTCTTACTACTAGAATTCGGAGTCATAAACTCCGACTTTAGAAAGATGCCTTCTGATGAATTCTCAATGCATTTAACGAGTCTAGTTTACATGTATGTTTCACGAGTCTTTTCTTATGAGCATCGTTTTTCCAAGGTTTTGCATGCGATCATTGTATTTTGTGTATGTAAGTATGTATGCATGAATGTATGTATGAATGTTTGTATACACATTTATTCTTTTACCCCAAAATTGTAACACTCCTTAATCATACCAAGAAAAAGGTTCCAACCAAATTCCAGAGGAAGGAATTAGAAGGTGCCGTTTGGAATCTTTTAACTTCATCAAACTGAGAATATATGAGGAGAGCATGGCACAATAGATGTGTCCCATCTGTGCTTATTGTTATATCTGGGCTTGTAGGCCTTTAGGTATTGGGTTTTGTATTGATAAATCTGGGCATTTAGGCCTCTTGGGGTGTTTCCTTGGTATCAATCAAGGGATTGGGTCTCGGATGGGCATTCGTTGCCTTTTTCCTTGCTCCCTTTGGTCTTTGTTATCTTTCAAAGATTAATAAAATTATTTTTCGCCGTTCAAAAAAAAAGATGAAGATCAAGAAATTCTTGCGCCCGTTCTGCTCTTCATGTGCATTAATCATACAAGGGTAGTTCAATTCAAAATTATCTAGTCAAATTCACTAGGCAGAAAGCGTGGCATAATTACCTCTTGTGGGAAATCTCCATTCTCCATTTGAGAATTTATTAATAACCTTGCCGCACGGTGCAAAGGTGCCGGATCTCTCTCGACCTAACAAGTAATGCAAATAGATATGTTCAGGAAATTATTATCGTAGAGCCAAAGACAATAAGACCCATAATACCTATTTAGTGTACCTGGCCTGCATCAATGAGAGCCAGCATAGCCCATCCGGTATTCACTACATGCGACCTGTTACCCTCAAGATTTGTATACACCTGCACAGAAAGCATTTAATCAATGGTTGCTTGAGATATACCACACTCATAGGATTTAGTGGGCATCAACAACCAAGTTGTTTACCCAAATCTCTAGTGACATGCTAATTTGTTTTAGATCAATAGATCACAATTTTTGGCCAATTACAATTGCTTCAATGTAGACAATCATCATGATGAACCTGTTAGTTGAGAGAACAACATTCTCCCAAAATTCAGGGAAGTGAAGGAGATGAATATATAGAAAAGAACTTGTTACTTGTTCACTAAATTTTGTCTTCATCGTAGTCTTATACTAGTAAAGCCTCTTTGTTGATTACATGCTAATCCTGGAACCAAGTAGAAACATTGGCCGAAGGCAAAGAAGTACGACAAAGTCCAAGAAAGGTCAAAGCAAAGTTGAAGAAACCAGGACCAAGGAGTAACAAAATCAACTGATTCATCAAATTCTTGTATGGAAGTTGAAGAAAACAGGCCAGCTAGAGATGCTCAAAGAAGCGGAAAATTCAACATTACAGCATCCGGTGTCTTCGAATTTCAACTTTCTTAAAATTGAACATCCCGCAAACTTGCAAGTAATTGGACTAACCTTGTTCTGACAAGAAAGGTAACTCTCTCCCCAACCACCGGAAGCACGTTGTCTGGACAATAGAAAATCACACGCCTTGCGGATGCCAGAACAGTTATGGTAGTTTTTTCCAGCGGCCACTAACCCTTTTATCCCAAACCACGCACCATAGGTGAAGCAAACAGCCCAAGAGCCGTACCTATTGAGAGACAGTAAAAATATAGCTATATCAGATTGTAAATTATCCAACATTTAGACACACATGAGGTCTTTAGGAAATACAACAGATACATTACTGTGGGTAGAGGATAGGTGTAGACTGTAGACACATACAGCCCCTAAACACAGGTTAAGCAAAGCTGAAAATCTGACAGTCATAAATAAGCGAGCATGAACCAAGGGCATACAGATGCACATTTGGTATTTGCTGCAAGAAGTAAGAGAGGACAAACTAGAAAGAAAACATAAAACAAACCATGAGCCATCTGGTGCTTGTATCTTTTCAATAAACATAGCAGCTCTTTCAATACACCCTTCTATTTCTTGATGCCGATGCCCAGGGTATAACTTCTTAAATGATGACAAAGCTTGCATTGCAGCTGAGGTACATTCTACATAACTACATAATATTTGTAGTCAGCTAACAGTTATTATTCAATAGAATCAGGAAATAATTACAATGAAGGTGCTGATATCTTACGGATAATCAATAACAATGTCGCCAAAAGTTTCCGCAGGGTTCAGTAACTGAAGGTAAAGATAAAACAGACAAAACAGCCAAATTATATTTCCTGAATGGAACAGTAGCAAAAGAAATGTTAGTTGCAACATTTCACCCTTGCAGTCTTGCCAGGATAAGGAGATGATCAAATAGAGTGGCTGTTATGGGTTGCTTTATCTCAACTTTCTAGTAAACTACACCAATTCATAAAAGCACAAGCAATATATGGAAACTACCTCCAACCATCTGTAGGATCTTGTGAGCTCATATGTTGCAAATCCGCCGTCACTATTCTGCAGTGGTAACAAGAAAGAACATAATAGTCCCTTTATCATAGAGAAGCAATAAAGACATATGTTGTGTTTGGATGAGTTTTTGAGATTTTTTGAGTTTGGTTTTTGGGGTAATGAGTGGAGAGAGAAATAGGGTAATGAGTGGAGAGAGATAGAGAGAGAGAAATGAGAATAATGATTGGAGAGTGGTGAGAGAAATGAGAGTAATTATTGAAAGTAGGGATAATGAGTGTTTTTTGAGTTCAAATTTTTTTTTCAAATAGCAAACCAAACAAAGCAGTATTTATTACAAAATAGCTCACAGAACTAAAGTGCAATTCCATTGTAGGCACATGCACCTACATACACCGAAATGGAGGGTAGATCGCTGTCTTTTTGGAGATTGAAGGTTTCATCAATGCCTGAATCTGGTTGAATTTGACACCTACTACATTTGCAGGTAATAATCTCTCCTTTTTCTCTTTGCCATCGTTTCACTCCACTTTAGGCGGTCTAAGAACATTTTCATTCCACTTGTCAAAATCCGGATCTTTGCAGGTAAGATCTTATTACCAAGCTTTATGTGGGAGCGGTAACCCCATCCTTCCTTGGCAAGCGATTTGGAAAACATCTGCTCCATTGAAAGTGAGTTTTTTTGTTTGGTGTGCGGTGCAAGGGAAGATTCTTACCATTGACAACCTAATCCGAAGGCGGAGAATCATTGTTAATTGGTGTTGTATGTGTAAGAGGGACGTGGAGACGGTGGATCATCTTCTAATCCATTGTCCTTTGGCTTGGGAGCATTGGTCTGTGGTTTTCAACTGGTTCAGTTTACAATGGGTTGTGTCAAGGAGCGTTTTGGAACTCTTAATCGCTTGGAGAGGTGCTAGAGTGAAAAAAAGAAGGAAGCATGTTTGGGCAATGATTTCGCTTTGTTTGATGTGGACCATATGGCGGGAGAGAAATGCGAGGTGCTTTGAAGGAGTAGAAAAGCCTTTATTTAAAATCAAAAGTTTTGTGATTAGTAGTTTGTATAGTTGGGACAAAGGAGAATGTAATCCTTCCCTTGATCAATTTCTAGATTGGTTCGATTTGTTTATCTCCCGTTAGTGGTGTATAGGGCCTTTTTTTCTATGGCGTTTTTTGTATACGGGGCGGCATTCCCTTAATGCCTTATTTCTAATATACTTATTTACTTATCAAAAAAAGAAGAAGAACATTTTGATGGTTGGCAAACCAAACAGTTTGGCTGTATCAGCCAAAATAAAGAGAATTTGTTCATTTTTTACACTAATGATGTTATCAGGTATATAAGAGGAATATTGCTTATACATAGCAGGCTCAGTAATAATTAGACTTGGAGGATCTGAAAGTCTCTGTCATTCATCAACCTTTTCTACATATTCAGAAGCACCATCAGAAGCACCAAACATGGTTCTTTAGAGAAAGGACATGACAGGTTGACTAAATCCAAAGAATCAAGATTGAACATCCAAAATTTCTCTTAGCAATAATTCCAACTGTTCAAAAGTTTATCCTCCGATAAAAGGGGCGTGATACCAATTCAATTCAAAAGCATCAACTATGGAAATAAGAATTCAATAAACAAATAAAAACATGGGGAACTTTTTGGTCTTTAAACAAAAATAAGCTAATTATATACGATCACAATTCAAGTTACCTGTAGAGAAAGAATAACATTTACAGCATCGTATAACAGCTTCGCATCTATTGGTTCACCAACAATGTCTGATGGCAGTTTTGATAATAGGAGAACAGCCTAAAATAGAATTCAAATATTAGTTATGAGGAAGAAATGCACAAATGGGACATAATGAGTTTGATCCATTAATACTTTCAATCCTTCAGCTGTGCAGTCAGAGATAGGCCATCCATGATCCGCGGTTGAGAAAGGCCAAGCACCTTTTGATATGTGGCGATACCAGAAATCAAGATTTCCCGGGCAATCGTCTAAAACCTTTCAACCAAAGAGAAGAGAGGCAAAAGAATACAGAAGGGGGTAAACTCACTGAAAACTCAAGACAGATACACGAATTGGATAAGAAAATCTAAAACAAGAAAAATAGAGGTCCACCTGGGATTTCTTTATATAGCTATGTGCTTTCTTAAGAGTGGGACCATATTCTTCAGCAAGGTTCGTCGAAACAATTGCTTGGACAGCAAAAGCAGTGTCCCATAATTGGCTACCATTATACCCCTGCAACAGATTCATATGCAGTGAAGTGGTAACAAATTTTCCAATATCAATGACAGGGAGAATTTTCAAATATCTGTGAAGCTACCCCTTGTTTACTGATTATTGCTTTGAATTAAGCAACAAGCAATGAGCTTGTTCTGAACACCCCTTGGTTGCGTATTGCTTATCAATGCGTCCAACAAGCATATGAGCAATTTGTAAAGCAAATAAGCAAGAGTAGCCAAACTAGTTTCCTTATCACGGAGTTTACTTATAAGCAACAAGACGCCAATAAGCAAGTAACCAATTGGTTTCTTACAAATTCCACTAGTAAATTTCAGTGGAAACTCTGCCGGTCATATAATAGAGAACAGTGAAAGCCAACCATATGATTGAGTAATTAAAGATGGTATAGCACTATTGCAAGACCTGCATTTTCATGCCATCTTCAGCAAGCCACAGGTAGTCATAGATTCTTGGAAGATGCAACTTGAAGGCCTCTGAATTTGGGTCTTCTGCCCAACAGCAAAGCATATTTAGCACCTGCATTAAAATTCCAGTTTTGAGAAGAAAATGGAGCGACTAGGTAAACTTGGAAAACTGTTTCTTTATTCTTCCTTTTAGGATGTATCTTCAATGAGAAAATGAAAGGTGTTTACAGAAGAAAAATAATCTAGTTATTTAAATCTGAAAAGGTGAAATTAAAACATTTTGCATTGGTCAATGTCGCAGTAGATCTCAGAGATCGTAAACCAGAGTACAAAAAGTAACATGCCATAAACTATACCCAGATTGCAGACTGCAGCCTGCAGACCTAAATGGCAGTAATTACAAGATAGAAGTTTAACGCATAACCTCATGGTTACTTATTTGACGGCATTTAACATTCTGAAGCGTTAGAACCCTTGCAGAATCATGGTTAATATCACCTCAAGTTCTCTCTGTTCAAGTTTGGATGTCCCACAGCAGTTGTCCGCTGTGAGAAGCAAGTAAAACTCTTGTTCAATGAATACCCGCGATCTAGAGGGAGTCAAGGATTAATGATCAAAATTTGCACCTCCCAGAACTATTGTCCTTACATCTAATGGGTCTCCTCAATAAGTTGGGTTTTCTACAATGTACACCAAATTTGCGAGAGGGAAAAGCAGTTGCAATTATACAATAGCGACATTATCGCAATGCCTTTGGCTTTTGGCACTCCACTAAACATCAAACATTTCAAAATTAAGTAAAAGATCACCAGTATATACCTTGTTTACAGGCCCTATGCATATATATCGAGTATTCTCATCTTCATAGTGTATGTGCTCCATTGCAACACGAAGAGCCTTCTCTCTCAACCTTTTCCCAGGCCAATGCATGAGAATCGGTTCCACAACCTTGTCAATAGATACCCAAAGTAGATCCTGTACGAGAGGATGTGGGTAGTACAAGTCTTCCTGCAATAAAAAAGTAAGCAAAAATTCTCGCCTTTGCACACTCTATGCAAGATCAGAGCACTGACAAGAACTTGTGCACATAACATTTAAATGTTGTCGAATCTTCTCTCCTCAAACACTACTCATCAGAAAAATGGAGACCACATTCCATGTCTCCTTCTTCAGGAGTGGTCCACTCCAACCTTTTGCTTTCACGGTAAGAGGCCGTTCCACTTTTTAAGAAAAGGAACATTAAGAAAAAGAAGGTAATTTCAAGGTTAAAAATCATGTGTTTACGCAAATAATTTTCCGACCAATATGGATTTTGTTTGATAGATCTCATTGAGATCTTTTAAACGGTGCAAAAAAAATTGAAAAATCACTTTTCATTTTCGTTATATTTGAGTTTGAAATTACCTTCTTTTTGAAAAGCAGGTTTTGGGAGAAAGCAGAACGGGGGCTAAGTAATCCATTATCTTCTATCACATAACGACCACCTACTGCTACTACATTTCTTGGTTTCTCGAAAGGTCTTTACTGGTCTTTCTGATGATTCCCAGCATCTTCACCCTTGTATAGCATAACCAAACAGTATCCTTCATGACAAACGTAACATGACCAAACATATTTGCTAGTGATCAACGCTGTAACCCCCTTTGTTACCACTATTTTGAACAAGTCGCTTAAGATTTTCAACAACATAATTACAGCACTTCTAAAAAATTGCATATGTATATTCTTTTGCAGCACCTAATACCGAGCATTATCTAAAATACACCACCTGTGATGTTCACCTAAATCAATTAAGCACTAACCATATGAAAGGACATGCATTCTTAGTTATTGATAGAGAATAATACCACCCTTACCAACCTTTGCACATTGATTCCGTGCTTGATTCCATTCAATTTCATGGTAAGGCAATGTATAGAGCTCCTTTCTCAAAGCCAAAACAGTTGGTGTGATTGGACCAACAAACCTCTTCCCATATAAGTACGACATCGGCAAGTAAACCATCCGACAGTGACACCACATCCTTCCTGTAAAGTTGTTTCAAAACAGTTTCCTTTCCTCAGACAGAATAGTATGTAGATTTAAATGGCATGCACAAATCCATGTTACATCTATCAAGAGCATGACATGCATTGACTTCACATGAAATACAAAAAAATAAAATAAAAGAGATAGATATACATAAGATAAACAACATAAAATGGTCACCAACCAGGATGGACTGGCAGAATATAAGGTAAAAGATACATCTCAGGGGGCAAGGGATTGTTTCCAGACCATTCAAATACTCCAAGTACCTGTTGCCATTAAAAAAAAAAAAAATCAAACAATCACGGAGGAGTACAGCCAAATATTGTTAGCGCTTTAACAAACAACATAAAGTTTCAAAACTCAACTGAAAGCCACATTTTCCCCCATGATGTTATTGCAGTAGCACCACCATGGTCTAGAACCCATTTTCGTCCATTCTCCACTGCCCCTTGCCCATCATTAGCTCCTTCTCCAAGCAATCTCAAAGTAACATAGTTCAAGACAGTACCAAACATGGTGCTGGGGCCCTCAATGTGTAGGCCCCACCCACCATCTGTATTCTGTAATTTCATATTTCGACTCTTAGAAATTTTACCATAGTCTACTGACAAAATACTTAGAAAAGAATAACTTTAGGAAAGCAATATTGGATGTGATTTTCACACTCCTCTTTTTTTATAACCACACCCCATTTTTGTCTTCTTTTGATGTGAATTTTCAATGTCGTCCTTCCAAGTGTGAAAGAGAATACAAATGAAGGGGTAATTTTGTAAAACATCACAAGAGGACAAAAAAGGGAGTGTGGTTGCAGAAAGGGGAGTGTGAAAATCAATTACCTATTTATAGATGAAAAACGAGTATAGACCACATAAAACAGGTTCAAATGCTAATATCAAACTGGCCTTGCCTGATGATTGTAAATATACCGGCACATCTCATACTTATGTGCTTTGGACAAAACTGCATTCAATGCCCCCACAATGGACAGAGTAATGACCTACGCATCAATAAGACAAATGATATATGAGTCACATATTATGCTTTCCTTGAACTGAATACAGCAAACAAACAAATATCTATGATGACAACCGACATATTTGAAAAACAATGGCAATTTCAACGTTAGACCTACCACAGTACCACTCATAAGGAAACGGTGCACTTAGAATGTTAACAGAGGCCAATCAGCACTTACCAAGCCAGGCATTAAAAACATAGGACCACCATAATCTCCAGGCCAATGCCCATCATGTGCTTGGAGAGTTGAGTGAAAACTGACAGCTCTTCTTAACGTGGTCGTTACTTGGTCTTCCGTAATGTCTTCTGTATCATTGACTTTGACTTGTGGTAAAACAACCCTGCTTGGATTTTCCTTGGAAAACTACACTCGGAAAAGGAAGCGGAAGTTAGTCCATGAGATCAATATAGTAACCCACTTAAGAATATAATCTGTTGGGCTTTTCTTCAAAAAGTGCCTCAAAAGTAGAGTTTATGCAACAGCATATTCGGTATCTAAATTACCACTGTCAGCCCAATCACACCAAAAAAATGTCAGCTGAGTAAGAAGTTGGTATATCAGATATCTAAATGTATGATTCAAAGAATATTAGGGGACAGGTTACAGAAATGAACATCTAATCTCATGACTCGCTGAAAATAGGGGAAGAAAACTCAATCTTGTTACACAGTACAAACAAAGACCTCTGCTTCGCCCTTGAGATACCATTCTAATGCAAACTAACAACGTTACAGAAGAACTTAATGCATGCCCTTTATCTGGTATGCTTAACAACACGATGATTTGTGAGATAGTAATTTTGACCTATTCTGAAAAGTAAAAATTAACTGGCAATAGGGGTTCACTTCGAGAGGCAGATCATAAGAATTGAGATCTTAATATCTTTTGCAATACAAATCACTTGACCAGCATCTCAAACTAGCTCAGAGTGTTTCTTTTGGGTCTAAGTGTTGTGTTTGACATCCATTTCCCACCCAACAGTTGTATCAGACCTTAGAACCCCATCCTATGCAAAAATTAAACTTTCTCTCCACTGCCCATAAACCAAGCCACTCAAAACACCATTTTAAGCACATGAAGGGGATCGTCTAGGCAAGATGAGGTTTAAAGTACGTCGCCGAAATCAAGCTGCTATTAGAGGTTCAAATTTGTATTTGTCGGGCCATTGTTCAAGTTTTGACAAGGAAAGACTCGTCCCTTCCATTTCAGAGCCACCAATGTTGATTTCAACAAAGCGTGGGGCTGCGGGGGCAAGGAAGAACATTTGTTGTTCATGAGATAAAGAATGGGAACAACAGGTGATTGTTCAGTGAGACGGAGAAAAAGGATACCACTCTCGTACCCAACAGTTGTGTGGAGCTAAGAAATCCATCCCAAGAAAAAATAGAACTCTCTCTCCACTGCCCATGAACAAAACGCGCTACGGATCAAAAGAAAAAGGAAAAAAAAACCCAAACGATCAAAATACCATTTTAAGCACACAAAGGATCATCTAGACATGACGAGTTCAACGACAAGAGTACGTCGTGGAGATTGACCTGCCAATAGTGATTCAAATTGAATTTTTTCCGGACAAATTTTTTTGACAAGGAAAGACTTTTCCTACTGTATCAGAGCCACCGTTGTCGATTTCAACCAAGTGTGAGGTTGAAGAGGCCCCAGCAGAGAGGACAATGTTGTCAGAAGGATGACAAATCATTATCTATTGAGGCAGAGAAAGAAGGTAAGTGACAGCCGAGAAGTCTCAAAAGTCAAAACCGCTAACGGGGGGATTGGTAGAAAACATAAGCTTGGTAAAAGGTAGGGAGAACTTACAAGTGTAGCATGTTGCGGTTGGATGATCATAAAGGATTTGGAGCCGAGTGAATGAAATGGCCTCTGTTGCAGCTTAAGTTGGTAGTTCTGTACTGATAGTGTGGGATTTGTAAGATCGTGGGAGAGGTGTAGAGAGAGCCGGAGAGAGAACCCACTACAAGGGTTGGAGTGAAATCAAGAGAAAGATTTTTTTTTTTTGCGTGTAATCTATTTTTTGTGTAGTCTAAAATTAATAAAATAAAATTGCGTCTCAGTGTTGTGTTTGAAATCCCGTACCCGCCCAGCACTTGATCGATTGAGGCGTTAACCTTATAGTAAGTACATCTACATCTCTTCCACTTTTAGCAAAGCAACAAAGACATCGAAATCATGTACATAAAAAAGCTACAAACAGCTCACCCACCGGGCTGTTGGGCTGTTGTTACAAGGTTAGAAAAAAAGTTAGTAAGAATGTGAAAGTATATTACCAAAAAGTGTAAAATGCAAATTGAAGTGTCTTTTTTTGTCGTTTGGTTTTCCATATTGGCCTCCTGTCCATAGAAGGACTCATCCTGTATTTACGTCCGTTTATCATGCAAACCTGATTTTTTCCCGTGAAGGATTTGAGCACCAGAAGCATAATCAAAACCGAACCGTTGGTAGGCCCAGGCCCTCGATAGCTTTACTATTCATACTATACTAGTAATATTAATAGGCGAGGCCAGCTAGACACGACAGAGAAGAGGAAAAGGAGGTACACTCACTCACTTGTTTGGTTAGCATTTTTTAAAGTAATTTTTGATGTAATGAGTGATAATAAGTGAAAAGAAATAAAAAGAAAAAGACATTAAAAAATGTGTAGAGAGAGAAATGAGATGAGATGAATTGCGAACTAAACTAGGTGACTCTATCTATTTCTATTATGCTTTTTGTAGTGTTTTTTTTTAAAAAAATGATAATAATATCGGAACGGACCTGAATGCGCATGAGCAGATCGGAGCTGTGCTTTTTGTGGAAACGATTGTTGTGAAAATTTTCGCGAGCCTTATCGATCTCCGTGATGATCTCATGATCGGTTGAACCGAGGGGTACTTCCGTGGGATCGAACTCCCAGAATTGCCTCCCCACATGACCGTTCACCGTGCGAAGCCACGGGCTCCCTCCTCCTTCCGCGATCTTAAGCTTCCACATTGATCCCCCACCTCCCGATCCTAAAGCAGCAGCTTACACTCTGCAAGCAAAATCCCCCCACACACTCCTCAAGACACTCAATTCAACCACGACCTAGCTAATCCCCCAAAACAATTTCCACACCTACATTTGCATTTGAAAGTTGAAACTCTTCCTCTTAGCTAATTCGGAGAGAGAGAGAGAGAGAGAGAGAGAGAGAGTGGTGTTTCTCAGGAGAATCTGCTGCTGCATATGCACAAGAGATTCAGAGGAGAAAACGAGCACTTGCATGTGGGGAGAGAGAGAGAGAGAGAGAGAGAGAGAGAGAGAGAGAACAAACAAACAAACAATTACAGTTGACCCTTTTGTGCAGCTATGCTAGTAGCGATCTTGTCTTCAGTGGGAAAATAGTACTGGGAACGTCCAGCGTAGGGTTATGGCCCACACTAGGCCCACTTCGTTTTCTTAATGGGCCCACTCTACGTGTACACTTTGTTTTTTAATCTCCTTTATTAGATTGCGAATCTCATTAATTACAACAAAAGAAGAATTGATTACAAACCCACAAAATCCACACCAGCACATTTGTTCTTTACATTAATAATAACTAAAAGTGGTCTTTATTAGTTGAATTTTCTAGTGAATATTCCACTGATAAAGTCTATAAAGTCCCGCTAAACTCTCCTCACATATGATCCAGACAGGCAAGTAAGTGCTATATAAATGGGT
Source organism: Rhododendron mucronatum var. ripense (assembly GCA_019656295.1). Classification (NCBI taxonomy): domain Eukaryota; kingdom Viridiplantae; phylum Streptophyta; class Magnoliopsida; order Ericales; family Ericaceae; genus Rhododendron; species Rhododendron mucronatum. Next base: position 159,272 of record BPLT01000246.1, read on the forward strand.
GCTTTTATGCACTTCTGACCTAACCGCGCGAAAAGCAAACTCTCAAACTTCAAACCTTCACCACTAGCTCAATTATTGAAGTATATATACATATACACATATATGTTTAAATATATCAATCCCTATGCAAATGTGTATAGAGAAATTATAAAAGTTCATCAAACTGGCGGAACGGATTTGCTATGGGGCACGTGCAGAGACGGATGTACAATTGGGCATATGTACCAATGGGCTTCGCAGTAAATGGAGGATGATTTTCTCACTAATGCTTTGATTTTATTCATTGAAAAAAAAATTGCTACGAATTGAAAAGCAATTCTGACTCAATCATCAATGTCTTTAAGGATCTAAAGAAGCATTACATTCCATTTTGATATATGGTTGAGCTAACGCACTGAGAAACTATTGAAAAATTTTAATTTCTATTGTTATTATACATCTGTGAATTAAAGTGATAATACTATTATTACTCGAATTATGTATCATATAACCTAAAATTATTATAGGATCACGACACGATTGTAAAGATTTTAGGCCTTGGACAGAAACAATCTCATGAACTCTCTCTCTCTCTCTCTCTCTCTCTCTCTCTCTCTATATATATATATATATATATATAGATATGTATGTATGTATGTATCAGTCCTTCTCTCCTAAATACCACATCATATTAGTTAAAATGTGAACCTCCCATTTCTCATCTTTTCAGATCAAATTTCGATGATCCGAACCGCTCAATATGATCAGAACCGATAGAACATGATTTTAAGGATACTCACGAGAAATCAACAAAAAATAACCAGAAAGAGCTTCATCCGAACAATTTTTTATTGAACAGTTAAAAAAACTATTCAAATCAAGCTCTTTCCGGTTTTTTTTTCTTCCTATTTCTAGCGAGTACTCTTAAAATCACGTTCTGAACACATTGAGCGGCTCGAATCATAAAATTTATTCGGAAAAGGGGAGTCCGCATTTTAAAAGATCCTCATTTGAAACATTCTGTGTGTGTGTGTGTGTGTGTGTGTATATATATGTATATATATATATATATATATATATATATCGGGACGGTTCCGTGGACAACTATTTAGACACCTAAAAAAACACCCCAAATCTCAATCTCATAATTTCCAATCAAATTTTTATAATCCGAACCGTTCAATGTGTGCAGAATGTGATTTTAAGGGTGGCTGTGAGAAATTAGCAAAAAAAATAACTGGGAAGTGCTTATTTTGAGCAGTTTTTAATTGAACCGTTCATTAAATCTAAGCTAAAAACTGCTTAGATCAAGCCCTTCCCGATCTTTTTTTTTTTGCTGATTTTTCGCGGGTACCCTTAAAATCACGTTCTGATCACATTGAGCAGCTCGGATCATTAAAATTTGATCGGGAACTATGAGGTGTTTTTTAGGTGTCTAAATAGTTGTCCATAGAACCGCCCCGTATATATATATATATATATATATATATATATATATATATATATATATATATATATATATATATATATATATATATATACAGTCCCCTTCCTATGAGGGCGTCCTCATTTTAAGCAAAATGCGGACGTCCTCTTTTCTCTCCTTTCCCGATCAAATTTCGATGATCCGAGCCGCTCAATGTGTTCAGAACGTGATTTTAAAGGTACCCGAAATCAGCAAAAAAAAAGACCGGAAAGGGCTTAATTTGAGCAGTTTTTATTAGAACCGTTCGATAAAATACAAACAAAAACTGCTCGGATCAAGCCCTTCCCAGTCATTTTTTTGCTGATTTCTCGCGGATACCCTTAAAATCACATTCTGAACACATTGAGCGGCTCAGATCATCGCAAATTGGTCGGAAAAGGGACGTCCTAACTTAATAAGTTGAGGGCGCCCTTATTAGAAAATTTGTGTGTGTGTGTGTGTGTGTATATATATATATATATGAGCTTGTGTGTCTACTAAGTTGTCTTATTTGAGTAACTGAGTTAAGGTTGTAAATACCGGTTGTATTCAGGGGCGGATTCAATGTAAGACCAGCTCGGTCACGTGACCCAGCTGACTTCATAATAAATAATAAATATGTTAGTATTGTTATTGAAATAACCGATGGTTTAGTGGTAAGAACTGATGCATGTAAGGCAAAGGACACGTGTTCAAAACTTGTAGTGAACTTTGTTTGTTCAGTTTAAATGGTCCCCTTACAGTTGTTCTCTCCGAAATTTTTCGAAGATTTCCTCTTTACTTCAATTTTAATACTCTAATAAGTTCTTCTCTCAATGATTTCTCAAAGATTTTCTGTGCAAATATATATACACAATACGTTTTAATGTGTTTGACATAGTTTCAATTTTTTTTTCTTACTTGTAACTTAAAACTTATTTTTACCTTTTGAAAATCGATTATGTGTAATTATAGCATGCCGTATATTTTTGGTTGAACTCTTAGCAAGTTTATTTTTTTATCGTTGTCCATTACATGATCTTAATTCAAACTCAACAACGTCACTACAAAGGTTTGATTTTATTTGAGTGATTTTATAATTTATAATTATTGTAAAACATTATCGAAAGCCTATATTTGTACTCGAAATTTCTGGGCCCATCTTGTACTTGGGAGGTGACCCATCTGCGTAAAATTTTTGGATCCGCCACTAGTTGTATCTAATTCTTATTTCCTTCTCGTTTTTTTCTATGATTTATCTTTTACATCTATACTTTCATAGTTTCATATTCAATTCAGGTTTATGAAATTCAAAAACTTAGTTTAAATTTTTAGTGTTTCTAAAATATTATAATGACCGGATCTTAATTGTGCTGGAATAGCTCTAGAAATAGAGTAACAAAAACCAGATTGCAGGATGAGACGTCAATCCCGAAAACAGACATCTCATACGTTTGTTCTGGAAGGCTAAGCACCAATAGCACGCACGTTCTTCGCTTTCTATGATAAACTGGCTGGATCTGAACTCATAACCGGACGCTCTCCAAGGAGCTTGAGCATGATGAGTGTGGGAGCCAGAAACTTCGATCCGATAGGCTTGGCCTCAGCATCCAACTGTGCTGACTTGGACTACTCTCCCCATGAATTGTCCCCCTCCGATAAGGAAACATCATGCTTACCACTTAACAAATCATCCAACAATGTAAGTTTGATACATGAAAGCTTCGCGGATGATGCTATGGTGTCATCGGTCATTTTGGGGACACCATAATTTTTGGTATAATTTCATCATTATGAGTATAACTAAAACTCATTACAAACATAACAGAACCTAAACAAGGCATAACTAAGAAATATCCAAAAATTCAACCAAGACATAACTAAACCCAACTAAGGCATAACAAATAAGTTATGTCTTGCTATGGTTCTATTATGCTCATAATAGTTTTGGTTATGCTCATAATGGGTTTTGGTTATGTTCATAATGGTTTTGTTATGCCAAAAGTTACGATGTCTCCAAAATGACTGGGACACCGAAGTCATTCCCAATCTTCACCTTGTGCGAAAATCTTCTAATTTTCGGAACAAACATTCAAGAGCATAGCTTTATCTGCATGCAAGTCAAGTTTTTACCAGAAAAAGAAATGAAAATAGAGTTTCTACGTTATTTTTGGAAATTTGCAGGAATTAGAAGTAGAAGAAAAGATGAGAAGGCTAGAACGTACTCCAAATGAAACAAACGGAAACCATGGGCATGTACCATGCATGCAACTTTGCAGAGAATGAGAGAAGCCCTCACTGCCAAACAGAAGTTATCTTGATGAAAGCTCATGATTCTGCTTTTGACCACATGCACATCCGATCCTTTTACTTTTGGAAACCAAAATTAGAAGTTTCAACTCTAGAATCTAGATTCTCATAAACTAAAAAGGGCCTGTTTGCAAATCAAAAAGTTCAATTGGTGTCCGACTGTAGCTTGTCTCTCTCTCTCTCTCTCTCTCTCTCTCTCTCCTAGCCCATCTACTATTTCCATCGCTAGCTCTACAAACTCCATGTCCTCTTCGCCCATCTTGATAGCATGTCCACGTTCGCGATCCTATGGTGAGAAAGTCCCATGGACGTGAGCGGCAAGTCCAGCGTCCTCATACTGGAAGTCCCATGGTCGGAAGCCCTCGTTGGCCACGTTTTTATCCCTTCCTGCGGCGGCGGCAGTAGCAGATGGTTAGGGTTAGGTTTTAGGTTTTGTGTTTTCAGTTTTTGAGTTCTGTTTTAGGATCTTTTGTGTTTCCTCCCGATTGGGTCTCCCCTAGTTTAGGTTGTCTACCTCAGATTCTGGTCTCTCCAGATCTGGAGTCTAACAATGTTTCTGTAGGTTTTGATGGGATTTTGTTCTGTGGTTTTTGGGATCCGTTTGTTGCTTGCTTCCTGTGCCCACCATGGCCGCGAAGATTTGCCTGCCATCCTTGATGCCAGTTTGTTTTCGTCTAGGAGGTTGTTGTTGTTGTGAGGTGCTTGACGGATTCCTATACCTAAATTAATGGGTTGCCCCAAGCGTAGAACGGAGACCGACGTAGCACAATATCCGGTAAGTCCAGAGTCAAATCCACAGAGACGATGATGTGTGTTGATTAGAAACTTAGGTTATTACTTATTTAAATTGGCTCTTAGGTAGCCACCCCTTGTCGTTTGATGCTGAGATTAACTAAAACCTAGAAAAATATTTATTCTTTTCAAATAATTAAAAAGGAGGTACGGTCGTAGGGTTCATAGCTCTCGTAACCAGTTCGGATTAACCTGCTCCATTCGGTGTTCTTAAAAACGTTCAATTTTATATTGAAAAAGACACCTCGCAAGATGCGAAACATTGGGGTCGCCGTTTACTTATGTGTAGCGAAAAATGAGTTTTTGACCCCCATTCCTCCATTCACATGGGTTCCGACAATGCCCGGATTCGTCTACGGGAAGTATTTTTCCAATCTAAAATTATTTTTTTAATTGTTTGAAAATAGAAGCAGTGTCCAAACTGGCCACGATGTGCTAATCACACCGCGACCCTACTTATACGACCACTCATAACTCATTATCAAGCGAAAAACGGAAGAAATCCTAATTTGAAACATCCTTCTACTGCGCAAGATGAAAAATAAACAATAAATATCAACTAATCAAAGTTCAACGAATAACTTTTATTAAAAATAAAAATAAAAATAAGATACCAGAGTGCAAGTAATTAAGCAAAACTTAAAATAACTTAAAGAAGAAAAATAACTCAGAAGAGAACTAACAATATTCGGAACAAAGAATCGGCAGCCCCGTTCTTCGTTCTTTTTGGCAAAAAAGGTCCCCAGAACCAAAACCCTTGCTGCCCTTTTATAATGCCAGCCTTCGATTTTTATTGGCCATCCAAATTATTTCTTTCGAAAGCTGTAATTAGTGGCTCATTGAGGGCTTGTTTGATAACCTAAATTCAGCACTTAAAACTGAATCAATTAAGTAATAAGTGATTCAGTAGGTTTGATAACCACATTTTACATCACTTAACAAATTAAGTACCACTTAAAATATAGGCAAAAAAGTTGAAAAAAATTAAGTAGCTTTGAACTACTTAATTCTGGCTGAATTTTTATGTACTTACATTCAACCATCATACCACCAACACCTCCACGACTCCACCACCACGTCCACGACTCCACCACCACCACTCCTCCTCTACCACATCACCACCATCAGCTCCACCACTCTGCCACCACCACTCCACCACCACCACCATTACCATCACTACACCACCACCACCGCTCCTACCACCACTTCACCACCTCCACCACTCCACCACCACCATCATCACAACCATCACCACCACTACACCACCACTACACCACCACTCCTATCACCTCCACCACTCCACCACCACCACCAGCTCCAGCACTCCATCACCACCACCACTTCCTCTACCACCACCACCATTACCATTACCATTACCATTACCACCAGCTCTACCACTCCACCACAGCTACCACCACCACCACCATCACTACACCACCACCACCGCTCCTATCATCACTTCACCACTCCACCTGTCACGCCCCGTCCCAGAACGACACCCAAAGTGGGCCCGAACCGACACGATCACGTGGCATTCCACACCAAAGAACAAAATCTAAACGACAAACCATACACATAACAGAGTAAAACCTCAGCGGAAGACTTAACTTTAACATAAACAAGATGTCAACAATTTTACGAACTTACATAGTACATGAGTTCTATCTCTTATCCCAACATAAGTAATTAACCATTAACAGAGTTCCCCACATAATTGAAAACTTGAAATCATAAAGTACTTGACCACCTTAGTCACAAAATGAGTTTAACAAAAATTAAAGTTTGACCCATTACAACCAACTCGACCCAAAAACACCAACACTCGATACTAATCCAAGTGTCCCCAAAATGCCGACCGGTAGTGGACCAACTCTACGACCACCTGTTACCTGGCAATCCAAAAAGGAAAATCAGAGTGTGTGAGATATAGAATACATTCAATAAAATACTACAATACCCGAAGGAACATCTCACTTGAATGTAATTCACACAAACCCAGCTTATGTGCTCAACAAGACAACATACATATAATCACAACATATGCAGTGGCACGTCTGCCATAATCCTATATACCCCAGGAATGGTGTCCCACACTCCATGCTCCCAACTACCGTTAATTAGGCGGCATAGCTTACGACATGATGTGCCTCACACACACCTTCGGCGGTATAATCAACATCCAACAAACAAGCATAACACTAGCTAAATTCCAAATAGCATGATACACAACCACCACCATTTAATACCTTATTGAACATAACCATATCAAACACACTCACCTTTGTGTCGATCGAAGTATGCCAAACTAAGATTTCAGTACTTCTCGATTGAGCGGCTCTTTACCTAGCCACAAGTTAACTCATATTAGTTACTAATTCAACGAATACCTGGCACAAGGTTATAAAGCTAATAAGAAGCTAAACAATGTCTAACGGATACAAATATGTCCAAGTCAATACCTAAAAGTGTCCCACAATAAGTGTGAAACTCAAACACTTCCCAATTCTCCAAAAACACAACATATTCCACGACCAATCTGTCTTAGAATAATCATAACATTTAATAGATTTAGAACTATTTTATGAGACCACCACCGTTAGAAAGTACACTTCCGGTACATAAATTTTGATATAAAGTTTGCCCAATATAGAGCCCGGACGACAAAGTTATGCTCGTCCGAATTTACACACACAACTGTCCAAAATTACAGATTTTGCACGTCCACCAATTTCAAACCAAAAACTGATTTAACCTATAATAAAACAAGCCACAAACCCTACATATTCCGAAAGGTATACAAGTCTAGTTTCCAAATCAAAAATTGGTGCTCAAACCCGATACCCGAGCTAAAAGATATGACTGTTTTTCCCAAGACGTGTCGGTGCCACGAATACAAAATCCAGCAGGATCACACCAAATTGAAAATTCCGCCAAACTAGAATATATATCTAATAAACCCCAAATTTGATACACACCATTATCACTCATCAAAGTTCATTCCTGATTTTTCCCTGATTTTTCACAACAAAGGAACCTAGTCAAAATCACCCCCGAACTCAAAAATTCTGAGCAGAGCAACACAATTTCCAGCAGAACAGCATGTGTTCGAAAATTCATAAAAAATCGAATACTTAATACTTTTTAGTAATTCCAATGCCAAAACATCACCAATTTATCAATATTTCAAACCCAAAAGGACCCATAACCAGAAGGATCGTTTAACCATAAAAAAATTGATAAAAAAACGCAGCTCTGTAATCTATCTGCCCAAAAACAGGAATCCGACCACAGCTTGGTTTACGATTTTTATCTTTTTCCCTACTTCTCATAAAATTCTGAAAATTTAACACAATACAATAGACACACTAATGAACCCTTGGCAAAAATACCAGAAATTAATAAGTTTTCTAGTTACCTTGACTAATTTCGTGAAGAACAGACCCTCCTCTTTCTCTTCTTCTTTCTCTTCTCCTCTTCTCAACTCTCTCTCTCTCTCTCTCTCTCTCTCTCTATATATATATTCACGTTCACGTTCACGTTCACGTACGAGAGATACGGGGAGGTAAGTATGGGGAGATGTATCTCCCCAGGTTATTCGTTAACCTATAGAAAGATTATCGTGTGCACGCGAGACCTATTATTAACTTATGTTCTCATTGCAAATCACCCACAAAGCCCTCGCAAGTTCTATTGTTTACGGTTTTTAACTCCTAAAACATATATTTCAATTAAAAGTAATTGAAAAACCGAAATATCCGGGGCGGGTATTACACCACCACTCTACTACCATCATCACAACCATCACCACCACTGCCACTCCACCACCACCACTATTAGCACTCCTACCACCTCCACCACCCCCCCACCACCACCGCCGCTTCTACCACCACTCCACCACCATCATCACAACCATCACCACCACTTCACCACCACCGCCACTCCACCACCAGTACTACCACCACCACCACTCCGACCACCTCCACCACTCCTCCACCATTACTAGAAGTATATTGTGACAGTTAGTAAATTAAGAGAGAATTGGAACAAAATTAATTCATCTCTTTTTTTAATTCAGTACTTAATATATTTATCAAACAGCTTTTCAGCTTAAAAATTTCAACATTCAGTTTCTAATACTTAATTTTTCAGCTTTTAGTTTCAGTTTTCAGTTTTATCAAACGGCCATTGACTCACGTTTTTTTTTTTTTTTGAAATGTCACTTCATTTCATCACCCGAAGGGAAAGATTTCATCACAAATACAAGGAGAGAACCAAAACTACCAAAACGAGACACGAGTTACTGCTTTAAGCACACAGGCTACAGACTCTAGGATACCCTGCCGAAGCAAACCTACACTACGTGCTGGTATGAGAGACCTGTCAGCGACTTAGAAGTAAAGGCTCTAAAGAACCCTAGCTCAGACCTCGAACAATAAGCGCAAGGATGAAATCGACTACCAACCACAAGAACATAAAAAAGCAGAAAAGAAAAAAAAAACTGAACAGCCACCAAAGCCACTGTGTTACTGCCCTGATTTGACTCGCTGAGTCGGCCCACTGAGTCGCCCCACTAAGTCGCCCCACTGAGTTGAAGCAAAGAGTAACAAATGGATCTTAAGGCTGTTCGGCTTCTTCCCCGGAATGAAACCAAGCTCCATTGCCGGCCGCCTGCGAAATTCGGAGCCTCATTCCGTCGGGGGGAGCCTAAACCACCCAACGTCATCTCCTCGTCGGCCCAAACAGGAACCCTAACCAGAAGAGGGGAACGGCTGTAGGTGGCTAGAGGAAGAGGCAGCGGAGGGAGAGGAGGCGGAGGGGGCAAGTTCTGGCAGGGCCATGGATTGCACGTGCAAAACCAATTCAGTTTCATGCTCCAATTCCAATTCCATAATGTAGCTTAGGAATTTTATCCAATGCTTCTCTCTTCGGTTTATCTCATATTCACTCGGTCCCATATCTTGATTAATTCCCTCGGCACCGGTTTTTCTTTGATACCAAATAAACTCCAACTTTGTGCATTGGCACCAAATATTATCCACATGCTCTGAGAGCCCTGAAACACAATTAACAAGTATCAAACCCCAAGTAGCGCACTAAACGGACATAACAAGCCTAAGTTATGGGGCGCAAATAGACATATTTACGCATCTATCATGAGGTTCTGGAGTTATATACTTGTAATCTAGACCTCCTATCACTGTTTCTTTTCAGATAGTCTTTGATTGTATGCGTTTTCGTGTGAATGAAATAATCTCCTACTAGTTTAGCAAAGAAAAAATTTTGTCCGACTGTCCGTAGTCTCACAAACCATTAAAAAAAAGAGCACAACTGGTCAGGTAGGAGAGATGGAAAATTACTCAAAAATAGAAAATAAACCCAATATAAAGTGACCATACGCTTTCTTCAAAATTTCCATAAGCAGAAAAGGTTTATTCAGGCCCGCTAAACAGGGCAAACTTGTATACAGAATAATGTGACTATTTCAGGAAACTATCGGTCACGATTCACATATCATGAATGTGACTATTTTTACATAAAAAAAAAAAAACACTGACAAACGTTATTTACGCAATATTGGATTAAATTGAAATCGGTAGAGAAATTGGCAGTATAAAGACGTCGATGCTAAGTTCAAAAGGGCTCTTAAACAATAATTCTAGTACCACATACACTTGCACACCCAAATACACACCCACACTCACATGAGTGGTGGGTCCCACACACATTTATGTGGGACCCACCACTCATGTGAGTGTGGGTGTATATTTGGGTGTGTAAGTGAATGTGTGTTTTTAACGTCTGTGGTGCCCTTCAATTTATCTAGAGATAATGTATTTCCCGTTGATTTTCAAAAATTGAAATGTATTATAGTTAACCACAAAAAGACGTAAAAAAAAACCCCACAAATTGAATAGAGAAAATTAATATTATAAAATAATAGTATAATATTCAGCGCAAAAGGAAATCACATTCACCATAGAAAGACATAACGTTACACGGTTGGGCATACCATAAGGTTCACGTACATATGATGAGCTATTCATAAGTAACATAGTTAACATCCATCACATTGCATGAGGTTATGCAAAGAATGTCAATTTTTATTCTTGCGTATATGTTAGTAATTCAAATGTAATTTCATAAAGTTCAGGCTTTCAAATATACATGGTCGCGCCAATAACAAAGACGATTTGCCCAGTTAGCAATGTACTAACTCAAGCAATTTTTATTCTCACTCGTCATTTGCTGTCAACGCCAGCCTTTGGCAGAGAAAGCTGCACTTCTCTCTCACCTTCTCTCTCTCTCTCTCTCTCTCTCTCTCTCTCTTCTGCGTTTAAGGCTTAGCTACAGTTAGAACACCTCCAAGTGAAGGAGGGCCTGATTTGCCCAGTTTAGCAATGTACTAACTCTAGCACTAGATGCAAAATTTTGATTTTGTTTGTTAACTTATGAGCAAATATACCTCTTTTAACTCTATCGCTAGAGATGCCCCTTCAATCTGAGGAAACCCAACCAAAAAAGATGTGACAGAATCTTATCAAACCATTTTTTTTGGTGGGAATGAATATGCATTGGCAACATCTTGCTCTCATCTGAGAAATATGAGAGAACAAAAAAAAAAAGAAAAAAAGGGGAAACTGATAATCAAAGAGATACCCTGCTGCGCTCAACGTGTTGGGAAACCGAATCCCCAAGACCCAGTAATGACGCGTACAGATTAGACAACAAAAATAAAAACCCTACAAGGCGGAATTAGGGTTTTACCACAACTCCCTGCGACACGAACGCTGGTTGAACTTGTTATAGCATGCCTTGCTATAAACCACGAATACTGCTCGACCGTACCTTACGATCTTCTACCGTATTCCCCACACGTCTAGAACATGAACCGAGTGTGAACTCTTTCATGATCTGTTTGCTCTCTCTAAGCCTGCCTCTATTTACTGAATAATAGAAAAACATTAATTTGACCTAGAGAGCATAACGTATATATATAGGGCTACGATAGGGACCTAAGGAGTAATAAATCAGGGCTCCCAGTGTAAATAAGAAAACCTAATCCCACCAGGATTCTACTTCTTATTTAACTAATTATAATTCACCCCACTACAGAATTATAATTGCACTCCCGTCCTTATCTCAATTATATTACGAGCTCCATGATATTAAATACTTATTAATCTCCCCACGTTAAGATTACAGATACCCGTTGATTAAAACAAATTACTAACAATCTCCCACTTAATCAACATATTAACTTGAGACTATCCGCTTAACTTATTCGATATGTTGAATACAAATATCCACCTGCAGGGTTTAACATAATCGAAACTTATAAGCTTACTCAAGGGGTATCATCAATCCCTATTGGGACGTGGATTCCATCAATAATTAATAGTTGTCATATACATAATGTTGCGACCCAACCCACCGAGACTATTGACCGTATAAAGATCTCACTCTTTAATGAATCAAAGTCAACAACATTAAATATACACTTCTAATAATTATTTTTGGATTAAGAGCATAAGCATTCATAATAACCATGAGGTTCCAATTGTCTTATAAAGTTAGTATAAAGACAATTACCTCAATGCGGTCTCAGTTCAATACACACAAAGTGTACTAGCACAATGAGTCAGAACTAGACCGTTCCCTGTAGTCAAGACAGACCTACTAAACATTGTACTACAGTCCTACCGATGGTGTGTCCAGTTCCATCTAAGACTGCGAACCATATCTTATATTTCACAAGAACTGATGATCTGATCTTCTGTGTGTAAGCCGAACTCTACACACCAGATCATCTACTTTGTAAAATAAAAGACACATGCACAACATACAATAGTATTATGCAAACATTGTCCATAAAAGATTCTCATCAAAATTGGATAAAACTGATTAATAAATAGCAATCAAATATTAATCCATTACACAAAAGTATAACTTTTAGTATAATTTTCTGACAAACTCCCACTAAGACTCAAAACCATGCTGCCACGCATCTCACTTCCATTCCCTTTACGTGACTATCAAAAGTCTTAGCCGGTAAGCTCTTCGTAAAAGGGTTTGTCAGGTTGTTTGTTGATGCAATCTTGGTCACAGCAACATCACCTCTCTGAACGATCTCTCGAACAGGTGATACTTACGCTCGACGTATTTTCCTTCTTATGAGTCAATGGCTCCTTAGAATTAGCAATTCCACCACTATTGTCACAATAGATGTAAAAGCTAATTTCACTAAAGGAATCACTTCTAGATCCATCAAGAAGTTTCTAAGCCAAAACGGCCTCTTTGGCTGCTTAAGAAGCTACCACATACTCGGCCTCCATGGTGGAATCAATCAATGCACAATTGCTTGATACTCCTCCAACTTATGGCTCCACCTTCTAAGGTAAACAAATATCTCGAGGTAGACTTTCTGGAATCCTTATTTGACATAAAGTTTAAGTCAGTGTACCCATGAGGTACCAGACTATTTGACTGGAACACCAACATATGATCTCTAGTTCTTTTCAGATACTTGAGTATATGTTTCACTGCAGTCCAACGCTCTTACACTGGATTACACTGAAATCTACTAACCATGCTAACAGCAAAGCAAATATCAGGTCTAGTATACAGCATAGCATACATGAGGCTTCCTACTGCCAAGGCATAAGGAACTGCCTTCATCTTTTCCATCTCCTCAGGTGTCTTACGACACTGATTCTTGGATAGGTTGATTCCATGTCTAAAAAGGAAGGAACCATTTCTTGGAATCCTGCATGCTAAAACGAGTAAGGATCTCATCGATATAAGTAGGCTTATGATAAGCCCAACATCCTATACTTGAGATCTCACATAAGTTTAATCCCAAGGATGTGACCGGCTTCTCTCAAATTTTTCATATCGAATAGGCTAGATAGTCACACCTTTATCGAAGACAACATTCTCACATCGTTTCCGATTAGCAGAATATCATCTACGTATAGTACCAGGAATACCACCACTTTTCCGTTGCGGTTCTTGTACACACATGACTCTCCGGACATTGATCAAAACCAAGAAAACGTGATTGCTTGATCAAAACGGATATTTCAAGATTTAGATGCTTGCTTGAGTCCATGAATAGACTCCTTAAACTTGCATAACGTACGCTTTTGACCCTTTGCTATGAATCCATCTGATTCCATAATGTGGATGCGTTTATCCAAATTTTTTATTCAGGAATGCAGATTTCACAGCCTTTTGTCAAAAATCTGAATCTTTATCTTCTAATTCCTCATTGTAGTTGCAGGGTTCAGCATGTTGTTCTTTAGGGATCATATCATAAGATTCTCCCAAGAACGTATACCGATTGGGTAGGACAACAACCCTCCCACTACGATGAGGTACCAGTGTGTCAACAACTCTTTCTTGCAGTGTAACCTCCGGTTCTATTGGTGTTGAAGAAGTCTTTATTGGTCCCTCTCCTCTCAATTTCTTTAGAACAATCTTGCTTCTGGGCTTATGGTCTATTTCATAGTTCTTCACTAAGTATCGAGCATTGGTGCTAGCAATGATCTTCTGATTCTTAGGACTATAAAATAATCCACATTTCGTTCCTCTAAGGTACCCCACAAACAGACAAACTTATATCCTTGATTCCAATTTATCTGCGTTCCCATTTAGCAAATGTGCTGAACTACCCCAAATCCGAACATGCTGCAGACTAGGTTTGCGCCCAGTCTATAGTTCTGTGGGTGTAAATGGTACTGACTTAGATGGTACCAAGTTAAGAATGTTCATTACTGTTTCTAGTGCATGTCCCCAAAACGAAATTGGTAAATCTGAATAACTCATCATTGATCTCACCATATCTATAAGAGTCGTATTCCTTCTTTCTGCTAAACCATTTTGACGTGGATACTTGGTGTTGAAAACTGGAATGTAATTCCTTCAGCTAACAAGTACTTCCTAACTCTCCCAAGAGGTATTTGCCACCACGATCAAATCGCAGTGTCTTACGACATTTACCTCGATGCTTCACCGTTTTCGCCCTATACTCCTTGAATTTCTCAAAGCATTCGGACTTATGGTGCATCAAATAAATGTAAATATTGAGTAATTATCAATCAAAGTGATGAAATACTCAAAACCACCTCTTGCTTGGACATTCAATGGTTCACACAAAACAGAATGAACCAATTTCAATGACTCTTTGGCTCTATAACCTTTTACTGATAAAAAAGTCTTTTGGTCATCTTACCGTCTAAATAGGATTCACAGACTAGAAGTTCCTCAACTTCCAATGAACCTAAAGGTCCATCCTGACTAGTCTAAAAAACCTATTCAGACTAATGTGACCAAGGCATAAGTGCCAAAGATACATTTGGTTCAATTTAGAAGGCTCATTTCTCTTACATGGCATATCATTAGTGTTATTCAATTCATGCAGTTGTACTGTAGGAAATATAGGATTAATAAAGTAGAGATTATCCACCAATGAACCAGAATAGATAAAACGTTTATTTAACTTAATAACCACAAAGTTACTAAAATAAACCAAATATCCATCTTTAATCAACTTAGAAACTGAAACCAAGTCTCTTCTAAGTATGAGAACATAAAGATAATCTCTCAAAATTAAACTCCTATTATTATTAAAATTTAAAATAACATTTCCTACTACAACTGCTGCTACTCTCGTAGCATTTCCCATGTGTAGATAAATCTCTCCATTACTGAGTTTTCTGGTTTCCTGGAACCCATGCAATAAATTGCAAATATGATTAGTAGTTCACGTATCTACACACCAGGTACTGGCAGATGACACCACTAAACATGTTTCAACGACTAGCGAAAAGATGTATCTTGATTATTCACTTTATTGAGATAGAATAGACATTCATTCTTCCAGTGTTCTTGATGCTTGTAGTGAAAACACTTGTCCGCAAGCTTTTTCACTCTACCTTGAGGCGCATAAACTGCCTCCATAACCTTTTTCTGAGACTTGTTCTGCTTCTTTTTGCCTTTCAGCTTAGAAGTAGAAACTTTCTCTGCCACTAACACTGATGGTGGTTTTTTCACAACCAAAAGACCCTCAGCTGCTTGGAGTTCCTTAAGAAGTTTCGCCAAAGATAAATACATTTTGTTCATATAATAGTTCAGGCGAAATTACTTAAAACTCTCAGACTGTAGTGAGTTAAGAACGAAATCGATCTGGGTTTCCCTATCAATTTCAGCTCCAAGAATCTCTAGTTCATTAAGAAGAGCTATCATCTTCAGAACATGATCCTTAATCGGTGTCCTTTTTACATGGGTGATACTCACCAATTTTTTTATAAAATTTTACTTTCTGTTCTGTGGCATTCTCATCAGGTCTAGGAGGGCACACCTCAGACAGCACAAAATTGTGCCATTCAGCAATTAACACAATATCCAAGTTCCTTTTTCAGTCAATATAATTCGATCCAGTAAGTTTATTTTCTTTGAGAATAATGACAAGTGGATTGAAAAAATCCATTTTTGAATCTGAGAATCACATAACAACAATTATGAAGGGCAATAAAAACTTTGAATTTTATTTTAATATTGGTTCCCTCAACCACATGTTAAAAGAAAAACATTGACAACCCTACACACCGTAAAAAGCATGCCTCGATGGGAAGTCTCTACTCTTTATCATTTGTGTAGATAGACACAACCTTTTAATTTTACTATCTAGACACTATACTGTGCCAAGCAAAATTAAATAGCCAATATAGTTTCGGTCCTATAAATAATAATAGTGACTCAGATGGTGAGGATACTATTATTTACAGCTAAGTGTATACCATTACCTAGCCCCATGACCCATTGTTCCGTTATAAATTACCTCAGATGGTGAAGTAATTCACACAACAATTATTATAGACCTATCTTTTAAGGAAGTTTGTACCGATGAGGCCATAATTAATTTTACCCGATAGGGGGGAAGGTTCTAAAACCATCACATAAAATTAATTACATCATCTACATACTAGTAATGGAGACCGTGGGATTTATAAAAAATAAACTCCCTCTCCCACTTAGTTATTTAAAAAAAAATTGTGAGAGTTATCAAAATTTTCGAGTTTGCAAAACCGTGATCTAGGTCAAAGCCAATTATCACCATGTTGTCCCAATATGGTAAACTATCACATATGCAAACAATATGGAAACACAAATAGTAAGCAAACACAAGATAAAGAATCCAGCTATTATGGTCAAAGATGCAATCCTTGAGTAATAAGGAATCCTTCCAAACTTGAAATCCTTAAGTAATAAGGAGTCCTTCCAAACTTGAAATTCTTAAGCAATCTTTCCAAACTTGAAATCCTTCAACTATACTTGTGTAGAAGGTTTAGATACTTTGAATCAATCAAGGAAACCAAAATCCAACCGTGCTTAAGCAAGAAAATTCGGATTTGACATATTCCCGCGTAAACTGCACAGCCTTCAGTATTTTGGCCATATCTTCCTCATCCGATCTCCAAATGAAGTGATTCAACTTGGGTTGGATTCCAAATTCAATTATCTACAACTTTCGTGAAGAACAGATTTCCTAATTCCAACGTTTACTGGGTCGAAACAGCCCTGCAATCAGACCCTACGAATCTGGAAAAAATTTGTTGCAAGCCAAACAACTTGTATCTTTTGTATCTTCCATCTTCGATCTCCGAATAACCGTCGAATGCTATTACAATCGAAGAAACATACAAACATTGATCTTATGCCTCCATTGGAGTTCACATGCTACGTTAATTATTACAACCACGAAAAATAATCGTGGCATCCAATAAAAAAAACACATGCTATGTTAATTATTACAACCACGAAAAATAATCGTAGTACCCAATAAATAACAATAACCACGAAAAAATTATCGTGGGATCCAATCACATAAAATCAACAAAAATCATGTGACCATAATAGGTGGGTAAGAACGCTGCAAAACAGAGTTAGCACAGTTCTACATTCTACCTTCTATAACCTACGGACAACATGGCATGTTTAATCCATACGCGTGATTACAGCCTGCTCTGATACCACTGTTGGGAAACCGAATCCCCAAGACCCAGTAATGACGCGTACAGATTAGACAACAAAAATAAAAACCCTACAAGGCGGAATTAGGGTTTTACCACAACTCCCTGCGACACGAACGCTGGTTGAACTTGTTATAGCATGCCTTGCTATAAACCACGAATACTGCTCGACCGTACCTTACGATCTTCTACCGTATTCCCCACACGTCTAGAACATGAACCGAGTGTGGACTCTTTCATGATCTGTTTGCTCTCTCTAAGCCTGCCTCTATTTATTGAATAATAGAAAAACATTAATTTGACCTAGAGAGCATAACGTATATATATAGGGCTACGATAGGGACCTAAGGAGTAATAAATCAGGGCTCCCAGTGTAAATAAGAAAACCTAATCCCACCAGGATTCTACTTCTTATTTAACTAATTATAATTCACCCCACTACAGAATTATAATTGCACTCCCGTCCTTATCTCAATTATATTACGAGCTCCATGATATTAAATACTTATTAATCTCCCCACGTTAAGATTACAGATACCCGTTGATTAAAACAAATTACTAACACAACGTACAGCTTTTTCTTTCTTCTTTTTTTCTCTTTTTTTTGGTAACTCTTCTTTTCTTTTTTTGATCAGCACTGCGCTCGACAGTTACGTTGCCAAGTGAAATTACAAGACAGAGACAATGGTTCTTTATGTTGAAATGAAAGAACTGGAATTTTCCGAATAGCTGGACGTCAACTAATTAAAGTCACTGCCAAGAAGTAAAACACATCCAAATATTATTAATGCAATAAAAGTACGTACTTTCATAAAAACTTATTACTCCAATTTGTATTACATGAAACGAATTGAAGGCTAAAAGCCCTTATGCAACTTAATTAATTAGAACCTCTCAAAGAAAAATAGATCGAGTTGATAGAAAAGAAAGAGAACACAAAGAATGAATATTATTGAGTGCATGCATATATGCCCCCTCCTACAGCCCCTTTTTTTCACAAAACATCGTGGTACGGTGGAGTTCATAAACTCTGTTTTGGGCCCTAACACAAGGTACGTGTGCCGGTGTAAAATTAAAAGGGCCTGAGATATCGAATATATAATTTTTTCCCTAAAGCTGGCTCAATTGAATCCCGGTCCCACGACATTAAGGTTCGTATGATTGGTTTCAAATTAATTAAGGCCTAGCTCAGATACTGTAAAATTTGGATGGTTTCAAATTTTGAGTGACATTAAAATAAGTCATCGTATGAATCCACTGCTTTTCTGTCTTCAGATTGTGAACGGCGATCGTATCCGGCACCAACTCATGCGCACACTTCGTTGGCGACCCTGGATAATTGTAGATTGCCCATTTAGCATTATACCGATTTTTCCCCCGACGGCCGTCTTCGAGCCATCGGCCCATGACCCTATCTTCTGCCCCATGCATTGGTAACTTTTTCGGGATATCAGAACTCTTAATCCATTCCACTATATCCCAAGAGATGAAATAACCCATCCCGGACATGAAACTATGTCTCTTATAAGGATCCATTCGTTCGCATGGAACGACAAACCCATAGTAAAAGTCTTCTCTAGGCTGGTTTACCAATGAATCCACTAGGGGTTGCAACCTAAAATAGATGTCATCGTCTGCTTTTGCTACGTAATGATACGGAGGATCATCTGAACCATCAGAGCTATTTAGCATATCCGGTAAGGCTGTAAAGTATGCATAAGACTTGTGGTCGGTCTCCCATCTGCTCTCTGTGCAGTTGAGTATTATGATATCGTCATAGCGCATTATTTCTAGGGCAATCAAAAGTTTTTGGTCTTCCGTTAGGCTCGTGTTGTCTTCCCGCAGGTTGCAAAACACGAACTTCACATCGATTTTTGCGCCCACTGGAGATTGCGTGCCGTAGAGGAGGCGGAGGAGCTGGCGGCGCCCGTATTTAGCGGGAAGTGTCATGACTCCCATAAAGATTCGGATGTCATTGGATGAGGAATTCTCAATGTTGGAAGAATTCGACCTTGTTGTGTAATTACATAGCGGGAAGGGTATTCTACAAAACTTGGAGAGACTCTCAAAACGAAACTCGTTGATTGAAGTGAAGATGCAAAGTAAAAAAATGAAGAAGCAGCCGTAGACGATGAATTGTCCACTTGGCCTTTGGGACATCATTGTACGATCGAGGCAGGAAATTGGAAAGCCTGTTTGGAGAAATATATATGTATAGGCAGTGGTAAGTTCAATTAGGCAGAGAGGTGATTGAAGAGCAGAGAGAAATGGAATGAGTTGCTGTAGTAGTGATACTTGTAGCTAGTATAAGTTCCCAGCTTTGATTCCTAGCTACATGCATGTGAGCTATAGGTTTATGTATGTTTGGCTAGCTATTTCGTGCAATTGAGTCTACCATTTTGATTTCTCACCTCTAAGCAAGCTGGGAAGAGAAGACTAGCTACTAGAGTTCCGGCCGGTCAACTCGATCGTGAATGGAAGCTTGCATGCACTAAAAGCAAGGTTTAAAAAGCTACAACTCCAATAAATTGCCATATATACACCTACTAAAAGGCAGAGGAACATATATATACATATATATATATATATATATTGTGTTAAGAATTCACATTTAACCGGTGAAACCATCCTTAAAAATGCAAAAACATGAAATCCACTTTCACCACAAAAAAAAAAAAAAAAGATTGGCAATCCACTCTCGATCAAGTTGTCAAGTAAATTTTTTTTTTTTTTAAATGAGTTGTGGTGTATGAACTAATTTATTTGCATCTCTATATACTAATTTTTGGGAACCATTTTGTCAACTAGTAGGACATGCACGTTCAAAATTAAAAAAAAGAAAAAGAAGAAGTGAGCCTAACGTTAGGTTCACTATGGACCTAGCTTGATTTTTTTTTTTTTTAGGTGAAAGGGCCTTTACTTGCACTTGCAATTCAAAAAAAGAAAAAGAAAAGAGGGCCTTTGCTTGCACTTGCAATTCAAAATGGCGTCATCTTTGGGCATGAGGTACACTTTTGCAATACGGGCCTAGGGGTGAAGCCAGACTAGCCAGTATTTTCCGAGTCCAACTTTGTTTACTCTCATGAGGGTGAATATTGCCTTCATTAATATGGATTTCTTCTAACCTTTTAGGTCCCCACCAAGTGTAACCATAGTTAGCATTAAATATTACAAAATATGAAAATGATACGGGAGTACTAATTAATTATTTAGAAATTATCTTGTGCAGGCTACAACAAAAACGGTCTATAGTGAAAAATTAAAATTTGATAATGAAATTCGAATTTCGCCGCGCGCCAGGTGGTACCTTTTGGCGAGAAAATAAAATGACACCTTTTTACAAGGAAACCATATTTCGTTGCCAAATGCAAGACTAATTATTTTTTAAATTTTGAAAATTTTAATATATTTTAAATAAATAATACATATCGACATATATTTACTTTAAAAATTATTGAAAAAATAGTAATATATATTAGATTTTGCAATATAATCAACGAAATGATAAGTGGTGTACCAACAAAAAAATTCGTCGCCGATTGATGTTATCCTTTTCGCGTGAAACAAAAGACGATGAAATTTTCCGTTGCCAAAAGCTTTAGTGATGAATTTTGCATTTTTAGCGACGAATAAAGATTGAATTTGTTGTAGTGGCACATCAAGAATGGACTTCAGATTGGTGTCGTGCAGTGAGGTGCCAGCATTGTGCTGCGCACCTCCGAGCCGTCAAATAGTGCATCCGATGGCTCGGATCTCATCTCGTCAACCAACGATTGAGAGCCGTTCATTGCAGAGATGAGATTCGAGCCGTCAGATGCACGATCCGACGGCTCGGAGGTACGCAGCACGGTGCTACGCACAACACCATCTCCCATTCGGCCAAGAACGCATGGGATCCCTCCTCCGAAAATCCAAACATATTTCCCTTGCCGCTTTTGCTCCGATGATTGAACGATCAATGTATATTTTTTACTCCTCGGAAAATCCAATCTGGAGGGGAGGGAAGCTACTTCTACATTATGGTCAAACTTAACCCCTAAAAAAATACTTATATTCGTTTTGATCCCTCAAACCAGCACATAGATCCCAAGATATATTTCGCATTCCAAGCAAGGGAAGTCCACAGGGAAAGTTACTAGGTGATCAATTTGAGTTCTTCAGCGAAAGTTATATATTATGGAGCTAAGTTTCCCAAACTTGACATAATCACTCAATCGAAAGCCAAAAACAATGAAAAAAGTATTTCATTTTTCAAGCAGTAGGAGAATGCAATTGTAAAAATTACATGAAATTGGAAATAATTCTACAATTACAATAAACCCAACCAACTACTAGTCCCAACTTGGGAAGAAATAATCCCAAATATAATTCTACTATCATTACAAGCCCAATCCAACTACTAACTCCATTGAGGGAAGAAACAATCCCAACATGCAACAACAACAAAGGAAATAACACCCACACGCGTGTGAAAAGATTTAAACTCCTGACTTCCGAATGAAATGCACGAATTCTAGCCAACTGACCAAGCCCCAGTTGGTTTAAACAATGAAATTTGACTGACCCACATTCATTCACTCTTATTTATTAGCACCAAACCCGTGTTATGTAGGCAAGCCGCAACATAAAAAAAACTTTATATATATGGGGCGGTTCCTGGGACATATATCAATTTTGACACATATCTTATGTGAAACTCATTTTATACTCCCAAGAAATGATTAGAGCCGTTTAATTTGTTTAAATATATTTTTAAGAATTCTCAAAAAAATCAACTCATCTGAATATTGGTAAGGACTTGATCAGTATTTTGTCCCTAAATTCGATAGGATAAAAACTAAATGCGTGTCTAAACTAAAGTATACTTTAGATATAGCTCTTAGCTCATCTGATTGTACTTGTACTCTTTGGTTTTCAAGAGAGAGGTTTGATGTGCTCCTTTCGTCTCGATTTGTTTGTCCAATCTTGAGTTTTCAATTTATGAAGGAAACCAAATCTTATCCATTGTTTTGAAAATTTACATGATCTAATCGAATGATTTTGAAGTTGGACAGTCAATTTGAAACATGTATAAGTCAAAAAGATAACAAACAAATCGGGACACAAAGAGTATATAATCCGGGAAAAAATGTACAGTACTTTTTAGGGACATATTTCTAGAGCAGAGAACTGTGTAATTTTGTTTAACTTACATCACCACTTCACCTATTTATGATCTTGTGTTAGCACGACTGTGCTGTGCCATCCAGGCGTGGTGGTGTCCTGAGCAGTAGCAGTTCGGTGGTGTGGTGGTTGTTTGTTGGCAAAGGGTGGTGGACGGCAGGTGGGAGACAAATGGACGAAGTTGATTTCAATTGTTTAGGGTTCGGTTTTTGGTTTTTTGGAGTGGCTTGGTCCACTTTGTTTGGGCCTTGCTTTTAGGTTTTTGGGCCTTGCCCGGTCGTTTCGGGCATGGGCCCTAGGTGTTTTGTGCTTGTCCGCTTAGGTATTTTTTATATTCATCCACTTTTGGTTGGATTCTCCTTCCCTCTCCTACTAGATGTACCATTATCAAGTTTCTTAATAAACTTTTTACCGTTAAAAAAAAAATTTCAGCTATTGGTACTGATAGCATTTGAACCGATGGGGTACCGACGGGCACGCGAGAATCACTCAGGTCCTTCACGAATGATTCAAGCCAGTCAATAATTTAAAAAAAAAACAACCAAATGGGCTTCTGTAGTGACCTATTTTTTTGTTGAAGTTATGAATATGGGTGTACGGTACACCCAAAATAGTTACGCATTTTTTTGAAGTTCATTATGCATTTTTTTTTATGTGCGTTGCACATTTTTTGATAATCAAAATTTTTCGAGGTGTGTACCATAATCTTCTCCTCATAGTATTTAATAATAATCTTACGAGTTACAACATGTAATATTTGACCATGGTTGAATTTCTGAACTAAGGTATGGGTCATGGGGGAGTCTGTTCTGTTACACTTATCAAATGGGAGGAACATGGTTTGGGATCAAGGGGGTGGCAGCTGGTGGCAGGGCTTTTCAGAATAGTGACAACCATAAGAAGAGCTTGTGAGTTTTTTGCTATCCAAACAGCTTGACTCTGGTGGTTGGCCGGCCGGGGGGGAAAGCTACCTACCTTTCACGGCATGCCAGAACAAGCTAGGTAAGAAAGAACTCGCCATTTGTATGGGTATGGCTTATGATATATATATATATATATATATATATATATATATATATATATATATATATAAAATTAAATTCTCTAATTCATAGCTTATTACTCATGATACTTGCATCAATCAAATTCCTTTACACGAATTAGAAAAGAAAGAAATTTGTTCTCATAACTGCATGTGTTAGTATTTGAAGCCAATTAAGCAAGTTCAAATGAGTACATATATGGTTTACTATTTCAAAAAGAAAAAAGAAAAAATTGGAGAGTATGTGCAGAGTGTTCATTGCAGCTTTCGTTTACAACTTATGACACAATCTGACTTCACGAATCTAGAAATTGAAGAAAAAAAACGAGAAACAAAATCCATGCATAGTTTAACAGTTTTTTCAAAACATTTTAAGAATATTTTTAGTTTTCGCATTCCAATATCTTAGCTCCATCTGTACAATGAATGGAAACATATGTACACACAAATCTTGAAAGTAACGAATCTCATGTAGCAAACAGTACTGGATGGCTATGTTAGCTCTTAATGAAGCTAGGCACGTGGATCCAAGTGCAACTGTTTGCTATCACAATTTACGAGTAGAATCTATAGTGTACGTCTCACTGTATTGTTCAAGTATTTAGCTAAAGCACTCAATTTCATGCTATTTTTTAAATGTAAAAATGGTCAGGCCAAGAGAGATCCGAGAAACTTTTACATATACCGGGGATACCAAGCCCATGGTATCCCTTCCGGTCCGTTTTCTCATTTTTCGGTCATTTTTTGATCACATTTGGATGATTGATTTTGTTCATTTTGTAGAGTTCGGCGAGAAGCTTAATCATACCAAAAATTGTGTTCATCAAATTTTATTTGATACATGATCGGCATACGTGAAAATCGCAAAAAAGCAAAACTGAGTCCAAAAACACCGGATTAAAACCCAGTTTTGCTTTTTTTGGGATTTTCACGTGTGCCGATCATATATCAAATAAAATTTGATGAACATAATTTTTAGTATGATTAGAGTTCTCGCCGAACTCTACAAAATGAACAAAATCGATCATCCAAATGTGATCAGAAAATGACCGAAAAATGAGAACGGATCGGAGGGGATACCATGGGCTTGGTATCCCCAGTATATGTAAAAGTTTCTCGAGAGATCCAACCCCGTTGCATCGTGCGGCAAAGGTGTTTGATTAATCGGAAATTCTAATCGCAAGGACGATTCGCAGGGAATCACGCAAGGAAAAATGCGTTTGGGCTCATTCTGGGTCTCACAAAAATCTAGAAAAATATTCATAAATTTTTGAATATTAAATTATGAGGCCATGTAAAAAATCAGCTCCAACGGATATCAGTAAGTATTACTTTTGGATTCGTAGGAACGAAACTGTTCAGTTCGCTCGTATGAATCCAAAAGTAATACTTACCGGTATCCGTTAGAGCTGATTTTTTACAGGGCCGCGTAAAATAATATTAAAAAATTTATGGATATTTTTTTAGATTTTTGTAAAATCTAAAATGAGCACAAACGCATTTTTCCTTGCATAGTTCTCTATAAATCTTCCCTGCGAATAGCAGAGCTCTTGATTAATAGCCAAATGAAAATTGGGGATTTTCCCCAATAGGTGTTGTATTCCCCCATGCAGATTTATTCAGGCACTTGCACAAATGCTCAGATGCGGCTGTTTATGCAAAAAAAAAAAAAATGAATAACCAGCTGGACCTGTGGAGGGATGGATGGGATTGATGGACGTACGGCTGAAAGTTGAAACAAGGGAGGGAAAATTTTATAGTAATCCCTCCGTAAGGATTTAATTGTCCCTAATTCTATTCTAACCGATTAAAAATGAGTTATATCTTTGAATCTGTAATGAATTTCACATCAAATATAGATCTTATTTGATAGATCTCGATTAGTTCTATAATATAATGTTTTCGAAATCACGTAAAATATTATAAATTAAAAGATATAATCGATTGAAAAATGACACAAACTCTAAAAAAAAAATATTAAATCCAAATGGAGGGAGTACTCCATGCCAATTTGTTTGTAGACCAAGAGAAGAGAAGTTATTACAGTAAAAGTGATCCTGTCCTGTGTCGATCATGTGGCAGTACATATTTGTAGCCACTTATCCTTCTGTGCAGTATTATTGACTAAAAAAATCGAAAAACACTGGAATGGAGTCCTAGTTCTTTTTTTTTGTCGATAAGTGGAGTCCTAGTTCTTACTTACCAATGCAAAAGGTTCTATTGATTTGATGGGACCCACAAAGAATAGTTGAGATTTGAAGGGGCGGTTGGGATTGAAATAGTAATCTCATGGGACTATTAAACACTGGAATGGAGTCATAGGCTCCGTTTGATAACGGATTTGAGGGTTGGGATTGGAGTAATAATCCCATGGAACTATTAATACTACGTTTGGTAACAAAAAACGTCCGGACTATTAGTCCGTTGGGATATCTAATCCGGCCTTTATGGTGTATTAGCAATACACCATAAGACTTGGTATTTATAGTCCGATCCCAACCCATTCTCATTACTAATCTCTTCTCATTATCAATTTCTTTTATCAATCCAATCTCATCATCTAATCACATCTCAAACAAATATGATATTAATAATCCCATCATCTAATGTCATCCCAAATAAACATACTCATTATCAATCCTTTTTTATTAACAATCTCAATTTTAATCACATCTCCTTACAAATCTCATCCATCTATTACTGTTATCAAACGAGGCCTAAATGGCTTATTTGTACGGATGGTCCCCAAAGTATATGCGAAATGTCAATTTGGTCCCCAATATACAAATCGTGTCTATTGCATCCTCAATGTTTACAATGCATGTTTAAATGGTCCCCGGAGCTAACTCTGTCAAAATTGGCTGTTAAAAGCAAGGGTACTTTTGGAACTTAGCTACAAATCATCCCATCTTCAACCTCCAAACTTCTACACTTACCCTACCAAAAACCTTAAATACTTTTTTTAGATGATTCTAAGTATATCTAAAAAAAATAGTGCCATTATCTATTACATATTAATAACTTTTGACATGCAAAGGAAAAATTTTAATGCACCCTTTTTTTTTTCTCATGGTGCACAAACAAGCAAAAATGTTCACATTTAATTGAGAGAGTTTTGTGCGAAAGTATTACTGGTTGCAGCATTACTCTTTTGAAAAAAAAAAAATTCATTTCCGTAATTCTAGCTTCTATGAGCACCTTTTCGCCAATGGAAGATCCCATCGCTGCCAACGCCGAAGGCTCCCAAGCTCTCTAGCATGCTTCACATTGCGAAGAGATAGAGACAACAATACCAATTTCATAGCCAACTCTGATGCCAACGCCAATGGTTCTATACTCTAATCTTCTTATGTTCTTCATCCTTCAACAATTTTCTTTTCTGCCATGCTTCTATTATTTTCTAGCGTTGACAGAAACCATAAAGCACATTGAAACCCCAAAATCAAACTTCCCTATTTTCTTGGAGTAACACTCAAACACCAAAAAAATCCCTAATTGTTTTTGGTTTGAGAAATTAATGGGCAAGAAATTTCAGGGAGGAGATGAAATTTGATTGGTCAAGAGTTTAGAGACGAGACTAAGTCAGATATCGTAGTTGGAGGAGGGAGGACGCGGTGGAACGAGCAAGGGGTGGGAGGAGTTTGAACGGGGAGGAGAGAAAGGTGGGTTCAAGGGAGGGGTTTTGGGAGGGAAGGGGTGGGCAGAGGTGGTGGTGAAAGTGACAAGGGAGAGGAGGTGGGTGAGGGTTTACTGGTGGTGGTCGGATTCAATAGAGGGAGGTTGAAGATGTGATAATTTGTGACTATTCCAAAAATGCCCCTACTTTTAACTGCCATTTTGGATGGAGTTACATCCGGGGACCATTTAAACGTGTATTATAAATGTTGGGGATGCAATACACGCGATTTATATATTGGGGACCAAATTGACATTTCGTTAATATTTTGGGGACCATCCGTACAAATAAGCCGGGCGTAAATATATGTAAAATAGTACGTACTACTACTATTCTCTCTCTTTCTATCAATCGCCAGGATCAGAAATAGAGAACTCCTCCTCCTCCTCCTCCTCCTCCTCCTCCTCAATGGCTATGAGATAGGCCCAACGTCTGCTTATATCTAGGAGATTTATGCCCCATCCATGCACGAAATTTTAATACATGTTTTGTGGGTGCATGGGGGCGGGTTTGAATGCCAAATATCGATCTCTGAATCTTTCTTTAATTTGACATACATGTAACAAGGTTTTTTTGGAAAGGAGAGATTTTCACACAGAGGGAGGAAGACCGGAAGCGAGAGAGAGAGAGATCTAGAGGATGTGGAATGCGAGGGGGATAAACGAAGAAAAATTGGTGGCAGTAGCAATAGACAAGGATAAGAGGAGCCAAGTTGCATTGAAGTGGGCTATTGATAATAATCTTATTTCCAGAGGCCAGACTGTTAGACTAATCCATGTTCATCAATCCCCCCTTCCCAATTCCAATTCCAATCCCACCCCATCATCATCATCTAATAATTGTAAGTACTTGTAACCCCTCTCTCTCTCTCTCTCTCTCTCTCTCTCTCTCTCTCTCTCTCAAAATGTATTATTTTGAAACTTATTATGTTGCCATAATTCTGTTCCTCTTAATTGCTAGCGCATGGCCATTTTTTCAAAATTTCCATTGCATGATTATGGTATCAATTGATATCGAAGAATGCTATGTATTTTGAATCAAATAATAGAATTTTGAAATTCAATAAGTTTCTCCAGAGAGAGAGAGAGAGAGAGCGCCTCAGAATATCATTTTTCTATGTCTTTTTTGTTCTCCAAATTCTCATGTTATTTACCACATGTATGTTTTTTGTTTTGTGCAGTGGGCAACGATAACGATGGAACGCCTAGACAAGAACCTTACGACCAAGCAGCCACCGCTACCGCCATTAATGACATGTTTCTTTCCTTCCGTTGCTTCTGCTCCCGAAGAGAAGTAAATAGGCTCCTACTTTTGAGATCCTCTGATTCCTTCTTCTTTTTCTGTTCCACCTCTACTTGATACAGAAATAAAAACAACCAGAGAATTAATAAAATTGTTCTAATTAGACGAGGCTCCAACTTTGGTACTCGATCGACAAAACAATCTTGGGTTTAACAACCGAGTTGATAAACACATACGTTCACACACTCACAAAAAAATGATGAATCTTGGTGGTTGTCTATGCATGCCTTAACTGGAATTTTACCTCAGGTTCTATGGGAAGCTGTGACGCTGGAAGAGCAAGATATAGCTAAAGCATTAATCGATTATATTTCCTTCAATAGAATTGATACTTTGGTGCTTGGTTCACCGTCAAAGAAGGGAATTTCCAGGTACTGATTACTAAGATACGAACACACTAAAGAGCAATTTTATGTACTACCAATTTATGGAGTTTCGTTCTTGAATGTTACCCCCCCTCCCCCTTGTGTGTAGTTGTCCTTGTGATTGTTGGGCTTAGTACTTCTACGTTTTTACGTGCATACTTTCTTATAATCATTCTTTCTTAAGTTAACAAATTTTGGGTATCCAAGTAGGCGGTGATACAAAGTAGTGACAAAATCAGTGACATCTAGGTAGCGTCTTGCTATGTAGATCAAAATCAAACTTCATAATAATTTATATTGCCCTAAAATTTAGGTCCTATATCGAAATGTCCATGCAAATAGGCACTTTTCCAAAATTACTATATCTTTAGTGTGCATGTATCTTTTAATTCATCTTATTGAACCATTCACTTTTGACAGATTGTTCAAGAGTAGTGATATTCCAAGCACTGTGTTGAAAGGGGCACCATATTTCTGCAACGTGTATGTCATCTCAAAAGGAAAGGTTGCCTCCATGCGCTGTGCTTCACATCCACTCCCATCAAATATTTCAGCAACTGGGAGGACGAGATCCGCACCCACTCACCATATTACTAACGATCATGACACAGATTTTGTGTAAGTTTGTCATCACTCCCAGCAGAGACCAAAACGTGCTTTTAAACACATTTCCAAAAATCTGCATCTTAGTTAAAGCTCGTACCGTTGATATATAAAGGCAAAATTTAATTTCTACTGTTTTTATACATCGATTATTGTGAATTATAGTAATAATACTATTATTGTTAGTTGGATTATGTATCATATCACCTAAAATTATTACAGGATCATGACCCGATTGTAAGGATTTTAGGCCTTGGACAGTAAACAATCTCATGAAGGCTCTATAATGAGCTTGTGTGTCTTAAGTTGTCTTGATTGAGTAAAGATTGTAAATACGGATTCCATCTCATTCGTATTTCCTTCTCCTTTCTTCTATGCTTTATCTTTTACATCTATACTTTCATATTTAATTCGGGTTTACAAAATTCAAAAACTTAGTTTAAATTTTTGGTGTTTCTAAAATATTATAATGACCAGATCTTAATTGTGCTGAAATTGCTCTAGAGATAGAGTAACAGAAACCAGATTGCAGGATGAGATGTCAATCCCGGAAACAGACATCTCATACGTTTGTTCTGGAAGGCTAAGCACCGATAGCACGTTCTTCGCTTTCTATGATAATCTGGCTGGATCTGAACTCATAACCGGATGCTCTCCAAGGAGCTTGAGCATGATGAGTGTGGGAGCCAGAAACTTCGATCCGATAGGCTTGGCCTTAGCATCCAACTCTGCTGACTTGGACTACTCTCCCCATGAATTGTCACCCTCCTATAAGGAAACATCATGCTTACCACTTAACAATGTAAGTTTGATACATGAAAGCTTCACCTAGCCCGAAAATCTTCTACTTTTCTGAACAATCATACAGGAGCATATCTTTATCTTCGTGCGAGTCAAGTTTGTACCAGAAAAATAAACAAATATAAAGTTTTTACATTCCTTTTTGGAAAGCTACAGGAATTAGTGGTAGAAGAAAAGATGAGAAGGCTAGAACTCCAAATGAAACAAACCATGGACATGTACCATGCAGCTTGCAAAGAAGCCCTCACTGCCAAACGGAAGGTATTTTGATGAAAGCTCATTCTTCTTTTGACCACACATCCTTTTACTTTTGGGAACCAAAATTTGCAGTTTCAAGTCTAGAATCCAGATGCTGATCATAAACTAAAAAGGGTCTGTTTCGCAAATCAAAACATTCAATCGATGTTCGTAGCGACACAAACCATTAAAATAAATTAGTACAACCAATCACATGGGACTTGAGTACATGGTTACAAGAATCACATGAAATGGAAAATTACTCGAATATAGAAAATCAAGCCAATATAAAGTGACTGTGACCTTTTTCCGAAATTTCCATAAGCAGAGAAGGTTTTATTCAGGCCCGGAGAACAGGGCAAACTTTTATACAGAATAATGTGTCTTGTTGCAATCATTTCATCTCATAAAAAATCACCCATCATTGAAGCTCATGCATGTTTTAAAAATAGGCCACTGTCATGTCACTTGTGTCAGTCTGATATGATTTTCGACATTCATCCACCGTTGGTTCTCGTGTGGTTTTGTAGGCAAGGGAGCTCCAACTTGTGAAAATGGAATATGGAAAGAGATTAGAAGAAGCAGAGAGGGCCAAGGAGGAGGCCATGCTGATTGCAGAGGAGGAGATCGAAAAGTCTAAAGTAGCACTCAAGGCAGTCGAAGCAGCTTATAAGAAAGCCGAGAAAGAGGCACAAAAGAGGATAGATGCAGAAATCAAAGCATTCAAAGAGGCTGAGGACAAGAAACTGATGTTAGATTCTTTAGGGCAATCCCCAAAAGTAGACCTCAAATACCAAAGCCTTCTTCATATTGTGGTTGTCCTTTTCGTATTTTACTGCTATTTTTTCGAATTCAGATGACTTGTTTTTACTTAAATTAGCTTAGCTTAATTATTATGGTTGTCTTTTCATATTTTATTGTTATATATCTTTGTACAGTCCCCAACAACGGTTGATTGCAGTATGTTAGATGGCATGAATGGACAAAGCATAATCATAGTGTAAATAATGAAAATAATTGGAAACCAATCCAGAATGTGGTAGCTAGTCACATCATACATACGTATGAGATTTTTAATAAAAATGTGGATGTTTCAAGTTGGAATTGACATAACCACAAAATGCCATTATGAATTACAAAATATACGTTGGGGTATGTCCCATAGTAGTAGACCAACACAATACGTTTATTTTCTAAAATGGAGTAAATTTCTGCGTGTTAATTTAGAATACACAGACAGAGCCGGCCCAGGCACAAGGCCTGGGCCTTGGGCATCCAATTTTTTGGGCACTCCAATTTTTTTTAGTATTCGGGTTGGGTAGGACTGTTTTTAGAAAAATGCTCAGCCCAAGTCAAAAACAAAACCCAGTCTCTTGAGCATTGGTAATAAGGCAATAGGACTTTCTACTTAAAAAAGATTTTTTGCCTTTATTGTTTCCTTCAACTAGCAATGTGAGACTATCGGTGGGAGGCTTTGTTTTGCAACTTGTTTGTCCCACATCAACAGAGCAAAGGCTCAATTGGCAAAATGCTCACCTATAAAGCCCTCAACTCCACCTGTTCCACTTGCTCACAGAGTGGTTGCACGTGAAAGCAACACATGAGCAGCAAGCAGCAAGTCCGGATCAGGTCAGGAATCTCTGACTTGATTCTGGTCCGGACCTCCCCTTTTCCGATCGATGATCCGAACCGTTCAATGTGTTCAGAACGTGATTTGAAGGGTACCTACGAGAAATCGAAAAAAAAAAAAAAAAACACCGGGAAGGGCTTGATTTGAGCAATTTTTTATTGAACTGTTCAATGAAAAACTGTTCCGGTCAAGCCATTTCCGATCATTTTTTTTTCCTGATTTCTCACGGGTACCCTTAAAATCACGTTCTGATCATATTGAGCGGACGGTGCAGACCGGAAGAGGTGTGGACTTGATCCGGACTAATATACATATATATACATATATGTGCACGTATAAGTCAAGGGGATTTAATACTATAGTTTTGGCTTTCTCTGACTATTTATTTTTTTTCCCGTAAAAATTGTCAAGTGTTTAGGGCATCATTCTTAGAACAGACCTTGGGCATCCAAATACCTTAGGCCGGCCTTGTACATAGAGAAACTCAATGCCGAATTCTACTAAAAGTAACCATTAACGATTTTTGGTCTCTCCAGCACTTTGAACAAACCAGATATTATAGTTGATTATGCTATACAAACAAGATAGTAATTTTAATTTGGGTTATTTTCAAGGACACCCCTTCAACTGTCACGTTTTGTCAACATGACCCCCTCACGTTTAAAACTCATCAACCTCACCCCCTCAACTTTTATTTTCCATCAACTCCACCCCCTCCGCTCACTTCCGTTAAAAATTTGGACGGAAACGAGAGAAAAGACTAAGTTACCCTTTGTCTTGTTAAAATTAGGTTTTGGACAATTTTTTTTTACGCAACCTGCTCCTTCCCTGACCTTTCACCACTCAGAACCCAATGTCCATGGCCTTGTTCTCATCGCCTCCAACCCACCTCCCCGTATCCTTGTCTCCCAAAATCCATTTGACACACGACTTTTCTATCTCTAAAACCCACAAAATCCCATTTCTTGGTTTCCATTAGAGCCACTGATAATGGGTTTGGGGGCTCAGTGACCTCTTAAAATTAGGTGTTCATTGTCGCCGCTTCTCCATGCCCTCCGATCCGAATCGGAGTGAACTCAGAATGACTCGGCTAAGGCCTTGTACCACCTCTCACTCTGTTTGAGCAATCGGGTAAAACTGCTCAACTCGGGTCGGTTCAAACTTTACTAGGTATGGTGAGGTCGGGTCATATGATGGGCCGGGTTTTGTTGGCTTTGTGTACCTTGGCAGTTTGTGTGGAGGTTTTTTTTAGGGATGCTTGGTTGGGACAAGTTGGAATCCGAGTCAACTTGAGTTGCGTGACGGCATTTTATGGGGTGAGTCACGGTGGGTTGAGGTTCAAGGGGTTGGCAAAGGAGGGTAGGGCGGAGGAGGTGTTGAGGAAGGTGGAGGGAGTTAATTGGGAGAAGGAGAAATTTGGGTTTTGAAATCTCAGATTGGATAAGGAGAAATGAGATGAGTGGGGAGGAGAGGAGAGATGGGAGATGTTTAAAAAAGTTGGTTTTTAAAATTTTTGGTTTTGCTGGTTTTTGAAATTTTTGGGTTTGGAAATCACAGTTTTTTTGGAATCAGAAAAAAAAAAAAGGAGAATCACAGTTGGAGAGGGTTTGTAAATGAGGGAGACGAGAAGGAGATGGAGTAGTAGCGATGAGAGAGACGGGGTTTTGGAGGGCATTTTAGGGTTTTGATTTTGTTTTTTCCGTCTAAGTTACCTCTTTTCCATTCAAAATGTTAACATTACTTCACAGAATTGGACGGAAGGGGTGTAGTCGATGACTTTTGATAGATGAGGAGGTGAGGTTGATGAGTTTTAAACGTGAGGGGGTCATGTTGACAAAACGTGATAGTTGAAGGGGTGTCCTTGAAAATAACCCTTTTAATTTCATTCAAAGCAAAAGGTTTTTTTTTTTTTTTTAAATTTCGTCGCTACAACATTTCTTATTTAGTTTTTGTTTTTATGTATACGAATTGATTTCTTTTTTCTTTTTTTCAAATGACAAATTCCTTAAGGTGTTTGTGGTAAGTTTTTCAAGAATCAAAATGAGCCAACTGCCCCGCAATTGCTGGGTGACTCCGTAACGGTACTTACCATTACCTTTGGAAAGAAAGAGAGTCAAAGTTGTCCTGAATGGTCGTCTGCTTGTAGAGAGAGGGAGGGAGAGGGTGGTTAATTTGTTACTATAACAAACTTAGAGAAGAGAAGAAACTATTCCCGAGAGAGAGAGAGAGAGAGAGAGAGAGAGAGAGAGAGAGAGATCAGGAAAGTGTAGACCCTCTTTGATGCCTTGCCTTCAAACAGGGAGGTAGCAAAGGGTGGGGTGGGGTGGGGTGGGGGGAAGGTTATAGTAACATTAACAAACAGAAAGAAATACTTCTTCGGATGAATGAGGAACCAAATAGAGAATGGAAATGGAAATGCAGAAAAGAGGGATGATGATGATTATGGTGATGATGAATCATCGGTAGCAGTGGCAATAGACAAGAACAAAGGCAGCCAATTAGCTCTCAAATGGGCTGTTGAAAATCTCCTCTCCAGAGGCCAATCTGTATCTCTTATCCATGTCAAACAAAAACCATCCAGCATCCCCACTCCATGTCAATCTCTCTCTCTCTCTCTCTCTCTCTCTCTCTCTCTCTCTCTCTACTATTTTGCAATTTTTCATTTTTTTCATTCTTTATTTTCTCTTTCTGAACCCAATACAAGAGAATTAGGATGCTTGCTTTTGCATAGCAGATGCCATTAATAGAAGGTTTTTTGTTATTTTTAACATGATGACTTGCCCCTGAATTCAGTGGCAAACTAGTATAGTAATTAGATTAGAAATAGAAAACAAA
Organism: Rhododendron mucronatum var. ripense; assembly: GCA_019656295.1. Taxonomy (NCBI): domain Eukaryota; kingdom Viridiplantae; phylum Streptophyta; class Magnoliopsida; order Ericales; family Ericaceae; genus Rhododendron; species Rhododendron mucronatum. The sequence goes on from BPLT01000246.1 coordinate 194,482, forward strand.
AGGAAGGAAAAATAACCATCTCAAATATCAAAAAGAAAATGTTGGGTGCCTAGGCAATTGATATATCATCACTAAGGGATCGAGTATGTGTATGTTCTACATGAATTCTTAGGGTTAGGAGGAGCCTCTGCATTTTAACTTCACCAAATCAATCTTACAGCGTGTGTGTGCATATATATATAGTTTGTGTTTCATGTGCTTTTTCTTCTTGTTCTGTAAATCTACAATTAATTTTGTTTATTTGATTTGTGTGGATGGTGCAGCGGGGAACCATGTAGCATTGAGTGATGTGAATCATGGGGTTGCAAAAGTATATAAAAACCAAGTTGAAAATGAAGCCAAGGAGTTGTTCCTTCCCTTCCGCGCATTTTGTACGCGTAAGGAAGTGAGTCTACTATACTATGCCAGTAGTTTCTCCTTTTCCTCTTTCAATTGTTTTCTTTCTCTTCCTTCGGTTTTATTTATGTATCTAACATTGGGCCTTTCTTTTTCTTTTCCATTTGGACGGTTTTCTTCTCTGATGATTTGATTTGGCCCTATGTTCTTAATATCGTGCAGATAAAATGTAAAGAAGTAATCATGGAAGATATTGACATAGCCAGAGCGATATGTAATTACGTTAAGCTCAACTTAGTTCGAACTCTGGTGGTTGCTGCCCCCACAAAGAATAGCTTTGTCAAGTAATAACCTCTCTCTCTCTCTCTCTCTCTCTCTCTCTCTCTCTCTCTCTCACACACACACACACACAGAGACACGCACGCGCACCCATGTATGCATGCAATGCCCATACACGTAACAGATCTGCAGCAAATGTAACCACTGAGGAAGCAAAATGTTCAAGTTCTCGAAAGGATGAGTTCTGCCTTGATCCTCGAAGTATAACCACCGTAGTACTACTACTAATAACGAGACTCAAATGGATGTCAAAACTAAGGTGCTTAAAACCAACCTCTGGGAACAACAGTCCATGACTGAGTTACGAGTAGATATGTCTCTATTTCAATGTAAGTATCCGTGTGTTACCCAGGGTCTTATCTATCCAGTCCGGTGCTCTAAAAGGATTCAACACATAATTACACAAATAAAATATGGATAAGTGATATAGGACGACTACATTCTCCTCCCCATTCCCCATCAACAAGGTTATAAACAACCAAACCCATGATTCTCCAGCACATACTACGGCTGGTCTTCAACAAAAACACACGCTAGCAAGAGTCCTTGTGCCCAATGGCATCAGGTGGTGCATTTAATTAAGTGCTAGGAGAAAGGAGGTCAGGAGTTCAACTCCTCCTCCAAGGTGTTAATTGATCTAACTGACACACGCCCTCTTTTCCTATGCACTGATAGCCGCGCAATTGTACCTCATGATTCATGGGTCGGGAGAGATTGCCACAACCTCATGCAGCTAGGAGTGATTTGGGTTAGCCAAAATGGATGTGTTTTGTTTTTGGGGAGAGAAGATCCCGTCATTAGCCATAGGAATAATCCATTGAAGGTGATTAGAATTCCGTTTCGCAAAAACTACTATACTCTATGATATGGGTTTTACACAGCCTCAATCTACCACTAAACAGGAAAGAAAAGTGGTTTTTGATCCTAATTTGTCAACTAGCATATATACTCACCCAGCTTAAGACACGAAGCACTTACATTGAAAATTGCCAATGATAATACTTTGTGACAGAAAATTCATGGCCTCAGATGTTCCGAGCAATGTTTCCAAAATGGCACCAGAGTTTTGCAATGTATATGTCATCTCCAAAGGCAGAATTTCATCAGTACAGTCTGCCACTATTCAAGTCCCAAACCCACCTCCGCGTCCATTACAGATCCAAAGCAATCCAGTTCCTAGACCAGCTGATGCACGCCCCATGCAAAACAACACCGCAAGAGGTATAATTCTGTTATTCTATCATTGTCATTTCTCTCCTACCGATCCAAGTCTTTTTGTTGCTAAGAGAAACTACCCGGATCCATTTCTGCAGCTGAGAGGACAGCATTTGTACCTCCAAACTTGACTGAAGACACAGAAGACATCAAGTAAGTATTACCAAATCCAACCAAAAATAGAAGCAACAATAAGGAAACCAATAATATTGTCAAAACCAGAAATAAATGTATTACCTTGAACTTCTATGCCCTGCTGCAGAATCTAGTTGGGTCCTATCGAGACCACTTTAACACAGGTGTTGCAGAATCTTGGTTGGTCCAAATGATCACACCAAGTCGTGTAGTTGACTAGTAGATCTTTAGTTGGATACTACTTGCTGCTGCTGGTGGATTCCTACAAGCCACCGGATTCTTATAAGCCACCATCTGCAAATGCAGAGAGAATATGCAGAAGAATAAACTATTTTAATAAAAACCTTTGGGCTGTGATTTGGTCGTGGAGTCGAAGAGATTTATATAAAGTGAAAGGAACAGGAAAAAAAAACTATATTTATTTATTTGGCTTCCCTATCATTCTCCTTTCCCTTGAGAAATTCCTCAAATATCCATGATAAAAACATAGGTGTAACGTGTGAGGAAATGGAATCTCAACAACTATAATGACAGCACTGACCTGAAAAGCATTTATCCAGGTCACCATTTAACAGAGATAAAGCTTCAGGCAAATCATATGGGGACCTCTCACCGACTGATTCTGACATAACATTTGTGAGCTATGGCAGACCAACCACCGACAGTAAGTGTGCATCTCCCTTGGCAAGTCAAGAATCGGGTGTGGCATCTCTGCTTTCATATAGCTCATCAGACAGGGACAACAGAAGCAGCTTTGAGTCCCAATTCTCACCATCCAAGTCATCTGATCTAGGCTATACGCATGCCTCCTCATCCAGCTCAGAGAGTGCCAACATGTCTTGGTCATCGTCAAACCAGGTATGTGTATACAAATCCAAAGCTATTTCAGCAACTGATTACAACTGCTGTTATGTAATCGTCAAACTATAACGAATTGACTGCCTGCAAAGTCAAGCAATAGTTGCTGAAAAGCATCCGAGAAAAAATGTTGAGTGGGAAAAATTAACAAACATCAATTTTTGTTCAAAATGGGGTAGGGTTAATGGGGCATGCATAGTTGGGCAAGGATACTAGATGCATACGATGCGGATGCACCACCCACACCCCAACCAGAACAAGTCCATGGAACATAGGTTGCAGATCAAGTGGGGCTATGTGCTAGTTATTGACCTCAAGTCCTATACATTGGTTTATAGCTCAGACAAATTTTAGAGCTCCTTAAACCTGAATCATAGTAGTGTACTTATGATTATGCATGAGATAGCATCCAAATCGGAGTTTTAACCCATTTTGAAACATTTGTGTATTTTCTCAACAGAACAAGAAGAAGGGCTTGTTAAGGTTGTGTTACATAACCTCAGATTTACTGACAAACACACGTCTTTTTCTAACTAGTCTTTCTCAAGTTTCAGGAGAAACAAATAACAACAACGAAGAACTATGTTAATAAAATGGGATCCATCAACAATAAAGTGAATCCCTTGGTTTCCAATTTTTAGGTCACTTGATGGAAAAGCTCCTCAAGTGTTTGAATTTCCCTGTAATTCAAACCCTTGTACTAAATACTGTACAAATTTCTAGGATGAGATGGAAGCTGAGATGAGGAAGCTGAAGCAAGAGCTCAAGCAGACACTAAACATGTACAGCACAGCACGCAAAGAAGCAGTCACAGCAAAACACGAGGTACTAAGTTGTGGTCGCAAGTTTTGAAGTCATTACTTAAAATTCTGAATACTTTATTAGTCTATCAAAACTGGGTTCAATTACTACATGTCAATAAATTTTCAAAAGTCAAATTAATTCCTTCGGCTTAAGTGTCCTGGATACATCTCAGCATGAGTTGTACAACATAATTGGTGCAGGCAACGGAACTTCATAATTGGAAAAACGAGGAACTACAAAGATTAGGAGAGGCTCGACTAGCTGGGGAAGCAACATTGGTAATTATAGAAAGAGAGAAAGCAAAGACCAAGGCCGCTATTGAGAAAGCAGAAGCAGCTCAGAGGATTGCAGAACTGGAAGCACATAAAAGAAAGAATGCTGAAATGAAAGCTCTCAAAGAAGCTAAGGAGAAGGAGAAAGTATTAGATGTGCTGGCACAAAGCAATGTCAGGTACCGCAAATACACCATAGA
>BPLT01000247.1:0-148653 GCA_019656295.1 Rhododendron mucronatum var. ripense
CTAATGACGGCAGCCAACTAAGTTGTTGCATGAGTTTTGATGCCAATTTCTAATGCAATTTGTTTAGCATACAGAGAAACTTAAAACATAATCTTTTCACAGGTGGTCTAAAGATATTCTCAACTGAAAGCCGAGTAAAACTTACAGGTGGAGGATAGGTGAACAAAATCTCATTCTTTTCCATTGTGTATGTGATCAGCTGCAATATTCCATTGAATACAATATACTTGCCAGAGTCAAAGATCCAACACCTTGTGAAACACGTACTACTATCATTTTGAAACAGAACATCACATGCAAAACCAATTAGGCTGCTCACACAATAAGTTCGAATGTTTCACTTTCCTAACCTTGGAAACTCAAAGACCCCTGCTCATTTGAGCATACTAAGATTAATCAGATCAAAGATTTCTTTTCATTTGAGCTTCAGGGTCCGTTTGAATAGAGTGAAAGTGATAGAAAATGCAAGAAAGAGAAAATAATGACACTTTTCTAGTGTTTGATTAGCATAAAATACCAGAAAGTGTAAGAAAGTGGATTTTCATGTACAACTCATTAAAGCATGAGTACATAACTTCCACTTTCTTGCTAAAAACATAAGAAAAATTTATTTTCTTGAGAAAATTCCTATTATGTCCATAATTTTTCCTTTTCTATAATGATCCCTAAAGTAGGTTGAGGGTAAATTAGTGAAATTTTTTTTCTTGCAATATTCTTACAAAAAATTTCATTTTAACAAACACATATAAGAAAATAAATTTTCTTTTCACTTTCTTTTCTTTTACTTTACTTTCTCTCATTTTCACTTTTCAACATAAATTGCTTTCTAATCAAACGGACCCTAACAGAAACATTTCTGTTACAGAAAGAATAGATTGCTAAAAACTAAATTCAAAACTTTCATTTTCCAAATTTAATTTTCTTTTTTTATAATTCAGGTATCCGGGCTAGCTTACATGCATCTGGACTAATTCTGGAGACCAATCACACCGCCCACTTGCGGGAGTCCAATTAAAGCAAAAGCAAACTCTGTATGGACTACCCAGAAGAATTGATAGCACCTAAGAGATTTTGAAATTGAAACTTGGGTGGGAGCAAACCCCCAAGTCTCATGCCTTAACCCCTTGAGGTTATCTCTGCATGCAAACAGCAAAAGGATATAATATGACGCAGCCGATTGGAAAATTCCGGTTCTCAGGAAACTTCTTATAGTAAAACTGAGCGACGAGAGCAATGATGATGATGACCGTTCCCAAAAACAACCTGATGTTACTAATCCTCACATCTTCGATGTATCCACGGCCTTTAACGATCTTAAAAAATCCAAAACACATGGATCAGTATGAAAACAGCCCTACAAACTAACGAAGCACTGCGTAATCTGATTACAGAGCACATACGCGAATGTATGGAGTTTTACTCAGTGGCAGATTCGTCGAGGAGGTGCTTGATGGAGTGGTGATCCAACAGGTTCACTTCTTTGGGTTTTTGGTGGCCATGTCTGCCTTGTCCTTCTCTTGCATTTCGGAGTGATTTCTAGGGTTTGTCTGAAGACCGTTGCGCGATCGGTTTCGATCGTATGGGGAGCGTCGATTACCTGAATCTAATTGTTGAGCGTGTGCTGATAAAAACAGAAGGGAAAATAACCGCCAATGACATGTTTTGATAATTTATATCCGCTAAGGACATTTTCAGCATTAACAAATGTTCTTAACATGTTTTTGACGGGTATTAATTATCAAAACACATCATGGACCATTATTTTTCCAAGAAAGAACTTACGGGGCGTGTGGGCTTATTAGTTAGGGGTTTTTTTAGGCCGGCCCGATAAATTAGGCTCGGCCTAAATTATTACACATATTATTGCTACCTGATATAGTCTTGGCCTATTATTCTAGACAAAAATATTCCTCGGGTCACATATACAATTCACAGCATTCTCAATTCACATAATAGTCTACAAGGACAAAAGAGTTATTGTTAAAATTAATGCTTTATTATCTTTTTGTAATTTGGACCAAGTGTTATGTTTGTGTTTGGGCTATATTTTATAGTTGTGATGGGCTAGTTTTTCTTTGTTTTGTTATGGGCCCAATTTGCAAGGTAAAGCCCAAGTCTATGTTATGTAATGAACCTAGTATATAAAGTGAAGTTGAATGAGAAAGGCACGTGAGCTGCCCCCATTTTCTATGTTTCTTTTTCTTCTGCTTTCCAGAGAGCAGCTTCTCTCCTCCCCTGTTCCTTATCCTGTTTGCCGAGAAACAAAAACTGCTTAGGCAGTCCATTTCCTCCCATTTTCTCTTGGTTCTTCCACTAAAATCAACAATAGTTTTTTAGGGAAAAGCCAACATGAGTGGTATCAGAGCTTTGTTGGATCAAGAACAAGTTGGGAGTGAAGATTTTTGAAGGGGAAACAAAACCCTAGAAAGTCTACAACAATGGCAAGTTCAAGCAATCAAAACATGGGAGCTCTACCACTCTCTTTTCCACTTCTCAATGGAGAAAATTATGATTTTTGGTGTGTGAAGATGAAGACCCAACTCATGTCAAATGATGTTTGGGAATATGTTCAAGATGGATTTGAAGATTATGAAGGTGTGGAGGTGGCTTTGTCAAATGAGCAAAAGAAACAATTGAAGGTGGATAATAGGATGAATGCAAAAGCCCTCTCCATGATTCAACAAGGTATTTTCCGACAACCTCTTTCCTAGAATCATCAATGAAACTAAAGCTAAGAAAGCATGGGATATTCTTTACAATGAGTATAGAGGCAATTTGAAGGTGAAAACCATTAAACTTCAATCATTGAGAAGAGATTATGAGAATTTGAAAATGAAGGATAGTGAATTGTTGAATGATTATTTTTCTAGACTTATGGATGTTGTGAATCAAATGAAAACATATGGGGAGGATGTTGTTACTCAAAAAATTGTTGAGAAAATCTTGATTAATTTGCCGAAAAAGTATGATCCTATTGTTGCCGTTATTGAAAATACTCAAGATTTAGCTACCTTGAGTGTCGAAGAATTGATGGGTTCCCTTAAGACATTTGAGCAAAGATTGAATAGGCAATCCGAAAAGTCAATTGAAAGTGCCTTTCAATCTAAGCTTAATGTTAGTACCCCAAAGACCCATGGGAAAGGATCTTCTTCAAGTCATAGTCAATCTAGAGGGCAATTTTCAAGTGGTGGAAATTTTGAACGAGGAAGAGGTGGAAATGATAGAGGAAGAGGAAGAGGAAGAGGAAGGAACAATTTCCAAAGAGGAAACAACATTCAAGCAAGAGAGAATGATGAGGCCACTCAACCAAGGTGTGGAATTTGTAAAAGGGGAAGTCATGTTGATAAAGATTGTTGGTTTCGAGGGAAGCCACAATGTTACAATTGCAACAAATTTGGGCATGTCAAAAAGGATTGCCGAGTCACAAACAATTAACAAGCTAATTACTCCGAAGAGCAAGAAGGCGAAGGGTGCATGTTTTATGCTTGTCAAGCGGCTTCCGAGCAAAAGAATGATGTGTGGTTCCTTGATAGTGATTGTAGTAACCACATGACCGGAGATGAGAGTATCTTTGTGAAGATCGATACTTCCTCCAATTCTCAAGTAAAGATGGGGAATGGTGCCTTAGTCCAAGCAAAGGGAAAAGGTACTATTGCCGTAGAGACAAAGAAGGGTACAAGGAATATCTCGGATGTGCTACTTGTTCCGGACTTGGAGCAAAACTTGTTGAGTGTTGGGCAACTTGTAGAGCATGGGTACACCGTTCAATTTGAAGGAGACTCTTGCAAGATTTATTACAAAGGGGGGAGAAACCAAGTTGTAGCAAAAGTCAAGATGGAGAAGAATAGAAGCTTCCCTCTCACTTTTCGCTATTCCAAGCATGTGGCCTTGAAGGTGGATGTGCTAGATGACTCATGGCTTTGGCATAGAAGATTTGGGCACTTGAATTTCCAAAGCTTGAAGAACTTACAACAAAAGAACATGGTGTATGGCTTGCCAACTATTCATGAAGTCAAGCAAGTTTGTGAAGGTTGTGCACTTGGAAAGCATCACCGGGAGTCATTTCCAAAAGACAAGGCGTGGAGGGCTAAAGCTCCATTGGAGCTTGTTCATACCGATGTGTGCGGGCCTATGGATACGCTAACTCATGGAGGTAACAAGTACTTTATTATTTTTATTGATGATTTTTCTAGAATGACATGGGTTTACTTCATGAGGCAAAAATCCGATGTTTTCTCAATCTTTAAAAAGTTTCAAAGTCTTGTAGAGAGGCAAAGTGGCTATCTAATGAAAGTGTTGAGAAGTGATAGGGGTGGCGAGTACACTTCAAATGAATTCTATAAATTTTGTGAAGACATTGGCATGGAAAGGCAACTAACGGTTGGGTACACTCCACAACAAAATGGAGTGGCGGAGAGGAAGAATAGAACTATAGAGGAGATGTCAAAATCAATGTTACATGAGAAGGGATTGCCCAAGACTTTTTGGGGTGAAGCCGTCTACACGGCGGTCTACTTGATGAATCGATGTCCAACAAAGGCCGTTGAAAATATTACTCCATTTCAAGCTTGGAGTGGGAGAAAACCATCCGTGAATCACTTGAAGGTTTTTGGATCTATTTGTTATGCTCATGTTCCAAAAGTAAAAAGGAGCAAGCTTGATGAAACTAGTCAAAAGTGTATCTTTGTGGGTTATAGCTCCCAATCAAAGGGTTATAGACTCTACAATTTGAACACAAACAATGTGATTATTTCTAGAGATGTTCTTTTTGATGAGAAGGCATATTGGGATTGGAAGGGAAATGTGGTGCAAAACCAAGTCCCGTTCAATTATGAAGAACCGGAGAGTCAAGAAGATGAAGAACGTGATAATCTTGAAGCTCCAAATCAAACTCCTCCAACTTCACCATCAAGCTCAAGTTCCTCATCTCCAAGTTCAACTCCAAGAAGAATGAAAAGCCTTAGTGATGTGTATGCAAGTTGTAATTTTTGTGTTGTTGAACCGGAGACCTTTGAAGAAGCAATTAAGGAGGAAGCTTGGAAGAAAGCTATGGAAGAGGAAATTCATGTGATCAAAAAGAACAAAACTTGGGAGTTGGTGGAGAGGCCAAAAGACAAAGAAGTTATTGGTGTGAAGTGGATTTTCAAAACAAAGCTCAACCCCGATGATTCCATTCAAAAGTACAAAGCAAGACTTGTTGCAAAAGGGTATTCTCAACAACCCGGAATTGATTTTCAAGAGACATTTGCACCGGTGGCTCGACATGACACAATTAGATCTCTTGTTGCCTTAGCGGCATCGAAGGGATGGTTCTTGTATCAACTTGATGTGAAATCGGCCTTCTTGAATGGTGTCTTGGAGGAAGAAGTGTTTGTTGATCAACCTCAAGGCTTCATTGTCGAAGGCAAGGAACAAAAAGTGTACAAGTTGAAGAAGGCTTTATATGGGCTAAAGCAAGCACCCCGGGCATGGTATAGTGAGATTGACTCTTACTTCAATGAAAGAGGATTTCAAAGAAGCAAAAGCGAGCCAACCTTGTACATCAAGAGGCAAGGTAACACCGGTATTCTCATTGTTTCTATCTATGTTGATGATTTGGTGTTTACCGGTAGCAATATGAAAATGATTGAGGATTTTAAAAGAGACATGATGAAGAAGTATGAAATGAGTGATTTGGGTCTCTTGCATTATTTCTTGGGCATTGAAATTTATCAAAGCAAAGAGGATATTTTCATTTGTCAAAGAAAGTATGCAAGAACTCTTCTTGAGAAGTTCAAGATGAGAGAATGCAAGCCGGTTGCAACTCCCTTAATTGTGAATGAGAAATTGTCAAAAGAAGATGGAAGCAAAAAGGTGGATGAATCTCTTTATAGAAGCTTGGTTGGAAGCTTGTTGTATTTGACTATCTCAAGGCCGGATATCATGTATGCTACAAGCATGTTATCCCGATTCATGCACAATGCAAGCCAAACTCATTTTGGAGTGGCTAAGAGGGTCTTGAGATACTTACAATGTACAATTGATTATGGCATTTTGTATGAGAAGAATGTTGATGCAAAATTGTTAGGATTTTGTGATAGTGATTGGGCCGGATGTGTCGATGATATGAAGAGCACTTCCGGATATGCTTTTTCTCTTGGCTCGGGTGTCTTCTCATGGACATCTAAGAAGCAACAAACCGTGGCGCAATCTACCGCCGAAGCCGAATACGTGTCGGCATCATTAGCAACCTCTCAAGCAATATGGCTAAGAAGGATTTTGGAGGATGTTGGTGAAAAGCAAGGAGAGGCTACTCCAATTTTGTGTGACAACAAGTCGGCAATTGCAATGACAAAGAATCCCGTCTACCATAGCCGCACCAAACACATTGCGATCAAGCATCACTTCATTCGAGAAGCCGTGGAAGATGAAGAGATTCAACTCAAGTATTGTGCAACCGAAGACCAAGTGGCGGACATCTTCACCAAAGCTCTATCAAAGGAAAAGTTCCAATATTTTAGAGAAATGTTGGGAGTTACAACAAAGCATTAAGGGGGAGTGTTAAAATTAATGCTTTATTATCTTTTTGTAATTTGGACCAAGTGTTATGTTTGTGTTTGGGCTATATTTTATAGTTGTGATGGGCTAGTTTTTCTTTGTTTTGTTATGGGCCCAATTTGCAAGGTAAAGCCCAAGTCTATGTTATGTAATGAACCTAGTATATAAAGTGAAGTTGAATGAGAAAGGCACGTGAGCTGCCCCCATTTTCTATGTTTCTTTTTCTTCTGCTTTCCAGAGAGCAGCTTCTCTCCTCCCCTGTTCCTTATCCTGTTTGCCGAGAAACAAAAACTGCTTAGGCAGTCCATTTCCTCCCATTTTCTCTTGGTTCTTCCACTAAAATCAACAATAGTTTTTTAGGGAAAAGCCAACAGTTATTATGCCACATAACAAGTCTATTCAAGTTTGCGATAATAGTTAGGGTTGAGATAAAACCAAAAGAAAAAAATAGGACCGGTTTTTAATTTTCTAAGTTAGTTATTATGGGGGAATTTTTAGACCGGTCCTAAAAATTAGGTTCGGATTGCATTTAGTCCTGCACAATTATTTATATTTTTTATTCCAACTATGTCCTTTCACGCGCATCAGCTTGGAGAGCTTGTAGTATAGAAAAATTATCCAATGCTCCATGAGCATTAGTGCACCATTAAAACATTGTTTAAATTTCAAAACGTCATATTTTTTGTTGTAGATATTCGTTTTTAAAAAAAATTATATTTTTGGAACGTACTCGACGATATCTACTAAATAAGATCCATATTGAATATGAAATTATGAAAGATTAAAAAAATACCATTTGCTATGAGAATTCTCTATGAGAATTGTCTCTATGAGAATTGTCTCTATGAGAACTGTCTTTATGAGAATTGTTTCGGATAAAAATACTCTTGGCTATGTGAACTGGCTATGAGAACTGTCAATTCTCATAGTTAGTTCTATGAGAACTATGTGAAATAGATATGTGAATTGAAAAATACACAGTTCAAATAGCCTAACCACACATTAAAATACACAGTTCTCATAGAAAATACGTAGTTGTCATAAAAAAATACACAATTCTCATTGACAATACTCAATTCTCATAGAAAATATACAATTCTCATAGATAGTTGTCATGGATAATACACAATTCTCATAAAAAAAATACATAATTTTTATAGGCGGTTCTCATAGAAAAATACACAGTTCTCATAAAAAATACAATGTTTTCGTAGAAAATACACAATTCTCATAGAAAATTGGCTATGAGAACTGTCAAAAATATTTTTGGCTATGTGAATTGGCTATGAGAACTGTCAAGTGTCAAGTCTCATAATCAGTTCTACGAGAACTGCTTCTCATAGAGAACTTTGCTATGTGAACTGAACTATGAGAACTGACTATGTGAACTGTTATTTCTTATAGTCAGTTCTATGAGAACTGTCAGTTTTTATAGTCAGTTCTATGAGAATTGGTTATGAAAAGTGGTTGTTCTCATAGAGAATTAGCTTTGTGAACTGGTTATGAAAACTGAACTATGTGAACTGAAAAATACATAATTTACATAGTTTTACTACACACTAAAATACATAGTTCTTATAAAAAATATATAGTTCTCATAGAAAATACACGGTTCTAATAGACAGTTCTCATAAAAAAATACGCAATTCTCATGAGAACTGTATCTATGAGAACTGTCTATGAGAACTTTGTCTATAAGAACTGCATCTATGAGAACTTTGTTTATAAGAACCGTATCTATGAGAACTGTTCAGCTCTCATAGAAAATATACGGTTCACATAGTTTCACCACACACTAAAATACACAGTTCCCATAAAAAAATGCACAGTTCTCATAAAAAATATACAATTCTCATAGACAATTCTCATGAATAATACACAGTTCTCATAGAATATACACAAACAATCAAAAATACACAATTCACATAACCTCACCAAACACAAAAAATAACCGAAAATAGACAATTCTCATAGCCTCACCATACACCAAAAATACACAATTCACAATTCGCATACACAATTTACATACACAGTTCGCATAAAATTGCCATAGACAATGATCATGGACAATAACAATTCTCATAAAAAAAACACAATTTTCATAGAAAAACACAGTTCTCATAGAGAATCATCATGGACAATAACAAGTCTTATAGAAAAAACACACTTCTCATAGACAATTCTCATAGAAAATATACAGTTCTTATATAAGATAATAGTTCTCATAGGGAGTTCTCACTGAAAATACACAATTCTCTTAGAAAATACACAGTTCTCATAGACAGTTCCCATAGAAAAATACACAGTTCTCATAGACAATCATCATGGACAATAACAGTTCTCATAATTTTTGTAAAAAAAAAAATTCTCATAGACAGTTGTCGTGTAAAATGGCTATGTAAACTGGAAAATACACTGTTCAAATAGCCTCATCACACACTAAAATATATAGTTCTCATAAAAAAATACACAGTTCTCATAGACAATCATCACGGATAATAACAGTTCTCATAGAAAATATACAGTTCTTATCTAAAATACACAATTTTCATAGGGAGTTCTCACAGAAAATACACAATTCTCATAGAAAATACACAGTTCTTATAAACAGTTCCCATACAAAAATACACTACAGTAGCGTTCTCATGGAAAAATACACACATTTCGAGAACAACAAACAATTATCACTGTGCAAAGAAAGTTGGAACAATCACAAGAAAACATACAAGGATAATTTTCTCTGCAACTAAGCAGATTCCAATTTTCAATCCACATGATTTAAGTTACAACCAAATAAATGTTGCTGATCCCAAGCTTCTTCGACAACCGACGGAGTAAGACAACAGCATCTACTCCGACCCCTTCTCCTTCGATGAGTAGAACCCCTCCGAGACGAGCTCTTTCGCAATAACTCGTTGTTCGTAACAACTCGCGTGGACTAGAAGGAGATCTCTGGTTAGGAATTAATTGAGGTGAGGCCTTGCTAAATTTACTTACGTGGATCAGTAGTTTGTTTCTTTTTTCTGTAGATCTGGTGGAGACTTGATTGTTGCTACCATTTGAGTCATTAACTGGTTGTTTTGTTGTGGCGGAGGAGGATCAGCCGTGGTGGTGGCGACGCAACGGTGGAATTTTCGGAGAGGAGACAACGACGATGGGCGGAGCTGCTCCGGAGAGAGAGAGAGAGAGAGAGAGAGAGAGAGAGAGAGGATATTGTCTATTGAGATCTGGGGCAATAGCGGTTTTATTTTGTTTTTTCACATTTAGGGCAAAAAAGTCAATCAAGCAGCATAACCGAGCCATCTAGCTTCGGTAAAATATATTAGGGTTGGGATCAAACCAAACCTAAAAATGAGGACCGGCCTCTAATTTACTATTATTATTATTACCATTAGCCATTAGGCCTCCAGCCGGCATCACATATCGTTGCAGCTATACGGGCTTAGGGTAGGCCCTTGAATGAGTACCAAACATTGGCCCGTGAGAAATTGGGCTGCCAGGGCTCCACACTCCACATTGCTGTGCTAGGCCGCGGTTGCACACAGTCTTGCATCAGAGGAATGAGAAGTTGCGTCTCCTAAATCAGTTGGTAACCAAATTAGGCAGATACAAAATGGGTACAAACACAAATTAGGTTAGGATCAAAGAGAGAACACCACAAGGGATTATAGAGAACACAAGACACTGGATGTATTATTGCAAACACTGACTTGCTTTATAACTTGAACTAACTTGGATATTACACTGGGTTGAAGTCTCCTTTTATAAGCGTAAGTAGGCTGTTTACATCTTCAGTTACTTCATACAAACAGTACCTATACATTATTGGTCATTATTGTTTTCAGAAAAACTGTTATCAGAAAGGTTTTCTCGATGTTGTGAAATGTTTGGTGAAAAGAAGACGAGGACTGACTTATTTCTAAGTTCTGTCGTTCAGGCAAAATATCCATGGAGAAAAGACCGAGAAGGTATTAACTCTTACCACGGATAGAGGAACGTATGACGACAAGAAACAAGACCGACACTTATTCTCTCTTCATTTCACGGAGCAGAAGCGAAATCTTTCGTAGTCTCTGCTTTTATGGAAAAGCCAAGTCCAAAAAGGGCTTACGGCTCTCCAGAGTGAACTGTCAAGCTTTCGAACTCGCCGTGGGTGAGAAATTGCTCTAATTCTCTGATACAAAAACGGTAGTCCATTAAAAGAAAACAAAATTGATGCTAGAGTTGGGGTGTGCACAAGCTTAGCAGTCGACCAAACAACACATGATACAAGACACTTAACTTCAGGCCCCGTTTCGAAACATAAAAAAAGTCCTTATTTTTTAAGAAAGCAATTTCAAGTTCAAAAATAATGAGCTTATTAAAATCTAAAAATATGCAATATAGATCTTGCTTGAACAGTGCAAAAAAAATCAAAAATATATTTTTTATTTATACTATTTTTAAGTTTGAAAATGTGAAATAAGTACTTATTTTTTTAAAAAGTGTTTTGGAATGGGCTCTTGAGCTTAACAGTGAACAACTCTATTTTTTTTTTTTCCTTTATAACACTCAGTCGTTTGATGTGCCACTTCAGATTCATTGTCAATAAGTGAAGCGATACACATCAAAAATAGCTACTGCATGGTTCCACCATGAAATATCCCGAGCATACCATTAAATAAAGCAGAAACATATTATACTGATTTGAAATGTATATTGAGAAGCAATCCATCATCAATTGGGCACGCACCATTTTTACAATGCTATACTAGCAATAATTGATCAGTATTCAATCACTATAATGTCCCACTGTGGTTATAAGCGCAGGTTACCAAGATCGGCCAGAAATAGATTATCTTAGCAATACAACAGTACGTCCCAACCCTCTTATTTTCCCCTAAAATCCAATAGCGTCCCATTTACTACAACTTACAGATACTGCTTGTGTAGCCACTTCATCCTAAATGCTCTTCAGATTGAACAACATCCGGCTATGAATGCCAGACAAGAAAAACCGAAAGAGGAGAGTGTTTCAATTATGAAAGTTTAGATCTGGCGGTATTGCCAGAGTTATTAGTTAATAACCACCGCGCCCCTCTGACAAGTTCTTCCTTGACCATGAACAAGACAGCGGCTGCAAGAACACTTTGTACGATTTTCGTACTCATCCCTTTGTAAAAGCCGTTGAACCCTTCGTAACGTATCATCTTCGTGATAGCATCTAAGGTGCCTGTAATGCAAGAATTCAGCTCACAGCATTGATAACATTTCACAAAATTAAGAAAACAATGAGGGGATAGTTACATCGATTTTTAATTAGAAGACTCAGATTTAGCAAATTCAAATTAAAGTAAAGAAATAATAAGTTTCAAAAGCATGCTGCACACACACACACACACACAGAGTGATGTAGAACAAATCTCTACAGATTTTCTGGAAAGATTTGATAGCATCAAATCAAGAAAGAAGTATTGATCAGATTTTCTGGATTGATTTGATCCTATCAAATCAAGGAAGAAGTATTGATCAAGACATTCAGTTATGGGAACTTTTAATTCTAGAGTTTTATTTTTAATTTATACCACTTGTTTTGGCAACTTTTGTTAGGGAATAATAATAATAGGAGATCTTATTTAGTGCTGCCTTTTTAGCATGATTCTAGTTTCCTATAAATAAGGGTGCACGATTCTAGTTTCCTATCTAGCTAGGCCTACTACTAGTATAAATAAGGGTGCAACCCTCCTTGTTATTCATTCAATCATTCAATAAAATTCAGAGTTCCTTTTATTGTGTGTTTATCTCTTTCTTGTGGAGTCAAGAAGCCCGTCTGTTAGAACGATATCTAACCCCATTTGTCTACTAGAACGATATCTAGTCTCTCTTCTGCTACAACGCTGCGTCAAGTGGTATCAGAGCGAGGACCACCCTTGTCTCAATGTCTGCCGACGAAGTGAATGGAGCGAACCCTAACAAAGGTGATCACAGTATCGATGCCTTGTGGGGTGCGTTAGAGAAGCAACAACAACAGTTGACAGAGATTCATAACCTGTTGGCTGGAATGAATCTCAACCAACCGCCGATAGGTAACCCTGTTAATCCTCGTGTCCAGCAAGCACGTGAGCCAATGGTGCTCAACAATTTTGTTCGCTTAGGGAATCATCCTAGGCGCATCGCAAACTTCCCAGCTTATGATGGAGAGTCAAGTGATGACGACGTCGAGAGGATTGCTATGCATGAAAATCCTAGAGAAGCTTTCCAGAATAATAACTACCGTATGAAGATGGATCTTCCGTCTTTCAACGGGCAGTTAAACATTGAAGATTTTTAGGATTGGCTGCATGAAGTTGAGAGGTTCTTCGATTACATGGATATCGAAGAGGGAAGGAAGGTCAAGCTGGTTGCTTACAAGTTGAAAGACGGTGCTTCTGCTTGGTGGGAGCAGTTGCAACTCTCTCGACTGCGGCACAACAAAGACAAGATTCGATCATGGCACCGGATGAAGCAGTTGATGAGAGCACGTTTCCTTCCTTCAGATTATGATCAAGTTCTATTCCATCAGTACCAAAGGTGTCAGCAGGGTACCAGACTAGTCCATGAATATGTTGCAGAGTTCCAGCGACTCTCTTCCAGTAATGATCTACCAGAAACGGAAGGGCAGTTGGTGACACGATTTGTGGACGGGTTACGTACTAACATACAAGATATTGTTACTATGCAACCAGTTCATACCTTGCAAGATGCCATCCAATTGGCAACAAGGGCTGAGTCGCAATTGAGCCGCAGAGGAGGTGTTCGAAGCCAAGCTCCTACTCGAACATTCAACTCTCAAACGTAGAATTCGATCGAGCAGGTCAAAGGAAAGGCAGTCGCTGACACAACTTCCAATCAGGCCTCTCAGAGTCAAGCAAAGCCCCCATGGAGAAATTAGACGAGTACACGGCAAGCTATAGGCAGACCTGCTGGACAGAATGACCCTTACGCACCTCCTCGAGGTGATAAATGTTATCGTTGTGGAGAAGCAGGTCACCACTCAAATAGATGTCCGCAGAGGCAGCGCGTCAACCTAGCAAAACATGGAGATGAAGAAGACTACCAACAAGAGGATGAGGGCGAAGAAGAAGATCCAACAGAGTAGACCCATGAGGATGAGGGTGTATCGCTGGTGGTGCAACGTTTGATGTACACACCGCGAAAGGAAGAGGTGCAGAGACACAACATCTTTAAGACTAGTTGTATAGTCAATCAGCGAGTTTGTGATTTAATTATTGATGGAGGTAGCAGCGAGAACATCGTGTCAAGGACTATGGTTGACAAATTGGGGCTCCAAACGAGGAAACACCCTTCCCCTTACAGTATTGGCTGGATCAGGGATGTCGGTGAAACAAAAGTAACAGAAGAATGCACTATTCCTTTGTCGATTGGGAAAGACTATAAAGACGAGGTTGTGTGTGACGTGGAGGACATGGATGCCTGTCACATGTTGCTAGGAAGGCCATGGCAGTACGATTTGAACACTACGCATAAGGGAAAAGACAATACGTACACCTTTTACAAAAACAAAGTAAAGGTTGTCTTGGCTCCTATGCGTCGTGAAGGTCAAGTGACAGCTTCTCCAGCTAAGGCAGACTCTTTTCTCATTGTACCAGACATCATGAAGGAAGCCAAAGAAACCCAACTGGTTTATGCATTAGTGGTCAAAGGTGAAGCAAAAGAAAAGACTGTCGTGCCAGATCAGGTCAAGCCATTGATTGCTGAATTTGAAGGACTTGTTCCAGATGAGCTACCGGCCGAATTACCTCCTATGAGGAATATTCAGCATGAAATTGATCTCGTTCCTGGAGCAAGCTTGCCGAACTTGCCACACTATCGTATGAGTCCAAAGGAGTTTCAGATTTTACAAGAACAAGTCAATGAGTTGCTGCAGAAGGGTTTGGTCCGAGAAAGCATGAGTCCGTGTGCCGTGCCAGCCTTACTAACCCCAAAGAAAGACGGGAGTTGGCGCATGTGTGTCGGTAGCAGGGCCATCAACAAAATCACTGTGAAGTACAGGTTTCCAATACCGAGGTTGGATGATATGCTTGACAGATTGGGAGGCTCGAGGGTGTTCTCAAAGATAGATTTGAAGAGTGGCTACCACCAGATTCGTATTCGTCTTGGTGATGAGTGGAAACAGCATTCAAGACAAGCGAAGGGTTGTACGAGTGGCTTGTTATGCCATTCGGATTGTCCAATGCACCCAGCACATTCATGCGGTTGATGAATCAGGTATTCCAGCTCCTTGGAAAATTCGTAGTTGTTTATTTCGATGATATCCTGATTTATAGTCGGAGTGAAGAGGAACATATGAAACATTTATGGGAAGTGTTTAACGTGCTGCGTGAGAATAGTCTTTATGTCAATTTGAAAAAGTGCAGCTTCTTAACGGAAAGTCTAATTTTCTTGGGCTATGTGGTAAGTGCCCAAGGAATCAAAGTCGATGAATCCAAGGTTCAAGCAATTCGCGAGTGGCCAACCCCAAAATCCATTACAGACGTACGAAGTTTCCATGGCTTAGCAACCTTTTACAGGCGCTTTGTTCGGAACTTTAGTACTATTGCTGCTCCATTTACGGATTGCTTGAAGCAAAAGCAGTTTGTGTGGACTGATGCTGCAGAACAAAGCTTTGCAGTGCTCAAAGAGAGGTTAACCACAGCCCCAATCCTTGCGATTCCAGATTTTGACAAGTTATTCGAGGTCGATTGTGATGCTTCTGGTGTAGGCATCGGAGCTGTTCTTTCTCAAGAAGGTTGGCCAATAGCCTTCTTTAGTGAGAAACTCAGTGATGCCCAACAAAAGTGGACTACGTATGAGCAAAAGCTGTATGTTGTGGTGCGGAGCTTATACCATTGGGAGGCTTATCTCATTCAACGGGAGTTTGTTCTGAATAGTGATCATCAAGCCCTCGAATATCTCCAAAACTCTACCAAGCCAAACCGCATGCATGCTAGGTGGATTGCGTATATACAGAGGTTCACTTTCTCTCTTAAACACAAGTCAGGCCAATTGAACAAGGTGGCTGATGCACTGAGTAGGCGAGCTTCACTACTCATAGTTGTCAAGAATGAGGTCTCTGGTTTTGAGTATCTCAAAGAACTCTATGCTGAAGATGAAGACTTCAAGGAAGAATGGACCAAGTGTAATTCAAGTATTCTAGACTCCAGCAAATTTCAGTTGCTGGAAGGGTTTATGTTCTTTGAGAACCGGCTCTGTATTCCTCGAGGATCTTTGCGAGAGCACATTATCAGGGAGACTCATGGTGGAGGCCTAGGAGGACACTTGGGGCGAGACAAGAGCATATCGCTAGTTGAGGCTCGATACTATTGGCCACAACTAAAGCGAAATGTTGAGAAGTATGTGAAGCGTTGTTACACATGTCAGACAGCAAAGGGACAAGCACAGAATACTGGACTGTATATGCCTCTTCCCATTCCTGACGCACCTTGGGAAGACCTTTCTATGGATTTTGTTCTTGGACTTCCAAGGACACAGCGAGGTACGGACTCCATCTTTGTTGTCGTTGACGATTTTCAAAGATGGCACATTTCATTCCTTGTAGGAAGACGGCTGATGCCAATCACATAGCTTAGTTGTTTTTTCGAGAAGTGCTTCGTCTTCATGGTTGGCCAAAGACTATCGTTTCAGATCGTGACAACAAATTCCTTGGTCATTTTTGGCGAACTTTATGGAATCAACTTGATACTTCTTTGAAGTATAGTACTACTTCTCACCCCCACACTGATCGTCAAACAGAGGTGGTCAATCGCACATTGGGGAATATTTTGCGAAGTTTGTGTCAACACAGTCCAAGGTAGTGGGATTCCGTTATCTCTCAGGCAGAATTTGCATTCAATAATGTGCCAAATCGGTCCACTGGCAAGTCACCATTTGAAATTGTCCATGTGCGTCCCCTATTGCACACATTGAATTTGGTGCCCCTTCCTAAGCTTCCTGGAATGAGCATTATTGCTGGTCACATGGCAGAAAAGGTGGCAAATATCCATGCAGAGGTCAAGCAAAAATTGGAGGAGTCTACTACAAAATACAAAGCTGCTGCAGACGAACATAGGCGTGTGAAGGTTTTCAAAGTGGGAGACTTAGTGATGGTACATTTGCGCAAAGAGAGGTTCCCGGTGGGTACTTACAACAAGCTTAAGCACAAGAAGATTGGTCCCGTTCAAATTCTGCAGAAAATCAATGATAATGCTTATGTGGTGGATCTTCCGGAGGATCTCGCTATTTCCAAGACTTTCAACATCCAGGATCTGTTCGAGTATCATTCCGTTCCAGATGTGGCCATACCTATTGTTAACTTGAGGACGAGTTCTTTCAACGAAGGGGAGACTGACGTAGAACAAATCTCTACAGATTTTCTGGAAAGATTTGATAGCATCAAATCAAGGAAAAAGTATTGATCAGATTTTCTAGATTGATTTGATAGGATCAAATCAAGGAAGAAGTATTGATCAAGACATTCAGTTATGGGAACTTTTAATTCTAGAGTTTTATTTTTAATTTATACCACTTGTTTTGGCAACTTTTGTTAGGGAATAATAATAATAGGAGATCTTATTTAGTGCTGCCTTTTTAGCATGATTCTAGTTTCCTATAAATAAGGGTGCACGATTCTAGTTTCCTATCTAGCTAGGCCTACTACTAGTATAAATAAGGGTGCAACCCTCCTTGTTATTCATTCAACCATTCAATAAAATTCAGAGTTCCCTTTATTGTGTGTTTATCTCTTTCTTGTGGAGTCAAGAAGCCCGTCTGTTAGAATGATATCTAACCCTATTTGTCTACTAGAACGATATCTAGTCTCTCTTCTGCTACAACGCTGCGTCAGAGGGAGGGAGAGAGAGAGAGAGAGAGAGAGAGAGAGAGAGAGAGAGAGAGAGAGAGGTCGCATCGCAAATAGTCATATTTAACAGGATGCCTATGGACCACAAACCACCAAGTCCCACTGAAGGTATGGTTGAGACATCCGTTATGCCCTGCTATTGTGGGAGATAAAAGCAACACAAACCTTTATAATGATGTCTTTTGTCTCCACCCGTAACTTGCTTCGCTTGAAGTCGTGCCTGCAGACAAAGAATACAAATCAACGGAAAAAATGAAGACAACAAAATAATAAATTTGACACAGACAAGGCTAGCGAAACAATTCTTTAGGGCGGGGTGTCTTCGGTCTCCCTCAAAAGTTGTTTTCATCCCTGTTAAATCCTCTTTTTGTTATCCTCCCAAGGCGATATATTCTGTTATTCCACATGACATGTAAATTAGGAAAATATATTTTACTTCCCAGCTGATACTCCCTCCGTCCCATAATATTTGGCACTTTCACTATTCCAGCCTCATGAAAAAAATGAACTATATCTTTTAATCCATAATGTATTTTATAAGCAATATGGATCTTGTTTGATAGAGTTTAATTTGTTCTATTAAACAAAGTTCAAAAAATTGCCTAAAACATTATGGATTGAAAGATATATGCAATTTAAAAATGGCACGCATTCCTGAAAATGCCAAACATTATGGGATGAAGGGAGTATTATTTTCTACCACACATAAAAGTATCATGAAATAAAACTGTCAAGAAATAAGAAATCAAATAGAATTCACTTTAATCCTTCAAGCTTCTAGAAGCTGATGCACCATTAGGGAAGCCCAATAACTGAACGTCCTGAGCAGCTTCTAAAGTTGCATGCATTTGTTAAGCCAGTTTATCTTGCCTGATGCTCCTTTGGAAATCTAATGGTTGAACATGAATCTCATAGGTGGCGTTGTGGCACTACTCCTGCTAGGAGTCAAAACAAGAAACCAGCTGCTGACAGTACTTGGTCTTGGTTTGTTTCAGGTAGAATTAGATATTTAGATCAGTAGATCCAAAGGCCATTCTCTATCCTATCACCTATCATGTATATGTACCAAAAATAAAAACCAATATATCCAAACCACACAATCAAACAAATGATACAACAAAGGTCAGGTCGCAGGTGAATAAAAAAAGCGGCAGCCGCCGCCTATAACTTATTTAAAACAGAAGACATGTCAATCAATTCTACTCCAAGAACATGGAAGGCCCACAGAAATCAAGTTTCCTGAGATTTTTCTTGCTATGAAGAGAAGCAAAATCATCCGAAATACAAGATTCCAAACCAGTTTTTCACGCGCATGCGTGATGCGTCACTTACAACTTACCTTCACAACCAGAAGAGGATATGTTACAACAGTGGCTCCAAGTTTTGCCAAAGCTCCAAGCAGAAATATCTAGCAAAGTAATAAGCACACTGTTCAGGACCTATATCTCTAACAGAAAGCGGGTGAAGGAAGCAAGTACCTAATGGTTGACGACATGTTAAAAAAGTAAAGGAATTTTCTAGGAACAGTATAATGATTCAACATTCAGAATCCAAAGTATGAACTTACCTCCAGAGCAGTTGCACCATTGTTATCCTTCTTACTCAAAGCACGTCTTTGCTTCAGCTTCTTTAACAGGGTTTCGTACAGCATGAACTGTATGGAGGGATTGCTCACCTGTAAAGGACAGTGAGAACAGTCAGTGAGCATCCAGTGGCTCATCTTAGAGTAACTTTGCAAGTTTTCAAATACCATGATCAGCGTGGGCAGAACACCTTTCCAAAATCCCAATACTCCAGCTTCACCATAAACTTCTTGAATCTGTAGATGGTAGATATTCCAAGTTAAAGACAAGGTATAATGGTTGATGACAATACACAAGAAAAACTGGCAAATATTCTATTGCACAGCTAATCATAATTATGAAACTCCCAAACAAACATCTTGAACTAATATTGATTTAGACACTAGATGACCTGCTCTAGTGATTACTACTCCTCACTAATAATAGCTCACAGACTAGCAGTACATGGAGCGAGCACCAGGTGTGGTGGAAGGCATCAGTTTGAGCCTGATTATCCCTAACCCTAAATGTGAGTTTTTATCTTCCAGTATAAAACAAAATCAATTTTCCAAGCACAGGTAATACAGGGTATTCCTTAGAAGCTTCATCCAAATAGCCATGTTGTATCAGGAAGAATAAAAAAACAGTACATACCACATGGATAGTTCCATAAGGAGGCAGCTCCAGTGCAGCAAGAACTGGTTCATCTGAGCCAATAGATTGAGTCTGACTAGATTGGGATTTCTTTGTATGAGTCTGAACGACAAAGATGAATTTTAAAGAGTTAGTGTGGTTGCATGGGTGAAAACTTGGAAGTTAGAACTCAGGGAAAGGCATGCCAGATTAAAATTGTAAAGCAACACAACATCAAGGGTTTTAGAACCAGCATTGTAATGCTATGCTACAAATTGGGTTTGAATTGTGATAAGTGATAACAATAGATCAATCGATGAATCCGATGAACACGGAAGTTAAGAAAATGCTACCTCATCTAATAACAGATAAAGAAACCCATAAGTAAATTAACCTTTTTTTTTTTATCAACCATACTCATTTCCCAATAACATTGCAATCATAGGACTTCATCAGAATCCAGGTATAAGGTCATGTACTGAGCCATCTGAGCAAACTTGTATTTATGGACGCTTCCAGAGAAATTATAAATATTTAACTCTTGAACAGGGTTTTATTTTTCTCCGATGGAAGGGTGAGAGATGGCCGAAATGAGACAGGATTCAAACTACAGTCTAGCTGAAGATGATTCAAAGACCAAACAAACTACTATCTTTGCTGCTAACAAAACTGGACAATGGAAATAGAAAAGAATCTAAATCAGGGATTCAAATCGAAACACTGGGCCCATGTTTCTCTACCATATATCGATGCCATTGAAATTGTAAAGTTTAACCCAGCTAGAATAAGATTATGCTTCGTGACACTTTCTTGTTTCATAGCATCAAAGACTCGTGGTGAAAGATAACCTGCTTCTTACCTGCATGCGGGTAACAACTAACCATATAGGATTCGTCAGCAGTACATTTATGCACCTACAGAAAGGAAAAAGGGTCAAACAATTAATGAAAATAGATTCACAGGCATACCTACAAACAATAACAGTACCATGTAATTCCCAATCCATGAGAATGGGCGAAGGAGGACTGGAGACAAACCTAACCATTCACAATATATGCACAAAGAGGCAGCTCTCAGAAAGTTTTACCGCTGAAATAGTGGCCCTTCTATACGTCAAAAATTGAAGAACACAAGGGGACATTATGTTGTGGAATCATGCCCCCAAATCAAAGTTGGAAGGCATCAGAGTCGACAGGCCTACAGACTCGATTCAATTTCTATTTCGTTACCTTACTTCCTTCTACAAGCATATAAATTAAATCGGGTTTCATGCAAGCTACAAAATTTAGTATTCCTTCATAGCCAGTTATTGCAAAGGTGCGGATGGAAGACATCAAAATATGAGATGAGAGGTGCTTCTGATTGGTTGCACCCCAGCCAAGAAGGATAAGGGAGTACAGAGTAAATTATGCCTATTCAGTGATATTCACCATGCCCAGTTTTTCTTGGGGCGAAATGGAACAATAAATACTGTTAAGTGCAAAATTTTTCAATCAAACAACATATCCTGCGAATCTCAGAAACAAATATCATCACAAGTATACATGTAACAAATCATTGGAAATGAAATGCATTGTAAATAAACCAGATCAATGATTACCACTGAATGAAAACGTATGGGAATAAAAACCTAAAAGATACGTTGGTAATTGTGGGTATCTAGAGGTCCTCCGCCCCCAGATGCCACCAGAGGAACCTCCACCGCTTAATAACTGAGGCGGCCACCACGACCGCCACCCAGTGAAAGCTCGCTCATCACCTAGAGGAGCAAGCTCACAAGGGATACCCTCCCTCTGAGGTATCACCTATCTCCTAAGCACCTATAGCTCCACGAGCTCATAGTAACTTATGGCAAATTCAACATCACCAAGGCCGGGAGCAAGACCTAGGTACTTTGCTTGGGACCGGAGGTATGTGGCTTAGAGGCTCTCAAGGGGATTGTCAAGGCTGGCCTCTACAAGGTGAGCTCCACCTTGACCAACCATAGAGAGAGAGGGCGTCGCCTACATCATAGTTGTCAAAAGCGCGCCTAGGTGCCACGCGAGGCCCAGCGCACCTCTTGCGCCTTGAGGTAGCCCAGGCACAGCGGCTTCAATAAAGTGCAGGGTAGGGGCAAAAGGCGAGGAAAGGCGACAAGGCGAGAGGCGCAAGAAAAGCGCGCTTCTTTTAAAATTTGATCTCAGCCCTAGGATTTTAAAGATCTAACCCTCGCCGTTAGATTTGAAACAAAAAAACACAAAAGGGCATCAGCCGACTGCCTCTCACAGTCTCACTCGATCTCTCGATCTCTCATTGCTCTCACTGCCGACTGGTCTTACCCTCGTCGTCAATCTCTCTACTGCTTGTCGTCGATCTCTCTTCAACTCTCTCGTCTCTCTCCTGACTCCAGTCCTGAGGTATTATTCTCTCTCTCTCTCTCTCTCTCTCTCTCTCTCTCTCTCTCTCTCTCTCTCTCTCTCTTCATACGTATATATGTATGAGAATCAAAAAGCAAAATCACAAGAGCTCAGCTACCAATTTGGTTTCTTTGTGGCTGATTTTTACCTAATGTCAAGGGTTTTAAAAATAAAAATAAGTTCTTGGAATTCACAGGGTGTATTAGGGCAGCTTTAGGCTATTTACTATTAGCTAATGTAAGTATCTACGTCAAATAACATATACACCCATTAATAGTTTTCACCTCCTTGAATAAAATAGAAGTTCTTTTGATTCTTGCAGCTCCATAGCAAAAAAAGAAATAGGCTCCAGCAAAAACGCCTTAATGACTTGGTATTTGTTAAGTATAACAGGGCACTAAAACGTCGATATGACATGCGAGATACAATTGATCCCATTTCTTTGACAAATGTTGATGAAAGCAATGAGTGGTTGCGTGGGAGGATGGATGGAGAATCTGATGAAGATAATGAGCTGGTGTTTGGTGATGATAGTTTAACATGAGCTGATGTTGCAAGAGCTTTTGGAGCGGGAGAGAGTTCCAATGTAACTAGAGCAACAACATCAAGAGCACGAGCAAGGAGTGCCACATCCAATCCAATTCATTTGGTAGATGAAGAAGAGGCGGGTACCGAAGAGACAGAAGAAGAGGAAGATGACGAGGGATACAAATCCGTTGGTGAAGAAGAAGAAAATGATGACGATTTACTTGGTGTTGATATGGACGATGATTTGTAAACTAAATCCTCCTTGTGATGATTGAAGTGCAACTAGGAAAAGTACATGGATGCTTGTCTTTTATTGATTTTGATGTTTTAGTTTTTCTCTATACGAGATCGGTGGTTATTTGACATTTCATGAATATTTTTATGTATCTTTTGAATGGTAAACTCATTGGCTTAGTGCTTATTACTTGAAATATTAGTGTGTACTATTTTTCCTATTTTTTTTCGTATAGGTGCGCTTCGCTTCAAAAAGGTGTGTGCCACACCTTGCGCCTCTCGCCTCAGGCCCAACAGGACTTTGCACCTGGGTGCACTTTTCGCCAGTGACAACTATGGCCTACATCACCCGAAAACTGACACAACCACGCCCCTGCAACATCCAGCTCACCACCTAACATTTGGGACCTGTATCACGCCTACCACCTACCCCATGATACAGGCCTTCATATATCACCCAAACCATATTCTAAGAGTTCCATGATATAGAACACCACTGGGCTTAAAGAGAAACCACATCAAACAGTTGGCTTTCCTCTCCTCCAAGGCTCCTATATGAAGAGGAGTTGACGCCTCATTCAACAAAAGCATTCAATACACACCTAACGCACTTATTCTATGGTTGGCCACTCTCCACTGCCATCCCTCCATCTCTCTCTAAGTCTGCCTTGGCCCTTAAGCTCTCTCCTCCTCCACCTCCGGTAGTCTCGAGCCTTTGTAGCCCCTCCATATTCCCGGATATTCTGCTCGCACCTCATATCCACAGTAACAACAAAAAATGATGGAAGATATCTTGAATAATTGATCAGTTCATACTTTGAAAAGCAAAAACTCGATACACTTTTCCATAGAAATAATGAACCAGAGAACAACATTCATGCTGAAGCTGACCTGAGTTGAGCTAGTAGATTAACTTCAATTAAGAATTACAAAATATAGCTACCTGACTAAGGCTCCGTTCCAGAACACCTTCTTAAAAAATAAGTACTTATTTCACATTTTCAAACTCAAAAATAATGTAAACGAAAAATAATTTTTTGATTTTTTTTACACCGTATTAAAGATCTCATCGAGATCTTTTAAACAAGATCCATATTGCATATTTTTAGATTTCACTAAGCCCTTTATTTTTTAGCTTGAAATTGCCTTCTTAAAAAATAAGTACTTATTATTCGTTCCAGAACGGAGCCTAAGAAAAATAGACCCAGTGATGTAACCAAGTGAAGCAGAGAGAACTAAAACAAGCTGTGCCTAGTCTTAGAGGTTCAAAAATAGATAACAAACTCAAGATTCCACTAAAAAGAAAGTTAATTACCCAGATAAAGCAGCCACCACAAGTGACGAGAACATCCCCACTGATCCATCACCGATCCCTTTCTTTCTATGCTCAAGTGCAGCAACTTCAGCTTTGTTCCTGAGTATTTGATAGAAATAATAGTAAACACCCTGTAACATAAAAATGAGATAGTATAAGAAATCAAAATATAAGCAAGCAAATGACATTCACGCTGAATAGGAACAAGAAATCTGCTTTTGTAATCTGGAAAAATCTAGCCAATTCCTCAAGTTTTTAATCCATCTGGAAAGCCAATTAAGTTGTGCTGATACACCAAAGCACCAAAAAAAAAATTAAGTTGTGCGGATGATGTTTTGTTGTCCGCCTTATGTGGCACTTGTTGGCAAATCTATACATATAATAAGTCATTTGCAGACTAAAAAAAAGTAAAATTTGATCAAAATGAGGTGGAACCCATGGACCAGCAAAAATAATGTATACATCGTCAGTTGTGGACTTCAAAAAGGTTAAGTATGGTAAACTGATAGTTGAATTCCATCTGAGAACATATAAAATAATATTAAAAAGCTTAATAGTACTAATGATATGGGCCATGGGACCCACAACAATAGATAAATATTATATAAATCATCATTTGCAGACTTCAAAAAAGTTAAATTTGGTTAATTGTTATATAATCCTCACCGCACCGCATAAATGCAAAATACTACTACAAAAGCCAAATGGCATTAATGAATGGGCCCCGTTGGTCCACAACAATGAATAATGCAATTACATACTATAACACACATTGGGTACAGTAAGATATAATTACCACCTAAAGATTAGAGGACTATGCTACTGATGATATCAAACTTCAAAATTAAGATAATTGGTTTCACAAAACAATACAAGAACCCCACAATATATTTAATTTTTCATCATAGTAAATGAATCGAACGAACTTTGAGACGTATAGTAATAAAACTCAAATGCCTTGTTGCTAATATAATTATTTACTTATAAAAAAAAAAACTCAAATGCTGCAAATGGAGGTGACTGACACTAACAATTGAAGATATTAACTAAAATGTTTGACAGGTTTATACGGAAATGAGGTATGCTATATATATGTAATAAAGGCACCCAATAGATGAAATTAACAGCTCTACCTAACCAAAACAGCATAACTAAGATATTTTGGGCTAATTTGAATGGAAAACTAAAATGGAGGTTCCCAATAATGGTAAGGGGGGAAATTATCTAGTGGGTGCATATCATGTGGCCAGGGCTAGCATATACGAACCTCTCAAGTTCTAGAACATATTAGTAGACAGCCTTCAATCAACTAATTTGTACATCTAAACATTGCTCCTTTTTTTGTCAGTTGTTAGTGTTGCTTGGACCTGTCTCAAAGAAAGACAACAGAAATTACCCATTTTATTTTTCTTCTGTGTTTCAATTATATTTTGATCACTTTACGAAACTCTTCGATCCATTGCTTTTGCACATCCCATTATCTAAGACAATACCAACACTATGACTGTGAGCAATACTTGCCCCAAGCAAGCTCATAAAGAAAGCTGAAGCAAGAAGCTTACACAGAAGATAAAGAAACTTGAGCTAAGGAATTAAGTGAAAAGTATGAGATGGTTCCAACCCATCCAGTCTTAAATATTGAGCTCTTAGTATCAAAAGACTCATTATGGTTTTGAAACGGAGAAGGTGATGCTACACTTTTACATTTCATAGGTCTAGTGAGAACCAAATTTGAGGGTATGTGGCATTAGTCTCAAATGCGATTCCTACAGTCACCCTCTTGGTTAAAACCAAAAGTAAAACAAGATCATAACTAATAAATAATTAAACATACACTAGATAAAATCTCTCACGCAATGAATGCAACAATAATGGCACACTTTCCACCGCCATGGAACCACATGCTACTCACAAGTAGCTAGTAGCATGAGTTTAGTTTTTACTAGCCAGATGTGACTGCATCCTCCACCTACCCATGCTACTCCGTAAATTGGCAGAACCATTCTGGTCCAGGCAGTACCACCCCCATTTGAAAGTGCCGTGCTGAAAGTGTTGCATTAGCTTTTGACAAATTCACTTTCATAGAATTCTTAAGGGTAACTAACTTCATCTTCTTCCTCCTTTTTTAATCACAATTCCCCTTTCCCATAATCCTCTCAACCGGGTATCCAATATCATACCAAAAGATTACACAAGATAAACTAACAATTTTTTGCCATTTGAAGCAAAATTCCTTTTTTTTTTCACTGGAGTATTGGCAACAAGAGCAAATACTGTTCTAATCAGACCAAAACAGCACTTTCTTTTCAAGAGAAATGGAATCCCAAAGGGTGTTGTAAGCTAGAAACAGTTGAGCACTACAAATAGTAGGAAAAGCACAAAAATGCAGGGTGCCCAGGGAGCACAATAGCAGAGATCACAAAGGAGAGCTAAAATGAGCTCACCTGAGACGTGGCCGTACCGACCAGAGAGGGCGTTAAGCCTCCGTATAACCTAGTCCATCCTTCTTGCTTAGCAACCTGTCGATCACTCTAATCATTCACCAATGCAGAATAAAATACTAAAGGAAATTAAACGAAATTTTAGCATCAATTGTAAGCAGATAAAAAATACTCCAACCTGAAACATTTGTTCTACAGTCCCGAATTTCCTCCTCTCTTTCTTCATATCTCTTTCCGTCTGTTGCCTCGTATTCACCTAGATCACCACAATACATATACATAGGTACATACAATTTAGATCATAGACTCATATATGCATGAAGAGAGAGAGAGAGAGATAGAGACGGTACAGTTTGGAGGGGATAAGTGATGAGCTGAGCAATGATTCCTCCGCCGGCGCCGGCGAGTCCGTTGATCAAAGCGTCCGACATATTTTCCCCCCGTGAAAACGAGATCTAATTCCAGTTTGAGAGAGAGAGAGAGAGAGAGAGAGAGAGAGAAGGGGACGAACTATCTCCGACTTTGGCCGTATCGTATTCAACTATAACACCCTTTTTTGTACTGCGAATGTTTGATTTGCGTTCCGTTCGCTATCAGACCACGTTGGGTGTTTTGTTCGAGAAAACAAATGACGTTGGTGAGGTGGGCCGCTGCTAAATACCGCCCCAAATTTTCTCTCCACACCCGTAGGAGACAGCCAATTCTTGATGCGGTTGTGCTACAACCAAAAAAGAAAAACACTTTCCCACGCAAACACACTAGCGTCGTTTCCGTTCGATCGGGACAAACAACAAATTTTTTATGAGTTCGATATTTTGTAGCGAAGCCACACAAATATTTGGTCATGTGCATCGAAAAGGAACAACGCTAGTTGATAGAAAAAGAACCCGGGGTGCGCGTCCATACTCAACAATGGACCACTCAAATTGCAAGAAATATTAAATCAAATTAAATTACTTCAAAAAAATTAAATCAAATTAAATTACTTCAAAAAAATTAAATCAAATTAATTTGTAACTAAAAAATCAAATATTGTACACGTTTAATGCATGGTATAAAAAATTCACATTAGTTTTTTATAATCTTTTTTTTTTTTTGTCTCAAGTTCGATGCACGCTAGCATTAATCTCATTTAGGATTGAGGGTTGGGAGTTTTTTGGCTTCAATTACATTCCTATAGGATATAGATACATTCGGTTTGGGTTTTAAGGAAATATTTTTTTTGGGTAACGAGGCTAGAGAGAGAGAGAAATAATTTGTTAGGTATAGCACACAAAGAGAAGAGTTGGGTTTCGAGACCTCAAAACAAATACTATATTAAGTGTGGAGCCTACACACTACACGAGAGAGTTTGTATGTTTGTACAAAAGCGTTTTGTGGTTCCTGATGTGGAGTTACTGGTCCTTGATGAGTGCATCAAGGCTTCGTTCAAGTTGTCACAAACATTGAGCAAGAAAGTTAGTCCTGGAAGAAGTGAATTGAGATGAAGTAAAGAAAAAAAAAAATTTATCGGGGCGGTTCAATGGACAACTATTTAAACACCTAAAAAAACACCTCATAGTTTCCGATCAAATTTTGATAATCCGAGCAACTCAATGTGATCAGAATGTGATTTTAAAGGTACCCGCAAAAAATCAGCAAAAAAATAAGACCTAAAAGGGCTTGATCTGAGCAGTTTTTAACTTAGATTTAATGAACGGAACAATTAAAAACTGCTTAAAACAAGCACTTCCAGGTCATTATTTTTTGCTAATTTCTCGCGAGCATCCTTAAAATCAAATTCTGCACATATTGAACTGTTCGTATCATAAAAATTTGATCGAAAACTATGTGATTGAGATTTGGGATGTTTTTTTAAGTGTTTAAGTAGTTGTCCATTGAACCGCCCCGATCAATTATGTGAGCGTGTAACAAGGAAACTCTGTATGAAAATTGAGATGTAGTTGTTTATTTTCCAAAAAAAAAAAGAAGAAGAAAGAAACTTATAGAGGAAACTTCTTTTATCTTGATTCCATGGCTATTTTGAACAGAAATAATAATTTTGGGAGCTAAATATTTGGCCTCCATTTATTTAGCATATACAAATTGGTACCTCTGGATCATCATGAAACTCTAAAATCGGCCATTGAAAAAGAGAAAAATTCAAAGTGTTGTGATCAATTACCATGTGATATTATGGAAGCTTAAAGAATAAATGGATATAAGACAAAGATAAAATCAATGTGTACCGACAGTGATTAATTGGTCGGTACAATCACAACTAAATGCTGATAACAAAAAATACTTTCAAAAAACCAATATATTGACCACGCTGCTTACATTGGCAGCAAAAAAAAAAAAAAAGGAAAATTGGAAATTTATACAAAATAAAAGAAATGGAGAGAGGGAAAATGTTGGTGTCAAAAGTCAGAAAATGGCAAGAGATGTAACGACCCATCTTTTCCATGAATAAACTTTATATTTTATTCACTTTCAGGCCCCATTCTCTCCACATTCAAATTTACATCACTAAAATAATCCTTTAATGCTCCAAAAATTCGTCCAAAACTTTTCAAATAATCCTTAAATGCTCCGATTCAACCTTCACTAATCCAACTCCACACCTAAAAATAAAAAATAAATTATTCAGGAAGTATACGATACAATAGAATAACAATGCTCATATTCAAGTGGAATCAATAAACGATAATCGACTACACAGTCGAAACAAACAATTAAAAGGGACCTCATACCACGTCCTCTCCAGTACATGATCAGTGACTCTCTCCAATACTTTCCTCACCGAGCCCCGACGGACCCATTTAGGATATTGGATAGGCTATATATTGGTAAGGTCACTCAACCCTGTACTGAACAGTTGTATAACACTCAACCATCAATATCATAATCAATAAAAATTATTCCACTTTTCAACAATATTCCATAGAATTGAACAAATATCACAAGAGAATCAAGAGGAATACAAAATGAGAATTCAGAAAAGATTCCGGAAGTGAGAAGTATTAGGGGTGTACATGGTCCGGATTGGTCCGGTTCTCTAGAAAACCAGTAATCGAACCATTTCAAACGGTTCTAAAAAATTAGAAACCAAAACCTAACAAATATATGCGTGGAACCTAACCAGAACCAAACCGCAAAACCGGTCCGGTTTTGGTTTGGTTCCAGTTCTATCCAATTAGCATCCAAACCTATCATTGGTATGTGAGAATAAAATTATAAAAGACTAATCTGTTAAATGTGGTTGCAAAGAATTGAAAGAATAGGAAGGTAATCTACTAGAATAGAAAAGGAAGGAAGAAAATAAAAATTTTCCTAACAAATGAGATTTCATCTCTAAATAAAGTTTAGCAAGAAAGACATTAACCTACCAAATTACACACATATATTTATTTTTATATAATTATATATATTAGTTCTAAACGGTCCGGTTCGGTTCTAACCACGGTTCTTTAATTGAGAACCAGTAACCGAACCAAAATTAACGGTTCTTATTTTTTTGGAACCATAACATGACCGCAGAACCACAGAACAGAACCAAGTAGGATGGTTTGGTCCGGATCGGACCGGTTTTACGGTTCGGACGGTTTTCTTGAACACCCCTATACTTCTGAAGTATATCGTATACTCTCCAAATTACCTCAAAATATGATCGCCACCATTGAATATATGCATCTCAACACCATGAACAACCTCCTAAAATTCTATTATGACCTGATACGATTTCATCTTAAACTTCATAATCACATCTTGCTATCAGTCTACTATTACTTGGCCATAAGGCCACTGTTTTCTTTGGCCGAAGTGATCGATTTTCTCCAGTAGTCTTCTCATGCATATATATATATATATATAGACAACAAATAAATCTACCTCAGTTAATTTTTCAACTACCAATTACTACTCCACCAACCTCACTATTCTGTTGTGCGGAAGTTGAACAAACAGACGGTGATTATGAATATTGAATCAAAGAACAAAATAGATGTGCGAAGCAAACCAAACCAATCAAACCAAACGTGAGAGAATGAGAGAAAAATGAACAAATTAAAGGAGAGAGAGACACACAAATATACTAGTTCGGTCTTACTTTGGATGTAAGCCTAGTCCACGGGCAGTCGATTAATGGCTTTACTAAACAAATATGAATGCTCGAAGAGCTACAAAGAAGAAGTTCTACAGAAACCCTTCTACCAAAAGCCAAAACAAAAAGGCAACTCTCTGAAACCCTAATCCAATGCCTATTGCCTAATATTTGCTCTTACACCATAATAAGAGGCATATATCTATATATAACAAGTGTATATATACCCAAAGAAAAGATGCCTAACAAGTCCTAATCATATTGGGCTTTGGAACCCCAAAAAATCTTAATAAACAAAGTCAAACGCGCTGTCTGCTCATCCGAATGAAGTGTTCACTGGTCCGGACGAAAATATCAAAGAGCGCTGAACAAAATGAAAACTTTTACAGAACTTGAAGAAACCCTAAACTTGATCTCATTAGATTGTAATTTTTTAGTTCTGATTACAAGAGAGCAGCAAGAGGATTACACGTATATATGCAGCTCAAATACAACCCAAATGCATCTGAGATACTATTCAAATGAAACTACATTTGCCAGCTCAACAAGCTAAGCCTAACGTCACCTAGCTGTAACCATGGTCTTCATTTCTTTATCAGTTAACAGCCCCCCACAAACTGATGCTGATACTTGAGACAGCTTCAGTTTGTCACGTAAAAGAAGAAATCTAGCCACTGTGAGAGGTTTAGTAAGAATGTCTGCAATTTGGTACACAGAAGGAACATGTCGAATGCTGAATTGCTTTAGAGCTATCTTTTCTCGGACAAAATGAAAATCAACCTCGACATGCTTTGTTCGAGCATGGAATACTGGATTGGTGGCTAAGGAAAGGGCAGAATTGTTATCACACCAAAGAATAGGAGAGGCAGTCAATTGAACACCTAAATCTTTGAACAATTGAAGCAACCAAAGCACTTCAGCAGCAGCATTAGCTAGGGCTTTATACTCAGCCTCAGTAGATGATCGTGCCACAGTCATTTGCTTCTTAGCTGACCAAGATATGAGGTTGGAACCCATAAAAACACAATAACCACCAGTTGAACGTCTGTCAAGAGCATTCCCTGCCCAGTCAGCATCAGAAAATGCTGAAAGAGTGAGAGAGCTCGTGGAGAAGGCAAGCCCATGAGCCAAAGTACCCTTGATGTAGCGTAAAATTCGTTTCACAGCAGTGAGATGACACTCTAATGGTGCATGCATATGTTGACAGACGGTATTGACAGCAAAAGAGATTTCCGGGCGTGTGAGAGTAAGGTATTGTAAAGAGCCAACAAGAGATCTATAGTGCTCTGGATTGGCAAGAGGAGTAAGGTTTTCGGGAGTAACAGGTTTGAGAGAAGAAGGTGAGTCACAAGGCCTACACTCAGTCATACCAGCTTTGGTAAGTAAATTCAAGGCATACTTGGTTTGAGAGAGAATGAAACCATCAGCAGTGGGAATAGCTTCAATGCCCAGAAAGTAATGTAACAGGCCCAAATCCTTAAGAGCAAAGGAAGAACTAAGCTGAGCAACTATAGCAGCAACTAACTCAGAACTGGAACCAGTAATTAAAATATCATCCACATAAACCAAAACATAAACCAAATCGGAGCCTTTGTGTAAAACAAACAAGGAAGAATCAGCAAGACTGTTTTGGAAGCCAAGAGAAATCAAAGATTGAGACAGCATATCATACCATGCTCTTGGGGCCTGTTTAAGACCATATAGGGCTTTGGGCAATTGACATACATGAGCAGGAAACTGGTCATCAACAAAGCCTTGTGGTTGCCTGATATAAACCTTTTCTTGAAGAGAACCGTGAAGGAAAGCATTTGAGATGTCCAACTGTTTAATAGGCCAAGCAAAGTGTAGTGCTAAAGAGAGAACAACCCTAACAGTTGGTTGCTTAATAACTGGGCTAAAGGTCTCAGTGTAATCCACTCCCTCAGTTTGTTGAAACCCTTGGGCCACCAATCGTGCCTTATATCGAGCAATGGAACCATTTGGATTTCGTTTGATCTTGAAAATCCATTTGCAACCAATAACAGGAGCATCAGGAGGAAGAGAAACAAGAGACCATGTTCCTTGGGACATTAAAGCCTTGTATTCGTCAGACATGGCCTGTCTCCATTCAGGAAAATGCATTGCTTCCTTAAAAGTATTTGGTTCATTAGAGGGAGGAGTTTGTACTAATAAAGAAAAAGGAATCTTAGGAACAGAAATACCATTTTTTGACCTAGTTTGCATGGGATGAACTGGAATAGGAAGACAAGGACCAGGTAGAGGAGAGGGAGGAAGAGAGGTAGAGGAAGTAGAAGTAGGACTAGGAATTGGAGAAGGAACGCTCGAGGAAACAGGAGTAGCTAGAGGAGAGGAGATGGAACCATGAGCAATAGGGGAAGAACAGGGAACAAGAGAAGAGGTAGAGGGTGTAGACGATTGAGGAGGTACTATAGAAGAAGGAAGAATAAAATGTGGAATGTTAGCTGAAGGAGTAGAGGTAGAAGGCTTAGGAGCAGAAATAAGAGTCGGATAAGGAAAGTCATGCTCAAGAAACTTGACATGTCGAGAAACATAGACCTTGTGAGTGGTGGGATCGAAGCACCTATAACCCTTGGTACCAGCACAATAGCCTAAGAATACACATGGTGTGGATCTAGGTTCAAGTTTATTGGAGGCATAAGGTCGATGCCAAGGAAAACAGCAACAACCAAAAGGTTTAAGGAGCATGTAATCAGGTGCAGTATTGTAGAGTTTTTGAAAAGGGACATCAAAGTGCAGAGAAGAATGAGGTAAGCGATTGATAAGATATAAAGCTGTATTTATAGCTTCAAGCCAGAATGTAATGGGAAGATGAGCTTGTTGAAGGAGGGTAATAGCTGTTTCTACGATATGAGCATGTTTTCTTTCCACAAGACCATTTTGTTGAGGGGTGCAAGGACAAGTTGTTTGATGAAAAATACCAAATTGAGAGAAAAAATAGGTCATGACCTTGTTAAGGAATTCTCCCCCACAATCTGTTCGAAAAGTCTTGATAGAATGATTAAAGTAATTAGAAACGAACACTTAAAATGCTTTAACATGAGAAGAGACATCACTCTTAGCATGTAAAGGGAACAACCAACAATATCTTGTAAAATCGTCTACAAGTAACAAATAGTATCTATAACCAGAAAAGAAAGCAACTGGGGATGGTCCCCAAACATCCATATGAATGAGTTCAAAAGGTGTAGTAGTGTGAGTGGTGGAAGCTGGAAAAGGAAGTTTATGACTTTTCCCTTTATTACAAGCATAACAGTCTAGCTTAGGAACAGAAGAAATAGGTAAATGATACTTGGTTGCTAAATGTTGAGTAAGACCAGCATGAGGATGACCTAATCTTCTGTGCCACAGTTCATCAGAAGATGAGGTATTGAGAAGAGCTATGACACCAGGCAGAGTTCTAGAAGAAGGCAGAAGGGGATAGAGGCCCTGAAGACAAGGCCCCTGGTGGACCACTCGATTGGTTTGTTTGTCCTGGATAACATAGCCACAAGAATCAAAAGTTATACGACAGTTGTTATCCAGAGCAAATTGCTGAACAGATAAGAGATTATGGGAAATTTGGGGAACATGAAGAATATGATTAAGAAGAAAAGAATGATGTGGAGTAGGAAGCAACCCCTTACCTGAATTAGAGACGGGTACTGCCTGACCATTTCCTACTGTAACAGTGGTAGGAGCTGTGTAAGAGGGAGCTGTAATATGTGTCACATCACTAGTAACATGAGCTGTTGCCCCTGAGTCAAAATACCAAGGTCCACAAGGTACGGCAGAAGGTGTGCCAGAAGAACTAGGATCAAAGGAAGTGAACCCTGTTGGTGTGCCAAAACCTTGACCAATAGGAGGCATGGAGACTTGTGACATTGGAGGATAACTGTTAAACTAAGAAAACTGTGGTGAAGGGCCACTGTACTGAGAAAATTGTGGTTGAAAACCACTGTACTGAGAAAGTTGTTGAGAAGCTGGATAGCCACCTGAACTTGCAGTAAGCATGAGAGCCTGTGGCCTTTGAGAAGCATAACCCTGAGTCTGTGGCATTCCTAAGCCAGAAGTTGGAAAGGTTGCACCATGTACCATACCATTTTGCCCAAACAGAGATCCATTCTGCCCAAACTGAGAGCCAGAACCTGGAGTGAAACCAAACTGTGGAGGTCGATATGCTAAATTCTGCCTGTAATAACAATTGTAGGCTTGATGATTGGTTTTCCACAAATTTGACAGCTGCCTGGAGGAAAAGGAAAATCCATAGGAAAGCTATTACGAGAGAATGATGGCCCTTGGTTGCCTTTGAATCTATTACCATTGTAGTAGTTTCTGCCATTTCTATTTCCCCCATAGTTGTTAGGACCAAAACCAGACATCTGTGGGTGAACAGGTCCAAACTGTGGTGCTTGAGAACCAAATGCAACAGGAAATTGAAACTGAGGTGTGGATGGTAGAGTAGAAGTAGAATTGATTCTATTAGGCTGTGTAGTGGATGAAGAAGGAACATTATGTTGAGCAACCAGAATTGTAGATGTGACAGGTTGATCAGTGTCCAAGTACAAATCCTCAGCCATTAACATAGAAGAAAGACCACTAAAAGAAAGTGGAGCAGTTTCAAAGCGTGTACGTATAGCTTGTTTGAACGAACGATATTCTTCATTTGGAAGACCTCTTAACGTATGAAAGACCAGTTCTTCATCATCCATGTGAGATCCCGAAGCTTCCAACCTCTGAATCAAGACTTTAATAGAATCCAAGTATTGTTCCATGGAAGTGGTCTTTTTTAAGCCATAGATACGGCATCGAAGATCATGAACGTGAGTGCGTGAGAGACTACTGTATTTTTCCTCTAGTTTAGACCAAACTTCACAAGTACGACGAGATCCAACGATGTGAGG
Organism: Rhododendron mucronatum var. ripense; assembly: GCA_019656295.1. Lineage (NCBI taxonomy): Eukaryota > Viridiplantae > Streptophyta > Magnoliopsida > Ericales > Ericaceae > Rhododendron > Rhododendron mucronatum. The sequence continues at coordinate 35,505 of BPLT01000247.1, forward strand.
CAAAATAGGTGGAGTTACAGTAGCTATGATGCAAGACATGAGCATGCGATCGATGGTTTCCCATTGTGCATATGCTGGATTAGGTATTTTGTTCCCTGATGCATCATGAGTTTCAGGGGAAGGTACTTCAATTGAACCATTCGCATAAGCAAACAGAGAATTCGCAGTTAAGGCGTTCTCGATTTGTGTTTTCCAGGCAAAGTAGTTGGAAGAATCTAATTTGACGGTAATGAAAGACTGAAAATTGGCGATAAGAAAAGAGAGAGCCTGGGGCAAATACTCTGTGGAAGAACTCGCCATTGACGAAGATCTGAGGAAGATGAAGATGTTTAAGTTGTCGAAGAAGATCGAACAGTGGACTTTCGTCTCGTGCGGCTTCGATACCATGAAAACTTTTACAGAACTTGAAGAAACCCTAAACTTGATCTCATTAGATTGTAATTTTTTAGTTCTGATTACAAGAGAGCAGCAAGAGGTTTACACGTATATATGCAGCTCAAATACAACCCAAATGCATCTGAGATACTATTCAAATGAAACTACATTTGCCAGCTCAACAAGCTAAGCCTAACGTCACCTAGCTGTAACCATGGTCTTCATTTCTTTATCAGTTAACATTTCTTTATCAGTTAACACAAAATTGGAATAATAGGCCAAAGTTCGTTCGAACGCCCGAAGGTGGTCAAGTTCGTCCGGACTAAGTCAAGGTTGGTCCGGACCAAAAAAAAAAACAAATTGCTCCAGAAACGCGTACCAAGTGCTGATTCGGACCACCAATGCCTTGGTCCGAACTGACCACATTAACACCTCAACTTGCACAACCCATGTCTCTCTTCCCTCATCCGAATCTCTCTCTGCAAAATAAATCCACTCCAATAATAACTCCTTATCAATACACCGTACTTGGCCTACCATACATTGTCGGTAACAAATAATACATGCACCAATATCTCGAAACCTTTTTCATATATTTTCCTTTTCAAATAGTAAAAATACGCAGGGTATTACAAGAGAAGATCGAGAAGAGAACTTTTCCGCGACACTAAATTTTGTAGTTGTTCATAGAATGGAGAATAGTCATGTTGTGCATCATTCGAGCCATCCGTTTAGCAATCCAACATTCCAGATTGATATATATAGTTCGATCAAATAGTATTGACACCCTTTTGAAGAAAAATAATCAATCTTTTGCTTTTGACAAGAATTGACCCCCTTAACTTACAACTGATCATGAGCTAACTTCAATTAATTAGCTAGTTCATTGTCATTTATTTTTTGATAAAATAAGAACTTTGTTTCACACAGCTGGTTAGAGAACAGTTCTCATTTTATTTTCTTCTTTTTGTTAGAGTGAAGTTCTATTCTCAAAAACAAAAGAAGCTTTTTTAAGTGACTCAAATACTAGATTTTAACCGATCGAAACAAAAAGTCATGTCTACTGTGATTTCAAAACAAACACGATCGATCGAACTTAATTCTACTCGATCGATCGGTCAAATCGTTTACTATATATACATTAGACTGCATGCAGGCGTCAAAGGTTCTTAAATTTTTTTTGTATTTACCGGAACTGAAAAGAACGAAACCAAAAGCTAGCAAGTGCATGTTGTTGTATTTAGCATTACTCGGGGCCGGGGCCGGGGCTTGTTTGTTTTGCAACCATGCCAACCACAATGACCAACAACTATATACCGATCGAGCTCATATTTTTTAAATCTTTAACAGACAGATATCTGACTTCAAGAAAATGAATTTTAATTTCCATGCCGCTTTCTTATAATGTGGTTTAAAATTTGTATAGTACTATACTATAATTTTAAGTAAAAAATAGTAGATCATAAAGTACATTTAAAAAAAAAAGAAAAGAATGAAAAAATCAATTCCGTTGGCTCAATCAACGAGCTAAAAGCTTTGCCGCCGGTTTCGACCATTGTATTAGGCTCACACACATTTCCCTGCATATATTTATTCGACAGGTATCTATTGTGTGTTTGTGTTCATTATTTCGATAAAAATAAAAATGTATTGTATTCAATGACGGAACCACATTGGGGCATATGGGGGCCACGGCCCCCGCGTGGTTCCGGGAATTTTTTTTTTAATTTTAATTTTAATATTAATATTAATATTAATTATTTTTTAGTTTGTTAAGAATACGGGGATATTGTATTTTGTATTGGGTGTTGTTTACACAGTTTAAATACTTGAAGAATGTGTTTGTTTTAGGTCCCACAACCAAAATTTTCTCCCTGCACACGGTCTCCCATAAGTTTTTCCTTCAACTATTAATCTAATTTCTCTTTCTATCTCTCTGCTCATTACCAAAAAAACTCCCGCAAACCTTAACCAAACAAACTACGGAGTATTAAATTCGCGAACCTTAAAATTTCAAAATCTTGTTGTTCATAGTTCGGCCCCGGCGTTTACGAAATTCTGGTTCCGTCCCTGATTGTATTCCTTATTGTTATAAATGACACTAAATTAAGTTTGTTTTTTGTATTCTTTATAAATGACTGTAAATTCATTTTTTTAATTTGCAAATCAATTACTTGCACGCAAGTAGTAATACACGTGATGCACGCAAGTAGTGATCAAACTTGATTGGAAAAATATAAAAAAGCGAAGCAATTATATAGTGAAATGTATATAATTAATAAAAACATTTTGCTAAAAATATGTTTTGCTTTTTTATTCTGGACATATGTAGAAGAGACGGTAGAATTAAGTTTAAGTTCGCATTCTCCACCCGATAAGGAGGACACATTGCCCTGTTGTGCCTTCTATACGGCCTCGTTCTGAGCTTTAAAATGTGATATAAATTGTTCACTTTGTAGACCTCAATACGTACAATAGTACTGGAAAAAATCAAGTCATTCGAACATCGACAATTTAGTAAGCAAATTACATTGTTCTTCAATCATTAAATGAAAAACAATACTACAATTTTGAATATATAAAACAATTTTTTGATTCAATCCGTAAGCTACCAACTTGATTTCTCTAAATGATCATTAGCGTCCAGCTCTAAACGTTGGACGACATAGATTATATTTTCAGCTCAGGATGAGGCCCAAATTGAAGGCGCAAGTCTTGTATCCATTAGGAGGAGGAGATAGCAATCACACTTCTTTTTTTCTTTTTTTTTATGCGAGTAATCCTGACTCATTCAATGGCATCAAATTTAGTCAAACCTAAAATTTGAATTTATTCCAACAACCAAATTTGTTTGATAGTTACAAAAAGTGATCCCCATATTAAAGAAGAAAATAATAGGTGAAAACCCGAAAAGGGTGTTAAGCCGAACAGGATTTCAGTACCAGAATATGCTATTTTCATAAATATATGAATTGTGATTTTGGCACTCCAAAAATTAATGGAAAGGCTCCAAAACTGCACTGTATTGATACATAAAACGACGTTGTTTTGGAACCCCTCCATCAATTTTTATAGTGTTAAAATATATATATATATATATATATATATATATATATCAGTCCGGATCTCCTAAGGAAAACGGCTCGGATCGTCGCAATTCGATCAGGAAAGAGGAGTCCCGCACGGTAAGGCGTGTAGGATCCCTCATTGGATCCCGAGTGTGTATATGTATGTATGTATGTATGTATGTATATATACAGAAATCTTCAGGTAAGGATTTTAAAATGAGGACCTTATATGCAGACCTCCCATTTCTCGCTTTTCCCAATCGGATTTCAATGATCTGAGCCGCTCAACGTGTTCAAAACGTGATTTTAAGGGTACCCATGAGAAATCGGCAAAAAAAATGAGCGGAAAGGACTTGATTTGAGCAATTTTTATTTGAACCGTTAGATAAAAAACAAACAAAAACTACTCCGATAAAGCCCTTCCCGGTCTTTTTTTTTTTTCTAATTTCACCCGGGTATTCTTAAAATCATATTCTGAACACATTGAGCGGTTCGGGTCATCGAAATTCGATCGGGAAAGGGAGGTCCGCATTTTATTAAAATAAGGTAGTCCTTATAAGGAGGGGACTCTATATATATATAAGCTGGAAGTACATATTTTTAGGTAGAGGTGGAAAAGTAAATAATGAGGTGGTTTTGATCACGAAATGCTTCTTGGCAGCTTCAGTTTATTTTCAGTCATTGGAAAGAATTTTTAGCTCCTTAACCAGATCAAGCAGGACTCTCACATGAATATGACCATTTTTGATGCCTGGAATTTACCTAGTGGTGTGAATGTGATGGTCACTAATTTGGAAGTGCTTTCTGTATTTTGTGGAGTGAGTAGTTGTTTGGCCATTCTAAAAGGTGTTGGTTTTGTCTCAAATCTCATACTGGCAACCAACAATCAAGAGCCATTCATTGTCGAGATGAGATTCGAGCCGTCGGATGCACGATCCGACAACTCAGAGGTGCGCAGCACAGTGCTGCGTACATCACTGCTCAGTACCATCTCCCAATTCGTCCAGTTGGTTGACCTAAAGGTGCTGCTTGTTTTGGTTTTGATTTTTGTTTTCTGGTATAGGTTTGGAGATGAGATGTATAGCAGCTGGTATTGGTATAGTAGGATTTCTTGACTGTAATCTTGGGGTTTTTGTCTGTTCTGGTGTATGCCCTGTGACTGTGTATTCTTGGTTTGGGCTTTAATAAATGAAGTAAATATAAAACAATAGAGATATTATGAGGGGACACAAAAAAAAAAAAAAAAGCAAATTAATAACTTTCAACAACCTTAGCCATTTGGTGGTTACCAAATTTGCTTATTCCTTCCCCCCCCCCTTGCTAAATTTTGTTGACAAAATTGTCACGCAACAACTTTAATATAGAATAGAGATATTATGAGGAAAAAAATATGACCAATTTGGTATGCTATTAAGTTTATTATGAGGAATCTATATGTGTGTAGTCGTCTAGATTTCAAATTAATGCAATATTATTATGCCCAAAAAATACAATCCACATAAAATGTTTACTTTGAGAAATAAATTGATATTGGTAAGCCCAAGAGCGTTCTGGTGGGGTACATTCTCTTTCCCATGGTGTTTCGCAATAAATAATAGTTGAAGGCTGAAGCATGTAAAATTTACCATTAAAAATAATAATAATTCAAAGGTACAAAATACATATTACTTGGTGGTTAAACTTATCCACTAAAGTAATCCACAATAAGGTTACTATAAGGTCAATGGGTGTATTTCTATCTTTTCATCGGCCTTTTTTTTTTTTTAATTTTTTTTTGAAGCCTTATTTGTTTGGTAGTTCTGGAGTAACTTCCTGGGCCTACACTATCTAAAAGAAAATAGAAAATTAGAGGCCGGTCCTAATTCGTAGGCTCGGTTTGATCCCAACCCTGAATATTATTTCCAAACCTGTATAGGTTCGGATATATTATCTCATGACTTGTTTGCCCTTTTCATTCAACATCGTCAACTACATCTTGCCATTCCTCCTCTCTGTCTCTCAAGACGACCGACCTAAACCCATCTTAAGAAATTCTCTCTCTCTCTCTCTCTCTCTCTCCTTCCTGATGGACCACCGCCGTCGCCGTCAGTTGAGTTGGGAAAATCTAAGATTCGAGTTGAAAAAAACACGTAGGGAAGATCTGTGCTTCTACGGTGGGGGCGAAGTTCTTCGTTTTCCGGTGTTCATGGAGGTTAAGTCGTTGATTAAGTGCGCAACACTGCATCGAGGCCGCTCCAACTGCTTAAGCATCGGATCGTCGAGGGTTCCGATGGTTTCTAGGTTGAAGTTGAGTTGGTAGGTCTTGATTGTCGACTCAAGATCATCGTCGAAATCGTCGGAGGGATCATTGGAGTTGTTGGCGATGTAGCAGAAGTTTTGAAAGTCGTATTGATTGCCGATTGAGGTGCTATGATTAAGTGTTTCAGTGATTGTATGCAAGGCACGTGGGATATTCCAGATGATGTTGTTTTCTTCTGGTATCTCAAGTGTTCTAAGGTAATTTGTTGATTTTCGAACTCTAAGGTAGTGTTTGACTACAAGTCAATGAATCTGTTATATATTTGGGAGCCGAATCGTGTATTGTTCTATGAGAATCATGTATTTTTTTTTATGAGAACTATGTATTTTCTATGAGAATCGTGTATTGTTCTATGCACCTTTGTTCTTTGAAATTCGGAAGCAACGCAAAAGAGATTGTGATGACGACAGAGAGGATTGTTGTGGAAACAGAGTGGGTTTTTTTCCATGTAGGACTTTAATCTCTAACTAATTTTAAGGTTAATTTCAAGGTTAGAAGTTTTGTTCGTGTGTGTATTTTTCTATAAGAAATATCTATGAGAATTGTATATTTTTCTATTAGAAATTGTCTATGAGAACTATGTATTTTCATAGAATAGACTATGCAAACTGACAGTTCTCAAAAACTGACTTTGAGAAATTGGCAGGTTACATAGCCAGTTCTCATAATTCAGTTCACATAGCCAATTCTCTATGAGAACTAAGCAGTTTTCATAGAACTGTCTATGAGAATTGTATATTTTTCTATGAGAATCATCTATGAGAACTGTGTATTCTCATAGAATTGATTATGAAAACTGACAGTTCTCATAGAACTGAGTATAAAAATTAGCAATTCATATAGCCAATTCTCATAGCTCAGTTCACATAGCCAATTCTCTATGAGAACTGAGCAATTCTCAGAGAACTGATTATGAGAATTGACAGATAAAAATTCAATTCTAAATCAATTTATTTCCTATGTGAACTATTACTTTTTTAAGACATGGCAGTTAGAACATTTATAACTATTTTTGATTTTGATTACCTTTTGTTTTTATTCAATTTTTTTTCGTGTGTATATTTTCTATGAAAATTGTGTATTTTTCTATGAAAACTGTGTGTTATTCATGAGAACTGTCTATGAGAATTGAGTATTTTTTTATGAAAACTGTGTATTTTTCTATGAGAACTATGTATTATCTATGAGAACTGTCTATTAGAACCCTATATTTTCTATGAGAACTATATATATTTTTTGAAAACTGTGTATTTTAGTGTGTGGTAAGACTAAGTGAATTGTGTATTTTTCAGTTCACATAGTCCAGTTCTCATAACCAGTTCACAAAGCTAGTTCTCTATGAGAATACTGGCAGTTCTCATAGAACTGACTATGAGAATTGACAGTTCTCATAGCCAGTTCACATAACAAAGGGTATTTTTATCCGAAACAGTTTTCATTGGCAATTTATATAGCCAATTCTCATAGCTCAGTTCACATAGCCAATTCTTTATGAGAACTGAGTAGTTCTCATAGAACTGATTATGAGAATTGACAGATAAAAATTCAATTCTAAATCAATTTATTTCCTATGTGAACTATTACTTTTTTACTTTGATTACTTTTTTAAGACATGGCGGTTAGAACATTTATAACTATATTTGATTTTGATTATCTTTTGTTTTTGTTCAATTTTTTTTCGTGTGTGTATTTTCTATGAAAATTGTGTATTTTTCTATGAGAACTGTGTGTTATTCATGAGAACTGTCAATGAGAATTGTGTATTTTTCTATGAGAACTGTGTATTATCTATGAGAACTGTCTATTAGAACCATATATTTTCTATGAGAACTATATATTTTTTGAAAATTATGTATTTTAGTGTGTGGTAAAACTATGTGAACTGTGTATTTTTCAATTCACATAGTCCAGTTCTCATAACCAGTTTACAAAACTAGTTCTCTATGAGAATAGTCACTTCTCATAGCCAATTCTCATAAAATTGACTATGAAAACTGGCAGTTCTCATAGAACTGACTATGAGAATTGACAATTCTCATAGCTAGTTCACATAACTAAGCGTATTTTTGTCCGAAACAGTTTTCATAAGGACAGTTCTCATAGAAATAGTTCTCATAGATAATTCTCATAGAAACAGTTCTCATGAAAAATTCTCATAGAAACAGTTCTCATAGAATTTTCTCATAGCAAATGGTATTTTTTTTATCTTTCATAATTTCATATTCAATATGGATCTTGTTTAGTAGATATTGTCGAGTAGGTTCCAAAAATATATATTTTTTTAAAAATGAATATCTACAACAAAAGATATGACTTTTTGAAATTTAAACAATATTTTAATGGTGCAGCAGTGCTCATGGAGCATTGGATAATTTTTCTATACTAGATGCTCTCTAGTTCTGTGCGCTGATGCGCGTGAAGGGGCATGGTTGAAATAAAAAATACAAATAATTGTACAGGACTAAATGAAGACCGAGCCTAAGTTTTTGGGCCGGCCTAAAAATTCCCCAAAAGAAAACACAGCATATTTAGTCTAAAGTCCAAATGAAACATTCTCATACTCCGTATAAGCTTTAATCCAGCTTAAGTTTCTGTGATGTGTAGAGTCCATTAATAAAAATATTTTAGAGTCTAGAGTCCGTGAAAAGACAAAATTGCCTTTAATGAGACAAATGTTTTGTTTGGCTGCCACAAAAAATTTCTTTTTTCATTTAAATTGTCTTAAATGAGACAATGGCCTATTTTGGCTAACACAAAATATGTATTTTTTCGTATTTTTCAATCTTGTTGCACTTCATAGGACACCCTAGGGTTTTAGGCACTTGCATAAGGTTTTAGGGTGTACTTTCCTATTATAGAATTTTATCGGTTTATGCACTTTCATAGGGTACCCTAGAGTTTTAGACACTTTCATATATAGGGTACCATAAGGTTTTAGGTACTTTCATAAGGTACCCTAGAGTTTTAGACATTTCCAATGCCGGTCAACCTTGAGAGGGATTTTTTATAAATCTTGGGCAGAATGTCCTTTAGACTTTATAATATGTCCTTCTACTCAATTTGTCCAAGAAAACAAAAACAACTAAGATACCATATTTGAATTTATTAATTACTGTCTTACTAGATTTATGTTTACAAAATGAACAGGCTCGCCCTTCATCGTGGATGATAACAAAATTGGTGTGCAATCTAAGCTCGTTATTACAAATCTTCCTGCCTATTATCTTACATGACAAAGTTGTAGTTTTCTATCGATTTTGATTATGCCATATTTATCTTGATCATTGGATCGGGCCGTGTGTATCCGATTCACCACTCAACGAAACAAGTAATATCTCGCCATGTACCTGTAAGTAACCATTCGATATAGTACCGGGGCGGGGCGGGGCGGGGTGGGGTGTGTGTTGGTTGTTTTGCAATTGGCATGCAATATTAGGCCGCAATTGTATTATCCTCCAAGCCTTCTAACCGCCCAATGTTTTCAGCCGTCACTTTTGAGAATTCCAATTTTTCTTCAAAGATTTTTGCCATCTATCATTTATAGCCCGCCCAACATCCACGGTTGGATTTGTTGGGCCACGGGCTTGTTATGGGCTCAATGAATACGATATAAGGTCCCATTCCGTTAAAGAAAACAAATATTTATTTTTTTAAATAAACACTTATTTTGCAATTAAAGGTAATGTATTATGAGAGAATGACTTATCTCATAAAGTAAAAAATAAAAAGCTTAGCAGAACGGGGCCTAATTCCATTTTGTAAGAAACTAATATAAATTCAGAGTTTTAGGCACCTCAAGTAATCCTCAAACACTCAATACAATCCCCCAAGATCTAAAAGCATGCAGTTCACCTCTTATTTTTCATAAAGAAAAAATTGCAACTTACTGTGAGATAATATATACACATGACAAAAATCTTGTACGCATGTAACTTACCATATTCAAACTTATGACCGAGCAAAGCCACGTAAGAAGTGAAGGAGAGAGACGGTAAACTACACCGTGATAGTAAAATTGGACATATTACTTACCATATTCAATCATACAACCGAGTATAGCCACGTCAGAAGTGAAACGAGACGGTCAATTACTCCGTTAAGCAACCCTCTTTCTTCAAATCCAACAACCCTAACACTACGGATTTCTAATATAAAAAGGACACCCCCAACCCCCAAATCAGAGATTAAAATTCAGAGAGATATAACCCTACAAAGCTGAACCATCTTTACCCTAGTCCTCGCAGGTCTGTACAAATGAGAACCAAGGGAAAGGGGTAACCTCTCTCTCTCTCTCTCTCTCTCTCTCTCTCTCTCTCTCTCTCTCTCTCTCTCCTCTGGTTAAGTTGATCTTCAAGAGAAAGTGAATGCTTTTCTCGTTATTCTTTAAGAGAAATTAATTTCAATTGCTTAAACGTTGATTGAATAATGCAGAGGTGGTTCAAAGCTGAAAATCTTTGCAGCTGTTCTTCATAGATTTTGTTCATCATTGATTTGCCTTGATTTAGTGTTGATTCATACATAAGTGATAGGCACTGGAGTCTTGAATTTGGTGGAATCAAAGCAGATTTAGGCATAATTTCTTGGCAAATTTTTAGCAGAGTCTTTTCAATGGTTTTCTTTTAATTTTTATTGAGAGAATCTAAAAACACAACAACTTGCACATTTATGTAAACATGCCAATGTGGCACTATTTCATTGGTGTTACGTAGATTGATAATCCTCAATTCCCAATAAAGAAATGCCACGTTAAAATATTATGCACAATGTTATGTTTGTAGCATATATGGCTCATTTTTATTAGATTGGGATATGACTTTCACATCACATCGTTTGGGTTGACGAAAGAAATCGAAAAAGTATTAAAATATAGACTAAAGTTAAAAAAAGTTCATATAACACGATAAAAAGACAGTCTATATTATTGGCTACCTTTTTTTTTATACCTTTGCAATTCCTTTCATCAAGACAAAAAGAATGTTGTAAGAATTTGACCTGAATCTGGAAAAATTAAAAGAAAATAATAAAAAAAGACTATCCAAAAATTGCAAAAAAATTAGGCCAAAATGGACCCTAGTCGGGACTTGCAAATAACCCTGATCTATACATATTCTGTAATCCAAAGCCAAAAAATAAACAAAAAACATTGATCTTTTCCTTGTCAGGCTTTGTGCGGTTTGTGTGTGTGTGTTTAGCAGTAATGGGCTGGGCTTGTGAGGCCCACAGAACAAACATTTGTGTTTGCTCTGGTCCCTAAAACCAATCTTTCTATGTGTACGGTCTACAATAATCTTTTCAACGTTTTCCTTGTGACGTACATTAAGGACATTTTTTTTAAAAATTATTATAAGTTTGCTTTAGACTCCAAAGATGTGAGCATCCGCAATGGGAATAATCAAAATCAATAACCAAAAATGCCACGTCAGCATTTGATTATCCATTTAGTTCATAATCAAACTTAACAACATCTACCTCCACATTGGTTATTTTTGCATTCCTAACAAAAAAAACTCCACAATATACAATGCACCTATATCCAATCGCAAACGAGTTCCAATCATGTATCCGCCCGCATCAAATTATTTGTCTCAATGAGACGATTTCAATACGAGGTGTTTCTGAATTATTGAGTTTTGAGTTTGGTTATTGTGTTTGGTTATTGAGTTTTGGTTATTGATAAAAGTTGTTAAGTTTAGTTATGAAATGGGTGAAATTTGATTATTTGCTAAAACACTTGTAACTTTGCTTATTACAATGTGAGATATTTTTTGAGTATTGTTGTTAACTTTGCTTATCCACGCCTATTTACTTATTACAATGGAGATACTCTATTATGTTAAGGCAGACACTGCACACACTATAATAAATTACCATTTCACACAACAATAATTCTAGTACCACATATACTTACACATCCAAATACACACTTACATGAGTGATGGGTCCCACACACATTTGAGATCCCACACACATTTGAACCTCAAATGTGTGTGGGACCCATCACTCATGTGAGTGTGGATATGTATTTGGATATGTAAGTGTATATGGTGCTAGCAAGGCTCTTCACATAATGCCACTGACACGAGTGAGAGTGGGGTTGGAACTTGGAAGCTTGTCACAGGGGTAAGTGTTGGAGATGGGTCCCACCACATTTATTTATTTACCATAAGCCCCATGACTGGGAAAATGGAAAATCTATCTATATTGGAGTATACAAGACAAAATGCATACCCATTTCAGAAAAAGAGAGAACAAAATGCATGCACAAATAAACAAAAAATAAACATATGGCAAATATTATACTCTTGTATGACCAAAATAAAATCTTCCTATATAATTTTCCATGTTTGGTTATTTTTACATTGGAAATATCTATTACCAAACCCAAGAAATCTATATCTATAAATACAATAGTATATACTAGAAGAATGTAATTACCTAAAATAAAAGGAAGCTCTCTCTTGCATAAAATTTTCTCATTTTCTCATCTCTTCATACATTATTATTCTACAATTTTTACAAAATATAGAATCTATACTTTCGTGATTTCGAATATAGTTGCCTCAACATAAACATAATGAAAAAAAAAATACACAGTCTTTATTTATTTGTGTTGGATAGAGACCTACATAAGGCTCGGTTTGGTTTGGATAGAGACCTACATGAACCCAAATGGCAAAGCATTTTCACTTACTCTCTTAAGAATTACTTTCCTCCTTAAATACATTCACTGCATACTTCCAAGAGCTCTAAACCTCTTACGTGTTCAGTAAACGCAAAGTTTCGGTTCGTCCAGTTCTCTTCCTCTTCCTAACTAGCTTTCCTTAATCCCTTCTTTTTATCTTTCGCTCTCTAACCCTAAATTCTTTGAACCAGATCCATGGCTCCTTCTTTTGTTTCCAAAATGAAGCGGAAGAGGGTGGAGGACGGAGACAATAGCAAAATTCTAGAGGATGTTATTCTGACCGTAGACATCAAGTATGCCGACAGCCTAGACCCCGACAACGTGGGTCCTACTGCCGAAAGGAGGACATACCAAGTCTACGGGTGGACGGGAACCGGTGCAGAGTTCACCACCCGAGAAGTTTTTGGCTGCCCCGACCCGCAATGGAGGAGGATATACAGCATGAGGCACATAAGGCCCGCAAGGTACCTGTATCTGGAGGTGGTCAGGACTGGGTCGACGTCCGACCCCGGAACATCCGCCGGCCGTGTGTGTGTTGGGAGAACTCGAGTACCTCTTCCGACTGTACCAAATACTGTCACGGGTGGCCGTTTTGGGTTGGTGAGGCTCAAGGACCAAGGGGGTGGGCAGTTCGGGTGTTGTACACCATCCGAGCCATCCATTCAGCCAGAGATGTGCGGGTGTTGTGTACCACCAGAGCTATCCTCGGCAATGAAAGGACATTGCACATGCAGTGCACCACTCGCACCCATTGCCGAAGGACACATACAGGTCTCTGTGGAAATCAGTAAATGCTAGTAGTTTGATCGTTGTTTCTTTCCTTTTGGTAACAAATTAGGGTATTGTTAGGTTGTTTAGTTCATCAACTAAAGGGCTTTGGGTAGTCTCGAGGTTTATTATGGATGCTAAGTTGCAGTTTTATAATCGACATTATTTCTTGCTGTTTGATCCTAATTTCTGTCAAAACATTTTCTTGTTGCTACTCAAAGAGGTACTTTGCGGGCTGTATAAACCAGTTCTTGTATGGGAAGTCAATAAAAAGAACCATTCATATAACACATTGAGATACAAACATCAGTATAAAAACCAACATGAGATGAAGGGAAAACAAAAAGAGACGAGGAAAGGTCACGGGCTTGAATGGTGTTTTCAATGGGCCATATAGTTTTTCTTTTTTGAACGGCAAACGGGCCATATAGTTGTAGAGATGGCATCAATTAATCGTACCAAGTTGGAATGAAAAAGGTGCACTGGTGCTGATAATTATTCTCTCTATCATACAAACCTGATACTTGTGTGTTTGAGCTGAATAGACCATGTCTTGAGCTTGCTCCAAATGACCTGACCGTAAAATGTCAGAGATAAAGTTAGGCCAGGTGGGCTACGTGGATTCGTGGAACAAACGTATATTGCTTTGCACTAATACATAATTCTAACTATGGCAGATAGGTTGATGGAGTATGTGCACCTTGGTGCAATGTACGAGTTTATATACATCTCCTCCATGCAATACATATAGCTTGAAACTAATGTCGTCCTATACAGGAATAACAAAGGAAATCGAGAAACTCATCAATTGGTAAGTAGGTTTCTTGCTCAGTTGCTCCCGTCTATTCGAATTAGTAGGGATATTTCTGTCTTTTGGATTGATCTCTTCTTTTGCACTCTCACCTACTCCTTTTGAAGTCCAATACATCTCAAACATCACAGCTGACCCAATATCAACCTCCGATATGCATCACCACTATGCAAAATAACACAAAATCCAATTCCACACAACACGATTCTACTATAACTGACGAGCTTAGGTACGTGATATCCTGATGACATGCATAGCATCATCCATTTGTTATCGAGAGGACAACTGAAGGCCTACAGCATGAAACATCGCATTTCTTCTGAGACACCACCATACGAGGACCCGTGCCAAAAGCAGTGGGTCTGCGTGGTCAAAAGTCCAGAGTAAGAGAGGCAACAAGAACTTGATTGTCCTTTCCTCCAATGAACCACAATATGAGGGCAAGCTCCAAAAACAGTCCGTGTGTGTCTTGATCATAATAAGGCTATAGCAAGAGAGGCAACCTAAAAACCACGGACACCAACACTAATATGAACGCATATCATATCAAACCTTACCCAATGCGAACACAGACATAACAGGAGACAAGAAAAATAAATTATGTAATCACTTTTATACATTCTTAATCCTTTTTTTTTTTTGCTCAGCTACATTCCTTGTTACTGTGACTATTTTATGCACAAACACGCAAAACAAATTGAAACTAACACTAACTTGGCAACAATATAAAAACTAGCACATACTATACAACATTGATAGGCAAAGCACAAGTGACAAGTTAATATAAATGTGACAATAAGAAGTGACCTTACGATGTGTCCCCAAACGTGTCTCATACTTGTCATGCTTGAAACGCATCCCTAGCGTGTCCTAGACATGTCCCATGCTTAAATTGAAAAATAAATTAACCAACACACCTCCCATACATATCCTGCTGTGTCCCACACCAATAAGGTGACCATTTAGGGGTGTCGGGGCTTCATAGGAGGCAAGAACACACTTGTTTATTTGGCAGAGAATGTGGATATTGATGTCTAGACTCTAGAAACCGTAAAATGGGCCGAGGGTTCAAGGTTGCACTTTCAAGCAAGGTTTCAACCCTCCTCTTGAACTCTTAGCCAATCCAACAAAAGAGAGACTTCTCCATATCCTTCTATAAGCTTGAATCCCTTGGGCTGCGAGGCATGTTTTCCACCAATGGAACAGTTGGATCCAACTAACCAAATCAAACCAAACCAAGCCTCAAGTCCCAATCAATTAGGGTCAGCTACATGAAAACGGATCCAACTAATTCCCTATATTTACAGAAAAGGTTGCCACCTGGCATTCCTTACATCTGACTTACATATGAGAGGCCTCAGCTCCTTCTCATTGCAAATACTTTAGGAGGTCCACCAGTCTTGCGCTATCTTTTTTCTTACTAGGATTGCATTATTTCTGATTCAGTCCTCTCTAAAATTTCACGTACCAACTAATGTGTTTTACAACCTTCAGTCTTCATTCTTATTCAATCCCTCGCTCTTTCTCTGAACCACAACATAAAAACCAATCTGATGGTCCAACTACTCCTGCCCAGCACCTCTACAAACCTAACTAACTCATAGAATTCAGTAGTTCACTGGCCTAAGCAACCTCAAGCAAAAGGCAAATAGAGAACTACACCACTCTAGGTTTTCAAACGGCACCATCCAACAGTCTTGAGATATTGGCCAACACTCCCTTGACCAGAAGCACTACCATTCACACCCTGAAACGCACCAATGTCCCCAAATTAATCCTACTTGATTGAGGACTGTGAGAAGAGGAAGCAGGAAGACATGTGCTGATGCTTCCCCATATCTCTTCATGGTGTGTTAATTGCAAAATTTCAAACCCCACAGCAGCAAATTCTACATTTTTGTTTTGATTGAAGTTCAGCTATGCTGCCTTAGGGAATTGCAACCACGGATTTTGTGATATGGAATGACGGATCTATAATGGGAATTCGATTCAGTGGTGGTCACAAAGATTGGCAGACTAGAGGTGTACTGATAAACAAGATGGACTGAAAATCATTTGCACGAGTCACGACCTATCGCCATAAGGTGGGTTTACAACTAAACCAAAAAGAAAAGGTGTGCATAGCAAAATTTCAAACATGCTCCAATTTGATCCGTATTCTATGAAGGTCCTTTGAAAGGAAAAAAGTGAACAAAAAAAGAAAATAAAGACCAAGACAATTGAGCCAGCTATTTGAATGGCCATGGGTTCAGAAACAAGATCTTTAAAGTTCCTATAAGTTTTGATTTCAAAAAATAAAAAATTCTCATGAAGTTTCTTGATCTGGATATCCATTATCACTGCACATAAACATAATAAGATTAGACTTGTCTGATCTCATGCTATCGCCATTGATCTTATCACCTCAATTCAGAAAATACAAAAGCTCAACGGAAGTTGCAACCTAAAGGGAGTCTTGCGAAGTCCAGGTGCAAAATTGTAACACAGGCTATTGAAAGCTACAAGACTCTTTGATCCATTACTGGTTTCTCAATTCATAAAAAAACAATTTATGCATACATACGTATTTACCAAAAAAAATATGCGTACGTACCAAATGTCTTATCATGGATTTGTCCAAGAATTTGCAGAGAGGCACTCCCAAAACAATTGGTAGAATACGCAAGGCAATGCACATACAGATGACAACACTAAAATAGTGAACAGAACAAAGATTTCTTTCTTCTTCATTCAATGGAGAATGGGGTATTTCACGAAATAAACATCAGACTGGCTGTTAACAATAAATAACCTACTACTCCAGGTGCATAATGATAGTAGCCTTCAGCATGCATCCTTTGAAGGCAATAGGGAACCATTTGATTTGTGAATAACAACTGGTCCTCGCCAAAACATTTAAGGTTATTTACCTAGACACCCTTTAAGTATACCCATTTTTCATGGTCACCCCCTCTATGAATTTTGCCTATGGCCAGACCCCGTCATTAAAGTTTTCATTTGGAGGACCTAACTCCGTAGGACGGAATGAATGAAAAGACCATTTTGCCCTTACATACATATATATATATATATATACCCACAGCCACACTTCTACAATTTTTGCCCCCAATCTCTCTCTCTCTCTCCCTCTCTCTCTCTCTCTCTCTCTCTCTCTCTCTCTCTCAACAATGGAGCTCTGGCTCACAACCTCGCCGATGATTTACAGAGCATGAGCCCGAACTCATCAACCACTACAACTAGCACCACTGACATCCATCGCTGCACCTCCTCCGATTCTGAGACCACCTGGACCGCCTCCTCCTCCGCAATTTGCCACGCCAGATCTGAATCCCCCTCCTCCATTGGGGACAGCAGACGTCACCGAAGTCGAAGTCGATGTCGGAGGTTTTACAGAATATTGCACCTCCGATTTTGGCGGTATTTATATATTCCATTCTGGCAATTTTCATTGTATTTACATACGATTTTGATCGAATTTACACTGGTATAGGTGGGGAGGGATTTGGGTTTGCTGCTAACAACGATTTTGAGGGTTTCAAGCTGTTTGTGGAGCAAGATGATGATAATTTGATTGGAGCTGTTTGTGGATTGACACTGGTCTATGCGCCAAGTTTGACCACGAGCAGACTCGCCGCCGCTTTGGTTATTCTTCAGGCTGCATTTAGGCCGGGGCTCCAGGAGGTTTGGCTGACGGGTCTGTAACTCTGAGCACGTCCATGGTTGGGACATAAAGCTGGACATTTTAGGAGGAGAGGGGTTATTTTAGGGACTATATTCAAGTAGGGGGCAATATTAGAATATTTTATCACTTTTAACAGAGTCTAACAGAAAAAATTAACTGTTCCTGACGGAAGGGGTTTAGGGGAAAAGTAAATTTTAATGAGGGGGTTTGGCCGTAGGCGAAATTTGTAGAGGGGGTAACCGTGAAATATGGGTATACTTGGAGGGTGTGTCTAGGTAAATAACCCAAATATTTATGGTAAGCGTTATAAATTTTTACCCCTTTTTTACAGCCAAAAAAGGTTAATGAACTAAATAAAACCACATTTTAACCAGTGCGTCAATTTGGAAGGTAAGAAAATGGTAACAAGTATTTTAGGAGATCAAGTAAGATGATGTAGGACTTTCAGAGATGCATGGATGTACTTGGAATCACGATCCATGACCTATTAAAATGGAAGAATTGGCCTACTACGTAATAAGGAAGGGTATTTTGCAGAAAAGGAATTTACCACTGTATCTACCACCAAACAAGTAGATCGACAACTGGTCTACAAGCAAGGTAATTAAGTCCATTACCAGTCGGCTCTGAATCAAAGGACCTTCTGTAGACCTGATAATCGGTGGGAATTGATGTGGGGATCTCCAAAATGGAGTAAACAAATGATTTCTTAGGGCAATGGTTGATTCCGCGGAATGCTATGAAACCGAGGAATTAAGGATGTTTTCAAAATGATCAATAGCTCCCACGAAGCAATTGTACCAGCTCTGATGCCCAGTGCACCTTTCGTACTCTCAAGCTGAGAATTCTCATCAAGCTTTTCATTATCTACTTCATTAATAGATTCCACATCAATACCCCTAGCTCCTTCTCTTGAGCATCTCAGTTGGAATTCAAAACTTTAGTTCACCAGTAACACTTGTCTGAGTTCAATGCAAATAGTTTTCACAACTAGGGAAAACCACAACCACCTCCTGGAATGGACATTTTTATTCAGTTAAGATTCTTAAGACTGACAAAATGTTTAAGATATGACAAATTCACTAGTGTCAAGAGACACTACCAGGCACCAACCTATGGACACAAGGAAGGCTAACATCCAAATATCCAATATACAGATACAGATATACGTCCATAACATTGTTGCATGTATACTTGTATACAACAAAAGAAGAGTGAAAATTTGACAAAATCATACCACAAAAGTTCCAACTAAGATTGTTCTGTAAACTTAGTATCTACTTCTGTGATGCCAAGGCAACAAATTTGGAATTAGTTCTAAGAAATCCATGCATAAGCATGTAAATGAATGGTAGGAAAGGTACCCAGTGCAACATCAAAGAAAAAACGGAATCAAGCCCAAATCTCTTATCATGTCAGTCGATAAAAAAATTGGTAAACCAAAAGAACAATAACCAGACATTTAAAAGGAAGAGGAAAGACTAGAAAAAAAGAGAGACAAAAATGGTGAAGTGGCACTGATACACAATTTACTATTCCCCTGAAGCATTAGAATTTAGAAATCATTTCTGTTCAATGTAGCTTAAGTTTTACAAAAAAAAATAAAAAATAGTGTAAAACTTCTACAACCACAGACAATGATGAAAAGTCATGCCAAAGAGATTTGAGCATTCCCCGAATCCTTTGTCTTTTCCCCGAGATGGTATCTCTTTTACATAGGTTCCTTATCTTTTATGTAGCTATTCTTAAGTCTAGAGAAAGAACCATTGTGGGTAGACAGTGTAAAACTTGTTACCAACTTACCTTGCCTTAACAACAAGGTCCTGGAATTTCCCAGTCGAGGCATTCTCTACATATAACATGCTGCTTTTGACAGAACCAGCTCTACAACTTGTGTCATGTGGCTGACTTCAAGTGATTGAAATGGTTAAGTCACCAAAAAAAAAAAAAAGATGGTATACCATTTATAAGGGTGGCATTGGGAAGAAAGAAAGGATATTCCAAATCTAGTTGACGGTCATGTTTTCACCTTTGTGTAGTATATGTCATGTCTAGTACCTGAAACATTTCAGCTTATCAAGCCTTAAGTCTCAATCACTCGAAGTCAGCCACATGAAACAAGTTGTAGAGCTGGTTCTGTCAAAAGCAGCATGTTATATGTAGAGAATGCCTTGACTGGGATATTCCAGGACCTTGCTGTTAAGGCATGGTAACAAGTTTTACACTGTCTACCCACAATGGTATACCATCTTATCATGAAATTATGACTTAACTTTGTCCTCATGGGAATTGATAACTTGATACAAAAAAACATGAATCTGAGCATCTAAGAACTCTCCTTGGAAACTGATATACAGCAAACAATCAGAATACTTGAATATCCAACTCCAATTTAACTAGATGAATTGTATTGATGGAGCATCAAATGTTGCTTTCAAGTAAGTAATGCGCAAACCAGATGCAACTACGTCATAAAGTAGAAATGGTCATTGCTGTGGAAACATCAAGTTCCAATTTGGCACTAGGCATATCTCTTAGCCGGATCACCCAAATTTAATGCCAATTTAATTAATGAAAGCTAAGTGGTGACTGTGTACCTTAGTCCAGATGATAGAAATCACCTATAATCCAAGTCCAACAAACAACAACGAATGCATAAGGTCAAAAAGATTCTCAAAATGCCGATCGAGATTACATTCCGACCATTGAGTACTTCTCTAAATCTGTTTTTGACACTTAAATTGCTTCTTTAGTACTACATACCTCCAGTTGTCTCAAACTAGGGTTTTCTTCTCACGACACCATTACCAAAATAAGATGCAGCTACTCTCTCTCTGATTAATAACGTGATATACCGCTTATTGGAAATTAATTTCTATCACGTGCTTAATTTCTATCATGAGCTTTGTGCAGGTGTAGGAATTAAAGCAAGGCACGTCCATGCTTTCCACTATTTAGTAAATTAACTTTTATTTAAAGGAAACAAACAAGGTGTGAGGAATAGTCAATTCACCACTATCATCCAAATAGTGGACATCATAGCAGGAAAAGGTTTCTAATGCATTGTCCCCTAACCCCCGCTCCCCTTCTTAAACCATATGCCCGTTTGTAATCCTTTGTTGCTTAAACACAAAATATACCTAAAAAATACTACCCCACAATTGCAAGGATGGAAAAGAGAAAAAGAAAGCGGGAAACATAAATGCGAAACGTGTTCTACAAGTAGTTTTGAAAAACCTGAGACACTAATTGATATGGTATTGAATAGGACATCCATCACCAATTATAAAATTCTAAGACTACGCAATATTTGTAGAAACTGATCGGAGTAATCACCTCACATACGATAGCATGATAAAATAAATGTGTCTAGACGTTGGTTGGGGGTCAAGACTTGAGACTTAGGAAATTGCTCCCTCCGGGCCTCCATCAACTCCTTCAGGCCAATCCATACGAGGCTTTGCTCTGGCTTTAATTGAGTCCTGCCAGTGGACGGTGGAATTGGTCCCCATGAGTAGTCAAGGTGCGGGTAAGATGGCCCGGACACTTGAGTTACCAGGGGAAAAAAGAAAGAAAAAGAAAGAGGTTGCCAAAACATTTTGGATGAGTTTCTAACAGGTACTTGAAAATTGTACTAGAATATTTGAAACATCTCGGAGATAACTTCTAACAAATTTGGTGAGACCAGTCTCCATTTCCAGAAGAGTGTGCTCATAGACTTTGTCTTTCTAATAGATAAACTATTTTAACTTCCTAAACGGCATTACAAAAAATTCAGTCCCGTAAAGTACACTCCATAACCAAAAGGATGAGATGTTCAAAGGTGGTATCTGTACAGAGATACGAACAACGTAATTCGTAAAGACTAACCTCAGAATCGGGTGGTCTCTCCCCCAAATAATTTACTTAATTTGTAGCCCCTGGGCATGTTTCTCTAGATAAAAAAAAAAAAAAAAGGAAAAACACTAATTAGTCGAATTTCCAACAAAACCTGCTGCATCTCCATTACACTTTGCCAGATTCATTGCTTTCTCCAAAGCATTGATCTGGACTCAATTTGCTCAAAAGCGACAGTAAAACATCATACAGTATAAATTGTGATAACAGTGTCGTGAAGTTCAAGAAGCGAGCCCTAGAATTATCTACATGCTCACCGTCTGCTGTGGAGATGTGGTGAGCTGACCACAAGATCAATCGGCAACAAATCGCCTCGCCGAGGAAAGGCGTGTAGAAGTGTCCAGGTATATATAGATCATAGGGGAAGTATAGAGATATAGAAACGGAGAGAGAGAGAGAGAGAGAGAGAGTATATGAGAATAACAGAAACGGGGTCGGGAAATGGAGGCAGTAGATTTTGTTGCAGGCGTGGGAACGTGGGAAGCCCAGTCGCGGTTCTTACGGCATGGTTGGATATTTGGATGTGAGAAATGATCAGAGGAGCTCGTGTCCACGGAGATGCCAGTTGGTAGTACTAGAATGCAAAATAAATAGGAGGAGTAGGACCATAATAGATATCCGTCGAAGATGACAAAATGGTAATTTCACATACCAATTCACCTGGGTAATTGCTGATCAGAGAGAGGCTTAATGAACCATTTAAACACATACACAATACCCAACAACTTTCATACGTAAGCCCTCTCCCGCTAACTAAAATAAATATTTTATTTTTTGAATTAAATGTGCTTGAGTAGATTTTTGGGTTGACAAGTGGGTTCCCTCGCTGCCTTCTTTTTGCATTCAATCCACAAAGCCTCCATGGGTACCCAATAACAAAGTTGCTGATTTCATCAATCCCACCTCGGGAGAATGGAGAATTGCAAAGCTTAGACAAGTGTTATCAGAAGAAGAAATCCAAGCGGTGACTAATATTCCCATATCAAAACTCGGAGGAGCAGATGCGGTCATTTGGGGTCTTCACCCTAGTGGGAAGTATATAGTCAAGAGGGGTTATCACAAGGCTTGGTCTGACTACATTGTTTCTAAACCCGAGCGTCCTTCCACGTCAAATGTTCCCGGTCCTTCATTCTGGAATTTTTTGTGGAACCTCAAAATCCCTCCCAAATTGAAGCATTTTTGGTGGCGGGCCTGTCGTAACAAGTTGGCTACCATGGAGAACCTGGTACAAAGAAAATGTGCAATCTCACCAATTTGTCAAAGATGTGGGAAAGCTATTGAATCAGGTGAGCATATCCTTTTTCTTTGCAAGTGGGCAAGGAAAGTATTTTTTGCTAGTCCTCTAGCTGGGGTTTTTTTCCCAAATGAGATTGGTTCTGTCTTGGCATGGTCTTTGAAATTAAAAGAAGAGATTGACAAAGGAAATCTGGAGCCTGATATTTTCACTAAGACAGTCTTTTTGTGCTGGTTTATTTGAAAAGCCCGAAATGATCTTGTGTTCCAATCATTGAAACAGCCCCCTGTTTCAATTGTGGCTCGTGCTATGGGAGCATGGGATGAATTTATTTCAGCTACCGAGACCATTTCTTCTGCCCATCAATCGCGTCATTCTTCTCCACCCTTACCTTCTTTCCATTGGATTCCTCCAGGGGCTGGTTCTATGAAAATCAATTGTGATGCCTCTTGGTCCAAGGATCTCAAGAGAGGTTGGGGTGGAATTATTTTGAGAGATGATCGTGGTCATCTTGTCGATGGGAGAAGATTCAGGATATCAGCTAGTTCGGCTTTCCTTGCAGAGGCCTCTGTTCTTCGTGAAGCATGCCTTTTCGCCAAAGCCTTGAACCTCTCCTCTGTTTGCATTGAGAATGATAATGTTCAGCTTATTTCGCTAAGTGTTTCGGAACTTGTTCCTCCTTGGCAAGCTTTGGCAATTATTTCTGATATTCGTTTACTTGCTAGTGAACTGAGGCTTTCTTTCTACTGGACTCCCCGAGAGGGAAATGAGGCTGCTCATTGGATTGCATCCTCTAAAGCCTCTAGCTTAGGACTAGATTGGGTGGTTTCTCCCCCCGCTGTTTTGTTTTCCATTTTATGTAATGACGCTCTTGTTTATCAATGAAATTTTGTTCAAAAATAAAAAATAAAAAAAATAAAAATAAATGTGATGTATTGTAAAAAAACGTTTTGTCTCGTAAAATAAAAAATAAGTACTTAAAAAATAAAAACTTCGGTAGAACGGGACCGTAGTTCATGGCCAACATTTTTTTCCTGCTTATCTATTGCTTCAATTATTACAATAAAGAACGATTAACAGATGTATAAGACTTTTACTGTTATTTTAGCTTTTTAAATAAGCTTTTAAATTCACAGGTCTATGTCCATTAATCTAGAATTGGTAAATTATGATATATTTTAATTTTTTTTGCCAATACACCATGAAAGACAAGAATACTAAAATTCACTCGACACTAACCTAACTTCCTTAAATCCGACCTCAATTAACAGTTTTTTCCTATTTCATTTTTAGTTAGTGGTTATTCCACTTTAATTTTTTTAAAAGGTAACGTTTTGTTCTTATTCAATTTTTTTTTTCACGTTTGTTAGTTTTGCGAAATTTTTTTGTTGATTGTTGATTCGTGTCGAGACGAATCATAAATATATATATATATATATATATATATATATAGTACTTTTACCCAATTTTTTTGGAAAATAACCACTTCAAAGCAAAAAAAGTAAAAAAAAAACTAACAAATAGAATTTTTTTTTTTTGCTTAAAAGTGGTTATTTTTTAAAAATATTTTGGTAAGATTAATTTTTTTTATTTTTTCGATTCATCTTGTCGAGATAAATCAATAATTCACAAAAAATTGGCGCAAAACTAACAAATAGAATATTTTTTTTTGAATAAGAACAAAATATTTATTAGAAAAAGTTAAATGAAACAAGGCCACAGTCTATTTTCTCCACATCTTTCTGAAGAATTGTTTTGCACTCATCCTTCCCATACCTAACTTGCAACCCTTCCCTCTCTTGCCACCAACAAACCTCTCTTGCCCATCGCAAACCTCATCCTCCCACCTCCTCAATTGATTGTAAACCTAATAGTCTTCTATTGTCTTCTTTTAGTTTTACTTCGGATTCTCTCTCAATTTTCTTATCCGTACCAAGCTTCAAAACGTCTTTATTGACATTTTTCATTTTCAACCTCTCTCCAATTTTTCTTATTTACAACTCATTTTTTAGATTTCAAGGTATAAATTATTTGTAAACACAATTAAACCTAAAAAAGCATACAATTATCTAAAAAAGTTCCTTTAATTTTGAGAAAGATACAGTCAAAATTTATATAACTACTCGTAGTACTACAACAAAATGACTTTCCAGATGAATAAACTTATGTGCATCCCATCAATCTTGTTTTTCAAAAAATTTCAGTAATATTTTGAACAAATTAAGAAACTCTAAACAATGAAGGGAAAATGATGGCTCATGACATGTTTTGATAATTAATATCCGTTAAAAATATATTAAAAAATATTTATTAATGCTAAAAATATTCTTGACAAGTATTAATTATCAAAACACGTCATTGACCGTCATTTTTTCCAACAATCAACCACCAAAATACATGAAAATACGATGTGGGTGGGCCCATTTACTGGAGACAAGAGATCTCCAGTGATTTTCTGCCGCAGAGGATCCAAGCCCATATAATAGTAGATCATTTTCCTCTTCTCTAAAAAAACCTTTCCCAATTCCTCTTTCTCACTCTCCTTCTGCAGAGCCATTCGATCCTCTCCCTCTCCGTCAAACCGCCACCACCACCGCCACCGATGACGACCTCTCGCCCGCCGTCGAAGCCTCTCGACCTCGACATCACTATCGTCTCCGCCAAGCACCTGAAGAACGTCAACTGGCGCCACGGCGACCTCAAGCCCTACGCCATCTTCTGGGTCGACCCGGACCGCCGCCTCGCCACCAAGTCCGACGACTCCGGCTCCACCAGACCCGTCTGGAACGAGCGCTTCCTCCTCCCCCTCCCCTCTCTCCACGACCCCTCCTCCTCCTCCCTTAACCTCGAGATCTTCCACTCCAAACCCTCCGACACCCCCAAACCCTTAGTCGCCACCCTCCGCGTCCCCCTCTCGGACCTCCCCGACCCGGACGACTCCGCCCGCATCCGGACCTTCGAGCTCCGCCGCCCCTCCGGCAGACCCCACGGCAAGATCCGGATAAAGCTCGCCCTCCGCGAACGACCTGTTCCAGATTACCATATTACCCCTCCCCCGAACTATTATTACTCCACTGCCCCTCCCCCTCCTCCACGCGACTACAGGGGATACTCTACTGCGCCGCCCGCACCGTCTCCGCCGCCGCCGACGTACGCTTACGGCGGCGGCGGCTACGCCGATCCGTACTCGGGTTATTACTCGGGAGGATACTTCTCCTCTCCGCAGCTGCCCCCGCCGCCTCCGCGGCCATTCTTCGACCGGCAGTCGACTAGTTATGGTGGGCCCAGTGCTCCGGTGGATTACGCTCCGTACGATCAGAAGCAGAAGGGCGCGAAGATGGGCGGGTTCGGAACAGGGCTGGCGGTCGGAGCCTTGGCAGGGGGTGTGGGAGGACTGGTGTTGGATGATGGGTTGAAGCACGAGGAGGATAAGGTTGCGGAGAGGGTGGAGAGCGATTTGGCTTCGCGTGATGAGTACAGCGATTACCGGGTGGATTATGGGTATAATTGAAACTCCAGTGGTTATGGTAAGGTCTGTTGGCTTATGCTTTTTAAGTTAGTTTTGGAGTTGCTGGTGGATATGTCGTATGTATATATAGTCTCTACCTTGATTTGGGTTTTCTGTTATGTGCTTTTCTGTTTGATGAGGCAAGCAGAGAAAGGATTTATCGATGGACAATTGACTTAATATATAAGTGTGAATCTTCTGCTTAAGGAATAAATTCGTAGTATCCATTTTCTTCCTTGCATTCATTTAAGAAGATGTTGATATGTGAATCAATATTCAATACTATAGGAATATGGTAATAGGAAAGAGCTTAAAGCCTTTAAACCCGTTTCCATAATGACTTCAGCCGGTGCGTACATCCTCTAGCGTTTTTCATTTGGGGTTGTTAAAGAGAAATTGGAATATGATCAAGAGATTTTTATCTTGCTTTCGCCAATGTAATTCAGTACCAATATTTTCGCGGGCTAAGATGAGGCTCACATCAAGGCTGGGGTACTGAGAAATGCCTCGATGCCGTTGGATTTGTGCTTTACGTCCACAAGCTTACGCCTTGCCTATGAGGCATTCACAATTTGTGTGCCTTTTGTTCATCTTTCTGCATTTCATGTGAGGCATACTTCAGGAACAAGATGGCCTAGATATCTTCACTCTCAGTTGCTTGACTGATAAGTGAAAGAGGTTTTATCACAGCACCTTCTGTGGGCTTTCCTAACTGCTTTACTGAACTTACCTACTTGGTTTTAAAAGTTGGTGTACACTCATATTAACACATCAGGGCTTTCCATCGAGTTCCTCTTCTGCGAAACCACAGTATGCAGGCTCCTCTCTTCTAGAGTTGAGGAGCTTTTATACTTTTATTACCTATCATACTTGTCACACACTCTCTCTCATTTAGTATCATTTTTAAACATAAGATTCGTAAATATTTACACATCAAGGCCACCTCACCTCGTGATAAATAAAAAGCCTCACATTGCGAATTCTTCTTTAAAAACATTGTTCAGTGCTGGAGTATCCATCTCAAAATTGGCCTTTGCTAAAGTCACTGTGGAGTATTAATGTAAAGTGCCGTCTTTTAGAGCATGTCACAAGGCAAATAACCCTTCGGGTGCCACAAGGTCAGCGGTGGAGCTAGGATTCTTCACCTGTGGGGTCAAAATTTTAACCAGACAGGTCTATGATATATTTTGTCTATGTGATAAACGAGAAGTTATATTTTTAGATAGTGAATATATGAACGAAACGTTGCACTTATGAGTTATGACATGAATTGTGTTCACACAAAAAAAAAAAAAAAGCAAAAAATTACCTATTTTAATTTTTTAAAGTATGCCCAAGCAATTTATCATTCATTGACCGAATCGTCATTCACAGCGAAGTCAATTCTTCATTATTTTCATATGAAAACCATCCTGTGTATCATTTTGGGCGACTAATGCTAACTTAAATTGTGAATTGTGATGCATCATGCTGTGCAAAGCTATTTTTCAGTGGGATAGAGCAATTTCATGACTTTGGTGGAAGTTTTAGGGGCAATTTATATCTTTGATAGGGTATTTGGGGCAAGTTTATAATTTTAGTGGGGTCAAAATTCTGCATAAATCGTATGCCTAAAATGATAATTAAGATTTTAAAAAGTGAGGGGGGTCAATTGACCCCGCTTGCCCTACCGTCCCTCCTCCCATGCACAAGGTTATCTTAGTTCATTTGGTAGGGGTTTGGAACCTGCAGTGCTTTTTCCAAGCTCAGCATGGGCTCACAAGTCTTTTTTGCTCTCCTATCCAGTTTCATTAGACTAAAAATTTGGCTTGCAAGGGACTCACCAGCTACTTACGTCCACTTGAGTATCAAGACATAGATCTGTCCTGTCTCAATAACTGGCTGATTCTACTGATTGTTTTGTTTGTACTAGACATCTAGACCTAGGCGTTTTATTAGCTCAGATATTACGTGTCAAGATGTTATGGTTATGTTCTGGCCTCTTCAAGTGTCATTCTTTTCGGTTTGCCAAATGTGGCTGTTATTAAAATTTGCATTCATTATCTAAGCAATTGGTGATCTTTGATACAATGATACTGGTTCATAAGGTTGCACATGAAGAGTGATATTATGAATGGCATTGATTATGCTTGGGGTTTATAGAAAATATATAGATTGTTGGTTTGGGGGTGATATTTTTGGTGGCATTGAAGCTAGAACGTGGTGGATGGCACTCTGTGCCTTTGGATTTTCGAGAATGGTTGTCCATTTCAAAGTATTATTCTTTCTTGATGAGCATGAATGCTTCTAATTGTGTCCAACAAAGGGATTACATAGTCTCTAACTCTCTTATTTGGAGAGCCAACACACAAAAAAACTCATCCCCTTAAGATGTTGAAAATCCATTGGCGGACAAAGGATGTAGACATGAGACATCCATACATGCATTCTTAGATCTTCCAATGGCAATGGGGAAAGCCACTTATGGCCAAGGATTGATATGAAAGGTTGTTGACTGCATCAGGATATAGCGATCATACGACTTACGAATGTAAAATTTCAAATTTAAATTGATGGCGTTCACAGACATGTAATGGAGTCATTATGTCACATATTCTCTTTATTCATAACAGGTTAGGGTAATTGGGAATCTTGTTGATTACTGTTTGGAAGCAAGCTGTGCAGTAGCACCTCTCCATCATTTTTTAACTTCAGAGTATCAAATCCATTAATTATGTATGGCGTATCACCTTAATCTTGTCTTATATTCCTATGAAGCCTCATTCATGTGCTAGTTTCCTACCAGAATTACTGTATTGCAGTTAATATTTATTATGTTTACATTCATAATGTTATGGGCAGTTGGTAGGTTACTTGGTGCCAGGTCCTCGGATTTCAAAATTTTCCTTTGTATTCATGTTTATGTCATTCTCATAATTTGCATTGTTGTGTCTTATTGGCATCAGGCACCTCATGGGCTATAATCCTATAAGTGTTTGATGGAGGACATTTCATCTATTTGTATGTGTGTTTTGGGTGGGGGGCATATTTGAGAATGTACTAGCTGTTTGAAAAAGGACCGGAATGAGAAAATTTTTTAGGGTTATAAGCAAGCAAGCAAGGAAGCTATGAAAGCCGTTAGAGATGCTAAGTTGAAAGCCCATGAGAATTTCTACGCTAGACTCGATAGTAAAGATGGAGAAAAGATTATTTATAAACTTGCCAAGTTGCGAGAAAGGAGAGCTAAAGACGTTTCTCAAGTTAAGTGTATAAAAGATATTGATTCGGTGGTGTTGGTAAAAGACGAGGCGATCAAGGATAGATGGAAGTCGAATTTCGAGAAGTTGTTAAATGAGAAACATGAAGGAGGCTTTGGTGGGGAGGAAGAGTATGTACCTGGCGAGAACATAGAATATGAATTTTATCGGAGAATACACAAGTTCAAAGTGGTCAAAGCTTGAAAAGGATGAAATTGGGTAAGGCATCAGGACCAGATGTTATCCCTATTGAAGTGTGGAAAAGTCTAGGTGACTTGGGGGTGATTTGGTTGATGAAGTTGTTTAACAAGATTATTATGACCAGGAAGATGCCTGATGAATGGAGAAGGATCACTCTAGTACCTATCTATAAGAATAAAGAGGTATCCAAAGCTGCAATAACTATAGAGGTATTAAATTGATGAGTCATACGATGAAGTTGTGGGAAAGAGTTATTGAGTATTGCTTGAGGATGGGGACTACGGTGTCAGAGAAACAGTTTGAGTTCATGCTTGGAAGATCAACCATGGAAGTTATCTACCTATTAAGGAGAATGGTAGAAAAACACAGAGTAAAGAAGGACCTCTATATGGTTTTCATAGACTTAGAAAAGGCTTATGATAGGGTGCTTAAAGACATCATATGGTGGGTTCTGGAGAGAAAAGGAAAGGGTATATCGAAGTGATTAGAGACATGTATGAAGGTGCCGTCACTACAATTCGATCACCAATAGGGGAAACGAGTGAGTTCCCAGTCACTATAGGATTGCATCAAGGGTCAGCCTTGAGCCCGTACCTTTTTGCCTTAGTTATGGATGAATTGACTAGACAATTTCAAGAAGATATCTCATGGTGTATGATGTTTGCAGATGACATTGTCCTCGTAGATGAAACCGCTAGAGGTATTAATACGAAACTGAAAATTTGGAGGGAAGCATTAGAGTCAAATGGTTTTCGAATAAGTAGGAGTAAAATTGAGTGTATGGTGTGCAAGTTTAGTGGTACCAGTAGTGCGCACGAAGAAAGAGTGATGATCCAAGATCAGGAGATACCTAAGAGTGATGATTTTAGGTACTTAAGTTCAATCATTAGTAGAGACAGAGAGATTGCCGATGATGTGACCCATATGATCCAAGTGGGGTGGCTCAAGTGGAGGAGTGCTACTGGTATACTGTGTGACAAGAGAGTTCCCATAAAATTGAAGGGAAAATTCTATGGAACTGCCATCAAACCAGCGATGCTTTACGGGACAGAATGTTGGCTTATTAAGAAACAACAGGTGAACAAGATAAGTGTAGCGGAAATGAGAATATTGAGGTGGTTATGTGGTAAGACTAGAAGAGACATGATTAGAAATGAAACGGTTCGTGAGATGATAGGTGTAGCATCCATATAAGAGAAGTTGATGGAAAATAGGCTAAGGTGGTTCGGGTATGTCTACCATAGACCAGGAGATGCAGTAGTTAAGAGAGCGGATAGGATAGTTTTGGGTAGCAATGCCACGGGAAGGGGTAGACCTAAATTGACATTAGATGCTGTGGTGCGCAACGATATGAGTATAGTAGGTTTGTGTGAACAAGTTACCCTTGATAGAGCTCAATGAAGGAAAATGATTCATGTAGCTAACCCCTAGTGATTGGGACTTAAGGCTCGGTTTGGTTTGGTTACTAGTCTGTTAGATATGCCATTGTATCCTTTGCATATGTGATATTAGTTCTGAGTAACTGAGTTTTTGACTGTATGCCTGAACGGCTTGAAGTCTTCTGTTGAGTTCCTGATTTACAGAGACAAAATTCATTTCTGTGCCCCTGCTGGATTTTCGGAGTACTTGTGTTTCCAGCTTTCTGGCTTTTCATAGCTCTGCCGTTTGGAGGCTTAAGCTTTATCCTGCATCGTTCGGCATTTTATGACTTTTGGCTCAAGGTCATGTATGTTGGTGTATATGCGTAGCTTAAGGGCACAGTTAGAACTGGAACTGGATCTTGGCATTTCATTGTGACCAGAATTTTATTCTTCTAGTTTGTGGGACCATTGAAATCACTGTTTGATAGTTTGATGCTGAACTGTGGTTTTGGGAAAAACAAGTTCTCAATAGTGAGAACTTTGAAGCTGGATGATGGTTTCACCTTCATATGATGAGATGTCGTTCCAATGCTTCAAAGTAATGCTTGTAGTGCTGGATTCCTTGGCATTCTAACAGTGTGGCCAGTCGGGGCAAGTGATGGCATAACTTCTGAACATATGGAAATGGACGGTGGAGGAGGGGAGGGCTTAAGCAATTTTAGCGGAGCTTGGAACCATAATGTAGAAGATTAGGCAAGATATACCCCAAGCATAGGTTTCTTGGGTTTCATTTAGGTTCGTCACTTGTTGCTAATTTCTTCAAGAGCATGTGCTTTTGATATTTAGGACAAGAACAAGTTTCTTTGGACCTTTGGATTGGTTGGAAGATCCTGGATAAAAATGTTTGAGGAACAATTCCGTTCATCTTGAGGCTTAACCGGAACTGCATGTATTTGTTGTCGGATCCATTTCTAGCAGCTTAAGCTTTTGAGGCAATTGATCTATCGGAGGAGGCTTCTTGGTGCCCGGCAGTCCATTTTAGTAATTGAATTGTTTATTCTGGGCGCAAGCAGTGTCCATTTTAGTGATTGGAATTGTTTATTTTGTACGACAGCAACGTACAGGCACAGTTTTGGGGGCATAAGTAGGGTTCATTTTAATGATTGGAATTGTTTATTTTGTAGAGCTCATCATGAGCATTCCATGCACACAGGTTGTTGGATGTCTACATGCAAGACGGGATAGCGTGACAGAAGTTGCTGGGGGACCTCCCTCACGAACTCGCAGTTCATTGGTGTGCAATATCCTTGGTACAACAAATGGCACATTTTTCTTTGGGCTCATGTTCATACGCTTGTTCATGCGCTTCAACCTTTTGGGGCGTCTTGTGACTTACCAGCCTTAAATTAAAACCAAAGCTCCTTTCCCTAAGTGTGGCATAGTATTATCATCCTTGCTTGGGGTTTTCAGTCAGTTTAGTTAGCAGGACTTTATGGTGTATATTGTTTGTCAACCTTTTATCCTCTTAATCTTCTACTATGAGGAATGGGACAAATGGACAATAGCGCAGTGCTATTCTGTTCACGTACCTGGTATAGAGTCCGGACCCCCTAGTGAGCCTCTCCCCGACTGGCGACCGCTACTATCAAAAAAGAATTAAAATTGTTCTTTGGGGGTAGGTGAAGCCTACCAAAGCCTGAATTTGATCACTTCTTGAGAGAAAATTGCTGATGATAATCTCTCGTTATTCCATGTAGCTCTAGCTTTTATGAATCTGAGAAGCTATCTTTACTACCTCTTCTCAACCTATATTTATGTTGGCTTTTGGGGACAAAATGGGAGGGGCGACATCCTAGGAAAGGTCTAGCCTTTTGAAACCCGTAGCTTGGGCCTTGGCATGTTTGAAGCTGACTTGGGCTTGAGGTCAGTTGATCTGTAGCGGCCTAGCCTAGCCATTTCAAGTGTTTATCGGGTTGTCACCATTTTCGTTGTAGTCCTTGCCAATAATCACCATTGCCCTACACTGCTTGTATGTACAAGGAGAGGCAACAATTAACTTGACGAATAGGCTTTCGAAAAGGGACCATGGGTTGGGTTTGTCTAGTTTCATGAAGCTTTCTTCTAAGGAAGCTGCGCAGTGGATGAAGAAACTCTCTTTCTTCTAAGAGACAACAAATTATCTTGAGCACAATCTAAGCTTGTGCATAGGGATGACAAAATCTTGCCAAGACCGATGGATGCCCGAATTGATCCGTACCCGAATTCATCCCCATCCTTGAGCCGAAAATAAGAGATCAGTTGTATCAATTATACTTGGCCCTCTTCGGCCTGACTTTTTAGGTTGTAAAATTGGCGACGTGCACCACCCCTCCCCTTTGGTTTGTGAAAAGGGAAAAGGCTTGAGATCTGCGGTACGGGCCTCGCAAACCGTGGCCCTTCCTTGAGCCGAAAATAAGAGGTCAGTTGCAGTACTTTATATACTAGGCCCTCTTTGGCCCAACTTTTCGGTACTTTTGGACATTGTCTTCTTTATTGTTTTCTCAAAATTTTTACTGGATTGGGACCAAAATTTTACATTACTTGTTTCGATGAGAGGAATTGAAAAAATAAAATTATAGACCAAGGTTAAAAGATAGTCTATATAAGACGGAGAAAAAGACCTAAAAAGACGGTCTTTCTCATTGAGACAAATGAAGTGATGTAAAAATTTGACTCAAATTTAGTAAGATTAAGGGAAAACAACTAAAAAGACTGTGCCAAACAGTCAAAAAAAAAAAAAAAAATAGGGCAAAAGGCGTAATAGATGGGTGGAATTTGTAACCCAGGGCTAGCCCAAGGAGTTAGGGCGAGTTTTTCGAAGACTCATTCTAGCACAACAATTAGGTAATTGATTTTCAGATGCCCCGGTTTTATAACCACTCTTTTTTTTTTTTCCTGTGTCTCGTAATCTGTATTTATAAATTAACCTTTCATTCGTAAACTAGTTAGATAACTACTCCAGAATCTTAGTTTTTTTTGGTTATTTAGGTGTTTGAGTTAGTTTTCGCGCACCTCAATTAATATTGAGTGACCAATTTTACCACTTACTTGTAGGCAGTGGTGGATCCAGGAATTTCTTGTAGTTAGGACCGGCCCTATATGTTTGAAAGTCGAAGGTGAACACACGTCAACTTTTATTATTTAACTCGAAAATGAGTATATATGTATATATATATATATATATATATATATATCATATATTTGGCTTGTCAGTGTTAGTTAATTTTGCTTGCAGAGAAAATAAACAAAATGTAAACTTATTACAGTAAATAAGTATTTTTTGAACTTTATGTGAAACTTATTGATTTGTGAAACAAATGACACTATTATAAATGGTTTTGTGGTACCAATGCTGGATGAGGTGCATGGGTTTTAGTCTCTCAGCACACTCAAAATTCACGGAGAAGGTTATTTATTTATCATTGTAGGGAAAATGGCGGCCAAAGACGTGTTTTGATAATTAATACCCGCCAAGGATATTTGTTCATTAACAAATGTTATTAATATGTCCTTAAAATGTATTAATTATCAAAACACGTTCTGGACCGTCCTTTTCTCTTTATTTTAAAACCATTGACATTTGAAACACAAAAAGGTAGAAAATGTTGGAACCAAGATTCATACCTTCGCCAAACATGAGGACGCGGGACACCCTACCATTGTAACTATTGAGCAGGTTTAATAGATTTTGGGATATTGTTATATATATATTACTTACTTAAACTTGGGGGCCCTCCTTTGGGACCCAATTTTCAGAGGGGTCACGTGGCTCGTCTGTGCCTACATTGGATCTGCCTCTGCTTGCGGGGGCCTCAATCAAAATCAGAACAAAATTTTGTATGGACTGACCTCAAATGAATTGATACGTAAGAGATTTCAAATCTCCTTAAAATAGGGCTAACCCCTAAATTTCAAGTCTTAGACCACTAAACTAACTCCTTCTGGCCAAAGAGCACTCTCTAAGTTGATAAATGGTGGGCTCAAGCTCTTAGACTAATTATGGCCAACTTCACTATTACTAATATCTTGATCAAATAAAGCATATAGAAGGTAGTACTTGGAATTGAACATAATTATGTGCTGAATATTTAACAGGCATTCTGGGCTCTTTACACCTGTCCTCCATCTTTCTTGTCGAAGCAATTGATCATGACAAATGGCGCCCACCATGAAGATTTATTTAAACCAATGCAATCTAGCTAGCTGAAGCTGTGTCTTCTATAAAAAAAAACATACACGTACGTACATGAAAGAAGTAAAAAAATCAGCAGCCCCATTTGTTTTTTTGTCTTTGACAAAGCACCATTATGCTATGTTTTCTTCCTTTTTACTCATTTTTCATTTGACAAAAAATTGAAAGTTGTGGAAGCACAAATGATGGTGTCCAATCTATAATGCATAGTCTTCCCTAGAATGTGGCATTGTTGGAAAGATAACACTTGATAAGGTTTCCCCATATAATAACATCCACTTGTAATTTAGGGGACTTATCTTGATCTCTTTCTTTTTGGAGTTGAGTTGCTGGATGTTTATCCTGCATTCGAACAAATTAAATATCGTAGTACAATATTAATCGAACAAAATTAAATATCGTAGTACAATATTAATCGTAGACGATGCATTACCTTCAATGAATCTATCTTATCCGATGATGAATAAAATAATGAAATGCTCTATCCCAATTCAGTGTATTGTATTACTAGTATTAGGTGAGGATGTGTGAAAATAATGGAGATTCCAATTTGATGATTTCTGTAAAAGAGTTTGAAATAATGTCAGAATTCCAATTAACGCATAATGATGTTCAACTTATAAATAGTACGTTTTGAAGCTCTTGATGATGAGGATTTGGATCCTCCTAGTAGATTAGAATTAGTATTATTTTATTAACTTACTACAGATCAATAAACTGAATAGACTAACAAGTGGAAATTGGTTGAATTTAGTGCTACTAATCAATAGTTCATCAATTAAGTTGTAGCAATTAGGAGTAAGTCGTTGATACGTGTACGGTTGCTTCTCTCTCTCTCTCTCTCTCTCTCTCTCTCTCTCATAAACGGACACACAAGTACACTGATCAGGATCCTCAAGAGATCGAGTCAACCAGCACCATCATGATTGCACACACAAAAATTGCTGCTTATTTCGCAGATAAATCTTCACAAGAGATATTTCGCGGATAAATCTTCAAAATGATAGTGGAGAGAGAGAGAGAGAGAGAGAGAGAGAGAGAGAGAGAGAGAGAGAGAGAGAGAGAGAGAGAGAGAGAGAGAATATGGGAGTGGACTAGTCTGCATGTATAACAGTATAAATGCATTAATTCCTCTTTCGAATTGATTCGTAGTGAGAATAGCGTGCATCCTAATGCCTCTCTGGGACAATGCAAAAGTGGTTCACTGAACTCTCCAAAACAGTCACCATCTGCGTGAACAATGTTATTTTTTCATGAGAACAAAAATGGACAAGGCATGGGAATGTGAATATAACGTACAAAACATGATATATATATATACATACATACATACATACATACATAATACATGACCCCCTATATATCATGACGCCGTGAGCCCAATCACATCGATCTTGATGCGCTCCCATACAATTCATGTATGTGAGCGATAAACCCATGCATACATTGATTAAGTGCCATAAATGTGATATATATGGGCTACTAACCCCAAGACTAGTTGGCCGGCCGGATGATGAAAGACTGGAACTCAAATGGAATCCCACCAATGAACGGTACTGAAATTAGTCTCTAAAAAATTAATCAAAGAATGTGTAAGTTAGTCCGGACTTAATGAGTTATTAAAAAAGTGTGATAGACGATACATGGTAGATGGTAGGCAAGGGCGGAACTGCCCATACTGCCTTGGCCTATAGCCCAGGTCTATTCTAAAAAAATCACAAAAAAAAAAAAATAAAAATTATATGTATAATTTCAACCCAACTAATTTTAGTCAAATCCACCAATATTCCATTCAGCCCAACCCACCAACCAAATGATTTTAGTTGGCAGCAGAGGATCAAAACAAGAATGAGTCTCTCAGTCCTCTCCCAATCGGCAGCTCCTGAGCCCTAGAGGTACCCTAGTCGATCGCTCTCGGCTCTCTACGATGACCAAATGCAGAGTATTGGCTGGAGTAGTTATTACAATCTTACTCTTTTAGGTTTAAATTATAATGAGGGTGTGTTCTACTAATTAAAAAAATAATTACTTATTTTTTGAATTAAAGGTGATATATTGATTTTGTGCAGATCCCAGCAGATATGGTGGTGAACTCAATGCTGGTAGCAATGGCAGCTAATGCAAATGAAGCATCAGATGATGTGGTGATTTACCAAGTGGGTTCCTCGGTTTCAAACCCTGTAAGATTGAATTCTATTCAGGACTATGGCCAGCTTTATTTCAAGAAGCATCCATGGATTAAGAATGATTCCAGTGCAAGAAAAATGAGAGAGAAAGAGAGAGAGAAAGAAGGAGAGAAAGCGAGAGTGAAAGAAAGTGAGAGGGATGGCTCTGGTGGATGGGTTCCAGTAATTAGAAACCACCACCGTTCCCATGTTGCTGGGGGATCAGAAGACAAGGACACCTTTACTTTGTTTGTTGATAACATTCCTGAGGAAAGGGATCAAAGTTGGCTCTCAAGGACTTTCAACAAGTTTGGTGTAGTCAAGGATGCTTTCATTCCGAGGAAGAGGAGTAAACGCACTGGTGGCAAGTTTGGTTTTGTTAGGTATGGTTGCCATGTGTCGGCTGCCGTGGCAGTGTCCAAAATGAATGGAGTATGGGTGGATGATAAGAGAATATTTGTCAAGGAGGCCTGTTTTGACCAGAGGAAACAAATCCTCAAACCCAAACTGCCCAGATTATCAGAGGATAGGGTACGAGGATCCGGTCAGAGGTTTGATAATAGCTCTAAGAGTGGCGGTGGGCTGCATACAGTTAATGGGGGTGGGAGGTCTATTTGGAATAGGAAATTTCTTGGGGGCTCCTTTGCTCAGGTGGTGCGAGGTGAGACCTCTAACCCAGGACCCTCAAAGGAAAAGGAAATCATTATCAAATCTGACGGCGCGGGAAGCGGATGGTTGCAGCGGAGTGTAGTGGCTATATATAATGAACAGGGTGGTCTCATTGAGAACTCTGAAGGAGAGTTTCAACAAGGAATATGATAAGGATGTTCAATTCAGAGCAATGGGAGGAAGACGTATCCTCATTACCTTTCCAAACAGCGAAGTTAGGGACAATCTCATTAAGGGCCAGTGGATGGCTCGATGGTTTCTTATGGCAAAACCATGGTGGGGTGAGCCAGCGAGTACCGAAAGGTTTGTATGGTTAAGCTGTTTCGGCATGCCTCTTAACTCTTGGAATGTTGAATCATTCAAGAGCATTGGGGAGATATGGGGTGACTTTATCAGGATGGATGATGAAACCCTGAAGGACCTATCTTTTGCAAAAGGTAAAATTCTTATAGCCACAGAGGAACCCTCAAGGATTGACAGATGGATTCAGATGGAAGTGCACGGGATTCGGTATGATGTGTTGGTGCAAGAGGAAGCCTCGTGTGTCCATCCAGACGAGATTGGTAAGGAGGAGAAGCCTCCTCAAAATTCAGGCGAAGCACTTGAAAAAATTGAACGTTTACAGGAGGAAGGTGGTAAGGGGTCGGTGATGGCAAGGGGAGAGGTTGAAGATGATGATGTGGAAAGCTGCTTTCCGAAACCCACCAATGAGAGAAGGGGGGTAGGTGTTAAAGTCAGAATAAACAGAGGTGCAAAGCTGATAGATGATCAGAGGACAGAGATGGGTCAGACCGAGGTTCAGGGCTCTAAGCAAGGGGATGGTGACATGCATTTAATGCATATCAGTGATGGATTCAAAGACGTTGTAGGGGATTTTGAATCTATTGTGGAGGAGTCGGTTGAAGTGGGGGCCAAGGATGGGCTTGAGATGAGGGCTCAGTTTGGGCTGTCCCAAAGCCCACCTTTAGGCCCAGAAAAGTCCAATTTTGTTGAGAATAGTTTTGGTCCAGTTCAGAATGTGGGTGAGTTGGCTGTGCTTTTAACCCAGGTCCAAAAATCATTAGAGCGACCTAGTCCACTATTGCCTCCTCTCAATATGGCGTCGGTGGCTGAATTTCCAGAGGACTCGATCGCTCGTTTTTATCCGCAGCAAGATGAGGGTGCGTCCCAGCCTCCACATCCCGCCGGTATCAAGCTTATGGTGGATCTTAATAATGCGGAATGCAGAAGAAGGCGCCGTAGGCAATTGTCCAATCTCTTTCAAATCCACGAGGAGTTGTCGGGTGAATCGGTCGAATCGGTCGAGGAGGAAGTGGTACCTGAATCCTCTTCTGAATCCATTGAGAGCTCTCAACGTATCATTGATGAGGTAAGAGCAACTATGGCTCTTGGAGCTGATTTGAATGTTAATTTTCTTCCTGATGATGATAAAGTTTTAAAGAAAATGATTATGCTTGAGTATAAGGAGGCGGCCGTCCTCCGTGAAAGGGAGGGCGGTAATTAGGATTGCTGACTCTCTATTTTGTGGTGTTTGTTTTTGGAGTCAGTCAGTTTTTTATGCAGATACTTTCTTGGAATATCAGAGGTTTGAGGAGTGTTACGAAAAAAAGATTTTTGACTAAATTGATTAAGAAGAAAAGACCGGATATGGTGTTTATCCAAGAGACAAAATTAGAATCAGTGGATCGTATAGCAATTCAACGAATTTGGGGAGCTAGCAATGTGGATTTTGTATGTTCGAATTCTGAGGGAGCATCTGGGGGTCTCCTGACTATGTGGAATATGTCTTTCTTTAATCCAACTAGTGTGACTGTCAATAAATCTTTCATTTTGCTTCAAGGGACTATCGGTGATTTTCCTTGTACCATAGTGAATGTCTATGCTCCCAATGCTGAGCCTGCCCGTCGTAATCTTTGGGAGGAATTATTGGCCTTTAAAGCAATCTGTCAGGATCCGTGGTGTATTGGGGGTGATTTTAATGAGATAAGAGATGTGTCCGAAAGGGTGGGATGCATGAGATTGGATAGGGGGATGAAGGACTTTTTGGAATTCAGTAACCACCTGGAAGTGATGGATTTAACTATGCTAGGTAGGAAGTTCACCTGGACCAACTTCCAGAACAATGCCATTCATAGTCGTTTGGATAGATTTATGTTATCCCAATCTTTCCTTGATAGGTTTAAGGTTGTGCAATGGGGTTTGCCAAGGCCAGTTTCAGACCACTGCCCTATCATGTTATTGGAAGATAATAGAGATTGGGGCCCAAAACCATTCAGGTTTTTGGACATTTGGCTTTCTGATCCTAAATGCATGAAGGTAGCCAAAGAAGCTTGGGAGGATACTCAGGTGCATGGATGGGCTGGTTTCATTATTGTTCAGAAACTAAAGGCAATGAAGGATAGATTGAAAGTTTGGAATAAGCAAGACTTTGGGGATATAAACTGCGCTCTTCAAGATACCGAATCCAAGCTTCACCATCTTGATACCCTTTCAGAAGCTAGGCAACTAACCGATGAGGAAAAAGCGATGCGATGTAGCCTAAAATCAGATTTTTGGAGGCTTTCAAACTTGACAGAGTCTTTCTGGAAGCAAAAATCCCGTGTTAACTGGTTGAAGTTAGGAGATAAAAACACCAGGTTTTTCCAAATCTCAGCTAACAACCGATTCAAGAGGAACTTGGTGGGATCAGTAAAGGTGAACGGGAACATGGTTGTGGACCCTGATCAGATAAAAGAAGCTGCAACAGAATACTTTCGGATTAACTTCACAGAAGAGAGACGAATCAGACCAGACTTGGGAGGATTGTTCTCTAGGAAACTTGAACAGGACAGAGCACTGGAACTTGAAAGACCTTTTGAGGAAAAGGAAATTGTGGCAGCTTTGCTTGACTGTAGCAGTTTCAAAGCCCCTGGGCCCGACGTCTTTAATTTTTCATTTGTTAAGAAAGGATGGCCTTTCATGAAGGATACGGTCATCAAATTTTTTTCTGAGTTTCACTCAAATGGAAAGCTTACCAAAGGTATCAATTCCACCTTTGTTGCTCTAATTCCTAAAGTAGTTTGCCCTGTTTCGTTTAAGGAATACAGACCAATTAGTATGGTGGGATGGGTCTATAAGGTTCTATCCAAAGTCCTTGCAAATAGAATTAAGGGGCAAATGCAATCAGTTATTGGGGAGGCTCAAACTGCCTTTGTCACTGGGAAACAAATTCTGGATGGAGTCCTGATAGCCAATGAGGCGATCCATAGCTGGAAATCAAGGACACACGGGGGCCTTATCCTGAAATTAGACTTTGAACGAGCGTACGATTGTGTCAACTGGAGCTTTTTGAGTAGTATGCTATCAAGGATGGGCTTTGGGAACAAATGGAGGGATTGGATTTTAGAGTGTTGTTCTTCGGTCTCAATGTCAATCTTGATCAATGGATCACCTTCTCCGGAATTTCACACTCAAAAAGGGTTGAGGCAAGGTGATCCTCTATCTCCATTTCTCTTTAACATTGTCACAGAGGCACTCAACATGATGCTAGAACGAGCAAAGGTCCGAAACATTATTAAAGGCACCAAACTTGGGAGTAATGGAGTTAACATCTCTCACTTACAATTTG
This sequence comes from Rhododendron mucronatum var. ripense, assembly GCA_019656295.1. Lineage (NCBI taxonomy): Eukaryota > Viridiplantae > Streptophyta > Magnoliopsida > Ericales > Ericaceae > Rhododendron > Rhododendron mucronatum. Next base: position 77,299 of record BPLT01000247.1, read on the forward strand.
CGGACGATACAATTCTTTTTTGCAATAATGACCCAGAGGAGATGGCAAATATTAAAAGAATATTGAGGTGCTTTCAATTGATGTCTGGCCTGAGAATTAATTTCTCGAAGAGCTCCCTATGTGGAGTGAATATCCCCGTAGAAGCAACTTCTTTTTTGGCCAACATCATGGGATGTAAAGTGGAACAGCTCCCGATTAAGTATCTTGGTCTACCTTTAGGTGCTAATCCTGGGAGGATCAAAACGTGGGATGCCGTCATTGAAAGGACTGAAAAAGCACTGAGCATATGGCGATCTCGTTGTATTTCTACTGGGGGAAGATTGACTCTTATGAACTCAAACACTGCAAACATTCCTATATATTTCATGTCTCTGTTTAAAATGCCAGTAGCTGTTGCGAGGAAATTGGAGAAAATGCAGAGGCAATTTTTTTGGGGTGATACAAACGACAAAAGGAAAATGCACCTGGTCAAGTGGGATGAGATTACCCGGAAGAAAGCCAGCGGAGGATTGGGGGTAAAGAAAATGGTGCAACAAAACCTAGCTCTCTTGGCAAAATGGTGGTGGAGATTTGGCAAGGATAAAAATGCGCTATGGGTGAAAGTGATCAGAGGAAAGTACGATCTGGATGCTAACTGTTGGCTACCCTATGCGCATGGCTCTGGCTCCTCATCAAGAATATGGTCAGATATATGTTCTCTAGATAATCCCTCATCCCCATTGGGTTACTCCATTCGAGACAGCTTTCGAGTCCAGGTAAACTCAGGTGATGCAACCTTGTTTTGGGAACATGTGTGGTTAGGAGAGTCGTCTTTGAAAGAAGATTATCCCAGACTATTTTCTTTATCTACTCAAAAAGGGACGTTGATCAGCAATTTAAGGGCAGAGGGATCTTGGAATTTTTTGTTCAGAAGGGACGTGTTTGGCCGAGAGAAGCAAGAGTTGGATAATTTGAAACGAAGAATCCAGCGAGTTATTCTAAACCCATCGAAGCCAGATGCTTGGCAGTGGAGATGGACGGGTGATGGAATTTTTTCTGTCAAGTCAGCTTATGAGCAATGGGAACTACTACACTACTCGAGCAATACGCTATTGGGTTCTTTATGGAAGAACTTGGGCCCTCCTAAGGTGGAAATCTTTGCTTGGATGGCTGTAAAGGAAAGAGCTGCAACAAGGTCAGTCCTCCTCAGCCGAAACTTGATCAATGAGATTCAATTAGCTCTATGCCCCCTATGCTCCCTGAACCTTGAAACTCATCAGCATTTGTTTCTTCACTGTCATTTCTCGTGGAGTGTATGGTCGATCATATTGGAGTGGTGGAACATCAAATGGGTTTGCCCATCCTTTGTCCCAGAATTAGCAAAATGGTGGTTTGCTAATGGATTTTACAATTTGGAGAAACATATATGGGAAGCTTGCTTCTATGCGATGTTGTGGTCCCTTTGGTTGGTGAGAAACGACACTATCTTCAACAACTCAACAAAACAAGTTTGGGAGGTGGGGGATCTTGTCAAAACTAGAGTTGCGATGTGGATGAAGGTGAAATTCGACATCAAAATTTATACCGTTGAGGAGTTCAAGATTTTCCTAGATGGTGTCCGAAAATTGAGATTGTAACCTAGTTTTCAGGAGTGTCTCCAACTGTCCGTTGGAAGTCTTTGTAAATTTGGGCTCAACCAATATCTTCCTTTGGTTGTCTTTTTCTCGATGTACCCCCTTCGAGTTTTTATAAATTGTTTCGCTGTTCCGATCAAAAAAAAAAAGGTGATATATTATGAGAGAATGATATGTCTAGTAAAGCGAAAAACAAATACTTAAAAAGTAAAAATCTTATCGGAATGAGGCCTGAAACAACTAAAAAAATTTGGAGCATTTTTTGAGATTTGTTAATGTCTAAGGATTTTATGGGAGCGTTGTTTTAAAGAATACAAGCCTTAATTTTTAGAGATTGTCTATATGCATATTATATACACTGTTTTGGCCACCAAATATTTTTTGGGTTAACCTAGGACAAAATCAAAATTCCTAATTCCGCCCTTGATGGTAGGAAACAATATTTGCGGCCGCCACATCATCAAACTTCCCATGCTAAGTTGATAACATACATACATGCACGTAGAACACGTTTTCAGTACTTTTGCAAATTGATCGATGCAGTATGTATAAACAAGATGAATTTATATAATGCGGCGCCACAACGAACACCCCAACTCAGCTGCCACCGTATTTGATCATTAATGTAATCAAATTGCCGTTGTCCTACGTACGTACCTGTAGGCTGTAGCTAATTAACAATTGGATAAATTTGATTATGTTTTCTTCCTGATGGTGACGGCATGCATTATATATCGATCATGGTGTTGTTAATTTTTTGAACATTAATGCTTGGGTCTTTTTTGATTTTTCCGAACTTCTTCATAGAAATTTGAACAGAAAGAAATGATTCAATAATTCAATCAAATATATATAATATTAAAAAAAAAGGCAATTCAATAACCCATTAACTACTGCTCTATATCGTAATTACGAGTCCAGAAAATGGAAGAGGATTTTCCCGGAGATTACTGTGGCAGTGTACGTTGATTAGATTGGTGCATCATCCAATGTATCAAAATATATAGGAGATGCTAGGTGGAAATTAATTAAGCATTTTATCTAGACATTAATCGGTCCCACCAACTCATATAAGCAATTAAGAAGATGAGATTGAACACTTACGCACTATTTTGTCGCGTTCTGCTAAGAAAAATTAGTAGGAGTATTTGTTTTTTAAATAATTACTTATTTTTTGAATTAAATGTGATGTATTGTAAGAAAATGATTTTTTTCAAAAAGGGAGAAATAAGTACTTAAAAAATAAGAACCTTAATAGAATGGGGCTAAAACCAAACCATTCCATTCCGCAGTTTTAGAAAGCAATTATTAGCCTATAGAGCTAGAACCATTAATTATGTGATAAAAATAGCCTATAGAGGTATAAACCATACATTATTAGACGTTGATTATTTTTCCTCTAAAATTTGGACTTTTTCCCTTCATTATTGGAGTCTCTATCATACACACAGCTCAGCCAGGGGATCAATGAAACGGTTTGTGGTTTATTAAGTTAGTTTCGTTGGTGACTGAATCGGTCCAAGTTCAGGCCACCATTTTCTTTTGTTAATTAGGTTAGCAGTCACTTCTTGACATCAAATATTATTGGAATCTGGAATATTTCAATTGGAAGTTGATGCAGGGTCGTATGACAAACAAAATTATTTGCAGAAAGAACGAGTCTGAACTAGAGATACTCCATTTTCAAACAAACAATATTGAGATAGATTTTGTTTTTCTTTAATTCAATAACAACCTAATTGCTTTAATGCTTACAACTCAATTTATAGACGAAAAAAATCCTGCGCACTAGGAAATAATGAAAAAGGAAGCAATCAAGCTAGCAAAACTTAAAAGGAAACTAAATCAATTAGAGAATTGGAAAACTAATCATTCTAGAATATAAGATACTTACTTTCCTAACTCGAAGATGCCTAGCAAAATATTAAAATCAAATATACTAATTTACTAATAAAATGCTATTTTAAAATAACAAAACTAAAATTCTTATATTTCTAGAGTAAAAATATTGGCTTGCATAAAAAGTTTAATTGGAAGGCCGTCCGTAAATCCATGTCTCTCCTCGATGATCATCATCCAAACTACCAAACTACCTTTTGGTATGTCAGAATATGCCCCACAACTGCCCTTAACTTCTTCAGCCCACCAAATCATTCTAGTTGTTAGCAACATTATAAACATGATGATAACTACAGCTAGGTCAAAATTTATTATCATAAATACCCTTGATAGATTGGACCATTGTCGAAAAACCCTTGATAGATTGAACCATTAACATTGAAAAGAGCGATGTTTGTATGTGGGGACTTATTAGGTATTGCTAGAGTGGCATTGCCATGAGCTATCTCGAATTGGGTTGCCCTCAACTGACATCCTGAAGCATTCTGGGTGTTTTCCCGATTGTTGAGTCCCACAAATAGGCTAGGCGGGGAGGAGGGATAGGTGATGAAAGTAGGGAGCTTGTTATTTGTCTAACCAAACTAAGGTTTGTTCGTACTCAATTGCCAATGGGAGAACTTTTATTTTGAGGCTATGGCCAAATCAATCCTAACTCCTAAAGGACGTATATGATATTTTAAAGGAAATTGATATTTGCGCTCCATTTTTTGTTGTTGGCACTTCACTTTGTCCATGAAGTTACTAGTAATTTCATGTTAAAATTGGAACGTCATCAAGAAAAAATGAAGCGCAAAAATCAGTTTCATATTTTAAAAGCCAGAAAACGGGGTAAATTATAAATTTTTTAATAAATTAATAACCAAATCTTAATTGCAAAAAAATCTCAATAGGAGATGCATTGATATGTTCCATAGACCTGAAAGTGGTGCCGGAACCAATGCATAACATTTAGTTAGTGGGTGTTCCGTACACCCCTTTTTAAGGGGGTGTACCAATACCATAGGTTTTCCCCATATACACATACTTATTTACAAGCGTCTTACTTGTGTATAGCACAGAAGCAAGAGAAAAAATTCCGTTATGTTTAACCATATTTATATATAGCTACAGGTAAAGTCTTGTATATTTTACTTACCACTCATTATTTGTGATTTAATGTTAAATGAAAAAGTTTTAATGATAGAATGTTTGGCAGGGCTATGTAGTCTACTAGAGAGAGAGAGAGATAGAGAGAGAGAGATAGTTGAAAAAATTCTTTGAAGTTGCTGGCGTCAAATCCGTATTGGGGTATTAGGTAAATGCATGAATCTGCTAGCATTGTTTTTTTCAGAAGCTGGTTGATCCTAATTAATTTGTCATCTTGTTGAAGGGAAGAGTCATGAAAACTTACCTCAAATAATTCGAGTTCATTAATTAATCAAGTTTTGTCAAACAATAGAAATTCTACCAACTAGCAAGTCTAATCGTGCATCTTTGCAAAATTAAACTACTCAGGGTGTGTACTACGTACTAATAACAAGAAAAAGTTAGTATTTATTTTTTAAATTAAAGATAATACATACTCTTTCCGTCTCAAATTCTTTATCCGATTTATAAAACGGAGTGTTAAAAATAATTACAATTTTTGTAAAAAAAAATCAAAAGTTTTTTCAACAACTTACTAGATATCAATGAGTATTTTTAATTTGTGAAAAAAGTTTGAATATTTTCTTGAAAAAATTGTACTATTATTTTTAACACTCCGTTTTGCGGACCGGACAAAAAATTTGGAACGGAAGGAATATATTGAGAGAAAATAATCATTGTCGTAAAACAAAAAATAAATATTTAAAAAATAAAAATTTTAACGACCTAAATATAAATACTTTTCCAATCTGAGAAGTGACGATGCATAGCCCTGCCAACCCCTACCCACCTCCGCCCATGTCTATGAAGAAAGTCTAATAACACAGAACCACGGCTCTGCAAATAATGGGGGGGCCGGGCAAATAATTGAAAGCATGTGTATAATGGGTAAAATTAGAGGTGATTAAGAAAACTGTCCGAACTGTAAAATCGATTCGATCCGGATTGAACCGTCTTATTTGGTCCAATTATGCGGTTCTATAGGCAGATTATGTTTTCAAAAAAATAAGAATCGTTAATTTTGGTTCGGTTAATGGTTCGCAATTAATGAACCGTGATTAAAACCGAATCGATTCGTTTAAAATTTAGATAAATATAGAAATATATATGTGTAATTAAATATGTATTTAAATTTGGTATGTTAATCTTTTTCTTGTTAAACTTAATTTATTTAGAGATGAAATCATTTGTTAGGAAAACTTTTATTTTATTCATTCCTTTCTTATTCCAGCAGATTATTTTTCTATTTCTTTAATTTTATGAGTTCATTTTTTGTGAATAAGTGTTTGGATGTTTATTGGATAGAACCGGAACCGAACCAAAACCGGATCGGTCTTGCTGTTTGGTTCTGATTAGGTTCCATGCATATACTAGTTACGTTCTGGTTCCCACTTTTTTAGAAACCTTTTAATATGGTCCGGTTACTAATTTTTTAAAGAATCGCACCAATCCGAATCGTGTACACCCCTAGGTAAAACCAAGTGAAATAGTATGCGGAGATTGACGGATGCATGTATGATTGCACTTTAAGTCACTTATCATCACCCTAAATAAACTGTGCATGCATCAAGGCTCACGCGCGCACTGGAATATTTGCTTCATTATCGAGGTTAATTACTCATGAACAGGGACGGAACCAGAATTTCGTAAATGCTGGGGCCAAACTATGAACAACAAGATTTTAAAATTTTAAGGTTCGCGAATTTAATAGTTTGTTTGGTTAAGGTTTGCGGAAGTTTTTTTTGGTAATAAGCGGAGAGATAGAAAGAGAAATTAGATTAATAGTTGAAGGAAAAACTTATGGGAGACCGTGTGCAGGGAGAAATTTTTGGTTGTGGGACCTAAAACAAACACATTGTTCAAGTATTTAATTGTGTAAACAACACCCAATACAAAATACAATATCCACGTATTCTTAACAAACTAAAAAATAACTAATATTAATATTAAAATTCGAAAAAAAAAAAAATCCCGGAACCACGCGGAGGCCGTGGCCCCCATATGCCCCAATGTGGTTCCATCATTGCTCATGAACACTTCAACCTGAAGGTTAAATTTTTTTTTTTTGGGTCAAATGGAAATTCAACCTGAAGGTTAGTTAAGGGCTCACTTGGATGCGGGTAAAAAAATATGAGGGAGGGACAAGCTAGTAAGGGGTATTAATTTTGATGGATTGATCCACATCGATTTGATATTTGTGGAGGGGGGATAAAATATTATGTGGTTTGGATGGGGTATTAAAAAGGGGGATAACATTTAACTTTGTTTGGATTGTTTATAGAATGAGGGATAAGAAAGGGTGGATGATGGGAAAACCTGTCAAATGACTATTTTGCCCATATGTATTGTTAAATTTGATTATGTATTAAAATAAGTATATAAATTTCAAAATCAATATATTTAATCAATTTTGGACAATTGGAAGTATAAAAAAATAAATTTATTAAAAAATGTATATTCTAAAAAATTTATATCAAAAAATGTTTTTTAACTATTTTTTAATATATAAATGGTGTAAAAAAATAAGTATTCCAATTTTCAATCCGTTTGAACCGGAGCGAAAATCTTATTTTTCTGATCATTTTATCTTAAATGGTCATAATGGATTTTTGGCTCTAAGGCCTTTTAATGAGCACCTGAAGAGAGCTCTGAAACTAAATAAAGATTTTTCGGGTGCTCGTTGAAAGGCCTTAGAGCCAAAAATCCATTATGACCATTTAAGATAAAATGATCAGAAAAATAAGATTTTCGCACCGGTTCAAACGGATTGAAAATTGGAATACTTATTTTTTTTACACCATTTATATATTAAAAATATAGTTAAAAAATTAAGTGTTCCGATTTTCAATTCGTTTGAACAGGTGCGAAGATGTTATTTTTGTGATCATTTTAACTTAAATGGTCATAATGAATTTTTGACTCTAAGACCTTTCAATAAGCACCCTAAGAGAGACTTGAAACTAAACAAGGAGTCTTCGGGCTGGGAAAAGGGGATAAGTAGTGGTGATTTTGTCCAAATTCTACCCCTCTACAGCCGGATAAAATTTGGGCAACCAAGAGAAGCCCAAAAGTTTCATGGCTCAAACCCTCGTATGCCTGAAAGTGAAGAATGGAGGAAAAAAAAGAGGAGAACAGAGGAAAAAAAAGAGGGGAACGAATGGGCTATCCAAGCAGTGGAGACACTTTCGGGCCCACCCCATTTACCCCTCCAATATTTTCACTTCTTTTTTGACTCCATTCAAGCAAGACCCAAGAGTTGATTCATGATCTTGTCAAACGCAAACCTCGATCGATCAACAACTTTCCACGGCTACTACCGTTCTTAGCTAGATTCATAATAATAATAATATTTTATCCATAAATAAACTTTGGTGAAAATGTTTAATTTCCTTCTTATTTTAAAAGTACAAAATTTAAAATTGTGTGCCGCAAAATATTATTGGGTCAGCCTTGCGAACGCACCCAGAGTGTCAAGGAACATTCACGTACACATCTATAGAAAGACGTACGTAATACTTCAGTGACCGCATTTGGATACTTTTACAGTCGTTTAGAGTAATACTCCTATTAAAAAACATGTAAGAGTGGGTTGAGTTATCAAAAGTTATTGAGGCAGTTGTTTTTGAACTGTCACACGTGCAGGTTGCAAGCTTGAAGGTGCAGTACCGCCGTTCAAAATCGGCCGATCCCAAGTACTTAGACACACACCGCCGTTCAATTAAAACAAAAGGAGGTACAACTTATTACTTAAGACACACATATATTTAATCACTTGTCGTGAGGGTATAATAAATTAGTAGGTTAATTAATTAAGGACTGGAGGAACAATGTACCTACCGAGTCAAACAATTAATTAATCAATTGCGCATGAATTAATTACAAACTTGTGTGAGGGTATATTCACAGATTTTGGCAATTAATTAAATAGAGGCAAGTAGGTAGCTGCCACACGCCGACGAATCTGAAAAATGGCGGTTTCGATAATCAAATTAATTAAGTGAACCGACATTTTTCAGCTTCTAATCCTTCTGTAGATACATGGAACTAAAAAATATAACCCCGCGCCAGTATAGTAGTAGCTGTATATCATCACCATTCACCGGTAACAAATGGATAATCCTCCTGGTCCTGGGTAAAAGATTCCAGACCGACCTTTCTCGGGATTTGCAGAATGACAGCCAACCTACAGTCGGCGCAACGGAGCTCCTACTACTATAGTAATCCCGGCGGCTTTGTGGATATACCTTCCATTTGAGGGGGTGTCTTGGAGCCTTTCTTCTTCCTTGTTTTTGTTTTTGTTTTTTTTTCAATTTGAATTGGCAAATGATTTTAGCACTCTACTTTTCTATGATGACACTCCAAAACTAATCTTTTATTGTAAAAATTACACATTAAAAAATAAATTTTGAAGTGCCATAAAAAAAAAGTGGATTGCTAATATTATTCTCCTTTGAATTTTCGGATTATGATAATGTTAAAAAAGTGAATTGATGAGAACTTTGTTTTTATTGATATGTATAATTGTAACCGTAGCACACCTTTATATAGTCTATATACATTGGTAACCAAGAAGCCTAGATTAATAAAGGAAGTACACAAAACAAGGAAACATAAATATTAACCTAGTCTAAACAGGAAACATAATATTGCAACCTAAAAAACATGGTAACATAATAGGTAAGTCTACCAATTTGAGTTTAAAAAAATCAAGACAAACAAAGAGCAGCCAAACCAAGCCGAGAGAAACCAGGAGCAGTCAGGCCAAGCCAAGAAAAACTCTCAAACTCAAGTAGGTCTACCAACTTAAGTTTGAAAAAGTTAAAGTGAAATCAAGAGCAGCCAAGCAAGAGAAATTAGGAGTAGGACCAAGCCAAGCCCAGACAAGAGAAATTAAGAGGAGGGCCAACTGTGACAACCCTAATTTACGCCCCTATTTTTTTCCGAATAAAACTATATATTGTTATCCCAAATTTTGTTAATTAACTATTATTATGCCATAATTTGAATAACATTAGGATAACTTTATAATGTTATGATGTTCCAATAATAAAAAAATTTAAAATTATTAACGTTGAATTAAAAAATAATAATGATAAAACCATAATTGGAAATTGATATACAATATGCATGCATCTCTCTCTCTCTCTCTCTCTCTCTCCCATGGCCGTCTTTCTTCCCTGCCAATAAAACAACCACCTCTCCCTCCTCCAATCACCTCCTATCACCACACCACACCACACCAACCCTATCCCACCCCAAGAGTCACCTTCCTCTCTCTTTCCCTCTCTCCCAAAATCTCTCTCTCCTCTCCTCCATAGCCGTTTTCTTTTTCTCCAAGGAACCCCCACCTCACTTCCCTCCAATCAACTCTGGCCACCACTTGCTTCCTCTTGCAACTCTACCCCAACCCCTACACCCCTATCTCATCCTTATGAAGCCCTAAAAACTCCACAACCACAAATGCTCCCTTATCCCTTTCTCACAAAATTCTCTATAAATACCCACCCCCATTGCCATTTGAACAAACACCCCACACCCCCTCTACCTTCCACCACTTCTGAAACTCAAAGGAATTAGAAAAAGAGAGCTTCAATTCCATGGAGTTCTAGAGAGAAGAAAGCGAGAGAAAAGTGGGTTTCGTATATATACCCAACCGAAACCTAATTCAACTACACCAATAATCTCCTACAACCCAGACCATCCCTAAACATGCAAGCTCCAATTTAATCCCAAGGTCCCTCTATCAACAAACCCAAAGTCGTCATCTTCACTTATCAAAATTTTGATTTCAATCCAATTCGATCAATTTAAGGTTTTATAATCCTATCCATCTTTTCTCTAAGTATATTTAAGTTTTTTTAGTCCTAATTATAGCTGGATATATATGAGCCAGGTTCATACTGGATAATAACGAGACTTAATGATGTACATATATCGGGCCGAGTATGAGTCAGGCTTATACTAAATAATAACGAGGCTTATGCATGCCCAAGCTTGGTCCATTATTAATTGAGCTTCATTTACTATTCCCATATCTGGTTCTCTTAAAACTTCTTTTCCCAACCTGTCCAACTAGCCCATTAATTTTTCTAAAGTATAGTGCCCAAGTATAAATTTGTCATCCCCACTATTTATAAACTAGAGTTTATAACCGTAATCATTATACGTATACGTAAACCAATATATATATATATATATATATATATATATATATACACACACACACACACACACATGTTTGCATTAAAATAAAGGGTATTGTGTGTGTGTGTGTGTGTATATAGTCCCTTCTATTAAAGGATTCCTTATTTTGTTAAAATACGAACTTCTCATTTTCGGGTCATATTATGATGATGCAAACTATTCAATTCGTTTAGAACATGTTTTTAAGGGTACTTGCGAGAAATAAGTTCAAAATATGACTGAAAAGTGTTTAATCAAAACTGTTTTTTATAAAACTTGACAGGAATTCTTCTATGTAAAAAATGTTTGTTTCAAACACTTCTAGGTTATTTTTAGCCAATTTCTCATAAATACCCTTAAAAACATAATTTAAACAAGTTGAACAATTTGAATCATCAAAATATGACCCAAAAGACTCTAAACTATGAGGTCCGTATTTAAGGTTCTCATTTTAAGATTCTTATTAAAAACTCACTGTGTGTGTGTATATATACACACATATATAATTCACATCATTGTCATTATTTTATAGGTATGGTAGTAGCTTCTTTTTTCCTTCTTGATATTTTTTGATACTACATATATAATTCATGTCATTGTCATTATTTTATCGGGCCAGGCTTTAAGAGCTATTCCCGAGCCCATCACATTAACTAAATGGGTTTAAAACCTCAACTCATTCCAACACGATAGGTCTAATACATATCCCAAATCTTAAAGAAACGGGCTGGGTTAGGCGGGCTAGCAGACAAGTGTAAACCCCTAATTTGAAGAGTGGGTTGGAGAAGCTTTTGTGAGACCATAAGTAAAAAATAAAAATTGTTCAATCTTTGCTTAATCCGAAAACTGTTTTGACATTCACTATATATAATAACTTGAAGAGTGGGTTGGAGAAGCTTTTGTGAGACGATTAGTAAAAAATAATAATTGTTCAATCTTTACTTAATACGAAAACTGTCTTGACATTCACAATATATAAATGAAGAAGCACGGACAACGGAGCTAACCCAATTGGTTTACAAGATTTCTTCCTGCATCACCACCATTTGTGTTGTGTAAAATATGTTTTCTAACCGCAGTAAGGGGCGGAGCTAAGTGGTGGGGGTGGGGTTGGTGCCATCCCACCCCCAATTTCAAGCAATTATTTTTAATTTTATACTGATGGAATTCGTTTAGGCATCTACCAGTATTAAGATAACTTCATATTTTATACACATAATATATATGAGAAATCTCATTTTAAAAAATGATCGGTTTCGATGGTAAAATAAAATTTCAATGTCTTTTATTTAAAGACTACAATAGCGTTGGTCTAAACATTTATTGTTTTCAATTAAAAACATTCCCATGACAAAATTTAACTAGATGAATGTGCAAAAACCTTCATTTTCACACTTTTGCTGACAATCAATAACAAAAATTAGACTTGTATAAAACAGTGTCACTCCCGAAATTCAATTCTGATTGCAAAGATTTTCTAGGTAGGAGTAAGGAGTGGATAGATCGAGCTTCTGCTCGTTTACACTTTGGTTAATTAAACCAACTGTCAATTTTTTTCACCAGAGGACGAGGGAATTACGGTATCTAGCTAGCTCGTTTCGTTAGAATAAAAGTATGGAAGAGCTAGGACTTTGAAAACTCCGATGACGATCGACCAAACTCCATGATCCCCGCCGTCAAATCAAAATGGCTCGATTTCACGACTCACAGATAGCACGCATGCAGTAGTACAAGGAAGTTAATTAACAGCGTTCCATGTACGCCACGTTGCCATCTTCTCCTCAAATTCATTTCTCCCCCATTATAAAACCAAGCGTTGTCCTCGTGGCCTTGGAATCACGCACAAACTCCTCCAATAACCCTAGAATTCAGGTCGCCATGCATATATATATATATATATATATATATATATATATATGTTTAGGAGGGGATTGAGCAGCTCAAGCCTCAAGGTGGAGAATTTTTAACGGTTATTAAACCTTTGCAGCAAGATTTGCTTACAAGATTGATGTCACATGATCATTTCTTAATCTCCCCGACGAGGAATTTTTAATGGATGTTAGAACATCACCACGTATCAATACTCTTACGTACGGCCTTTCTCTCTATAATACATTGATGTGGGAACTACACACTTAGTTGTGACTCCCAAACAGTTATACGCTGAAAAGGGCCCTTCAAACACCGGCACATAGCACTGAATAATGGAGTAACTTCTACCCGGGGTACTTCAAAATGGGAACTTGACCACGCCCACGGATCTTTATGTTGGATTGTGCGCATATCGCTTTGTGAGGCCCATTTCGGGATTCCACACAAATCATACGAGTCGTTTCATAAATTTAAAACATTTATTCGAGTGACTTTGCAAAAAATCAACTCAATCCGATTATTGTAAATGCTCCGTCCTATCTTGCAACTTTTCATTTAGAGTTCACTCCTACATCTTGAATGAAAAATAAGATTCAATCACGCATTTCCAATTATCTAATTGAGATGGTTTTGCTTTAATCTCACTCGAAAAATTATTCTAAATTAAATGAACGATTTGGATTTGTGTAGAATCTAAAAGTAGGTCCCACAGGTTTACTGTGCACTGCATAGATATGTGTGCATAGCTTTCCGTTCCAACAGTTTCAAGTACCACGTACAATTACTCCGAAAATGCCTTAAAACGATAAATCAATGGTTTAAATTCAGTAATCTAAACCATTGATATATCTTTTCGAAATAATTTTTCAGGATATGTAGCATTGCTCTTGGGAAGGGTATGAGTATTTGCCCTTCTTACCATAAATGGTTATGTGACGTGTGGCAGCCCTAAATCACTCCACCTGTCTTAACCGGTAACAGTTCCAGCAACTCAACATTCAATGCCACGCGAGTTCTCATGATCTACAATCCAGTACCCAACACGTGTGACGTGTCCTTATGGGCACAAATTTACCGGCATGTTTTACTTGGGTTCCCAAAACCAATGCTTCTTTCGCAAGAGTTTTCAATAAATTTTTTTCATTTCACTTGTGGGTTTTGTTAATGTATGCTCTAAAGGCATATGATAAAAACACATTAATTGCTCCACATTACTCCATTTCCATGGGGAATGTAACACAAACAATGTTAGGGTAATTAATTATGTTTTGGAAAGATAAACCTTTTTTTGTTTGACGAAACTGCCCTAGCTACCCAGCAAACAAAAACCTTCTGTAAAAGTTAAGAATTGACCAAATAAACATGAAAACTTATTTGAAAAAAATGTTTGCTTGTGTTCTCTCGTTTTTTGGCATATAGTTTCAGCAAACTTAATTATCACATGTAAGCCAAAAAAAGAAGATAGGCTATTGAATCAGACCTAACCACTTTACAAAGTTCCAATCGGCCGGTACATTCCTCTTTTTCAAAATTACATATTAATATGCTAATTAAAAGTCTGTTTGGACTTTCTTGACTACTCCATTTATCTATTTATTTGGCTTTCGCAATTTTTTTTTTGAATTTTTGATCAATAGAATTTGGATCGTGAAGATAAATTTTGAAACTCACATTGGTGGTGTGTTTGAGGGCTGTGTGACTAGATTACCTCATCTTGGATTAAATATTGAATGCAATAATTCCATGTATTATGCCGAGCAAAAAAAAAAAAAAAACTCCATGTATTATTGATGCTAATAAAACCCACGTAATATATTTCTTATCAATCAACGAACCCGATAGTACAATTATGATCATCCTCAATGCACTCTTAAAATGACTCCTAGGTGAGTCTCCTAATATTTAGCAAACCATTTGAATAATTGTGGCTTCCGACGGACTCCCCAAAGAAGCTCCCAGGCTCCTAACACATGCATGCATTGTAGCATCGAACCCAAAATCTTTAATTAAATACTGTATTTTTTTATCATGAGATTTCCAAAAGGTAAGGGTCTTCTACACAAAATAGAGAATGCTCTTGCTAGTCCATTGAGTACACATACATTCCCTAAATTAACAAGTTCTTAGGAGTAAAATTGGGACCCCAGTTATTTTTTTGGTACTTTTTGGACCCCAGTCATACTTATGTGTACACTTTAGGATAAAATTTAGGAGCCATTTGTTGAGACGCATTGAGGATGCTCAAGACAATAATAAAATAGGGTACGGTGATTTGCATTAAAAATATCTAGGAAGAAATTGCAATTATTACTCAAATAACTATTCACTTATTGCTGATCAAATATATCTCTAAGAAGAAATTGCAATTATTGATCAACATATAAAAAAAGAGAGTATATTTTCAACCAGTCTCTTGATAAGAACACAGAGTCCCGAAAGACAATTAGCCATGAGAGATTATTCTATTTTCTGAGGATACCGTCATGTGATGCTTTAGACCCTTCCACTATATGGCTATGTTGCATGCATTTTGGATTCATACACTCGAGTCTTGGTCTTACATTAATTATAAATTATTGTGGCCGAGAAGCATGGGACATCACGTCATGGTGTTATAGGAATGTAGAATAACTTGTCATTGTACGCACAATTAGATTCTCTCGAGGGAGAAAATAAGAGTGCGATTTTTGGATTTTTAGCTATCATTGAGAAGAAAAAATGGAATTGTATTAAAAAAAGAAAAGAAAAGGTGAATGGTTGTGTATGAAAGGCCGGGGATGGGCTTTGAAGTTTGAGTTTTCTTTCACACTAAGAAAGAATAGCTGGAAGAAAATCAGAAATTTATGTCAAGAATAATAGATTGAGAAATTCACGTTGAATTCAAAATCCCAAAAAAAAAAAAGAAAAGAAAAACAAAAGGAGCCGGGCAATACGTTTGACTTGTAACAGCTAAAAAGTCAAATGTTTTTCGATTTTGTTTTCTAATTAAAAATAAACATAATTCTATTTTAAGTCTTTTACAAACAAACAACTGAAAACATAAATTACCAAATGCCCCCTTAAAAAATCACATTTTGTTTAAGATAGCTGATAGCAATTCTCTTGTTATTTTGCTAGATGAGGAAGGGAGAAGCACTCCATTTTTCCTTTTGAATATATATGCAATTAAATCCCTGCAAATAATGAGATCAAATAAGTAGTAAAATTGTTTTTACAAAATATTACTCCCTCCATCTTAATTTGTTTGCCTAATTTAGAGATTCTAACTAAATAATCATTACACTTTGAAGAGTCAAACTTTCAAAAAATTTACTTCAATTCAAACTCTACTTGTCATTTCACTTCAAGTATATTTTCATAAAACTTCATTCTTGGGAATTTCATAGGGGGAGTGATTTAGCCACTCCAATTTTTGTTAATGTCATTTTCATTTGTGTCTTGATTAGATAATTTGTTTTGTGAGAGAAGGAGAGTGACATTAACAAAAAGAGAAGTAACAAAATCAATTCTCTTTCATAATGGACAAACATTTGAGACACAAAAGCCAAAAAGTGTACAAACAATGAAGGCGTGAGGGAGTACTAAACTACAAAATTAATTTGTAAGACGGGAAGACAATCGATATTTTTTTTTGAAATATTTGTTGAAGGAAAATTCTAAAATCAGCTCAATGGGCTGACAATATTAAGTATGTGAATGTGTATTAAAGGGTGTAAAAGGTAAAAAAAATATGTGTTTTTCTTTTACTCTAATGTGCTTGTCGTAAGCTCAATGAGTTGACAATAGCAAGACCGTTTATTAAATTAAATTATTACTCCTCTGTCCCATAATATTTGTCCGGTCCGCAAAACGGAGACGTAAAAATAATTCTATTTTTGTAAGAAAAGTTGGGAAAAAATTCAACAACTTACTAGATCTCGACGAGTTCTTTTAACTTGTGAAAAAAATTTGAATTTTTTCTTGAAAGAAATGCATTATTTTGTAGTCTCCGTTTTGCGGACCGGACAAATATTATGGGACGGAGGGAGTAACTCTTCCCATGAAAATGCCTTGAGTTACTATATAAAAGTATCAATGGATGTGACACAATACAACTTTAAAATGAATAGTACGTACAATAGATTTTAAATGAATTTCATATTGTTTGACCGTAAACAATATACTCCCTCCGTCCCATAATATTTGTCCGGTCCGCAAAACGGAGACGTAAAAATAATTCTATTTTTGTAAGAAAAGTTGGGAAAAAATTCAACAACTTACTAGATCTCGACGAGTTCTTTTAACTTGTGAAAGAAATTTGAATTTTTTCTTGAAAGAAATGTATTATTTTGTAGTCTCCGTTTTGCGGACCGGACAAATATTATGGGACGGAGGGAGTATACCCTATAAAACAATAAACAAAACATGATATTTCTTTCCTCCTAATTTTGTTTTTTATACTTGATGAGTGAATAGTTGACCCAGCCATCCAAGCTCACCACTCGTCTCATACGACAATTAATTGGCCAATCCTGAAAAATTTCTCTCAACGCCTATGCAAATAATGAGATCAAATAAGCAGAAAGATTGTTTTTACAAAATATTACCCCCTCCATCTTATTTGTTTAATTAGACCCCATTTGTTTTGTGATTTTGGATTTGAATTTATAGATAATGAGTGTAAAGAAAAATAGAGTAATGATTGAAGAGAGATAGAGAAATGAAAGTAATAACTGAAGAGAAATAGGATAACGATTAGAATTTATAATTTAAAACTCCAAAATAAACAAGGTCTTCGATATTCTAACTTAATAACCATTACACTTTGAAAAGTCAAACTTTCAAAAAAATTACTTCAATTCAAACTCTACTCGTTACTTCACATAAAGTATGTTTTCATAAAATTTTATTGAAAAATTATATTGGCACTCTAAAAATTCATTCAAACACTCCAAAAAATAAAGGAAAATGGATTTGAAATTATATTGAGTTTGGAGTGCCAATATCATTTTTCAACTTTATTCTTGAAGATTTGATAATGGACAAACATTTGAGACACTTAAAAGCCAAAAAATGTACAAACAATGAAGGAGTGAGGGAGTATTGAATTACGAAATTAATTAATTTATAAGACAGAGACAATCGATATTTTTTAAATAGTTATTATCACGGATGACTCTCATGATAACTCGTCCCGTGAAAATTCATTGCGTTAATTACTATATACAAGTATCGACGAATGTGACACAATACAAATTAAAAATGAATAGTACAATAGATTTTAAATGAATTTCGTTTTGTTCGACTGTTAACAATATATACTATATAAAATAATAAACAAAACCTGATATTTGACCTCTCCTAATTTTGTTTTTTTATACTTGATGAATTCATCCGAGCTCATAATGCATCTCATACGACAAGCAATTGGCCAATCCTGAAAAACCTCTCTTGATGCCTATGACGATCTTACAATCCTATAAGATATTCATTCTAAGCACCTATCACATCCCTTCGATCCCGTAATCTACTCCTCCATAGGCATCATGTATCGGGAAATTGACAGCTACGCTTTTGAACAACCATCACTCTTTGAAAGCACCAATATGTTCAAATGACTAAATCCCTGACTAACTTGATCGTTAGATGATCCAGATCCACGACAACCAACATTACTAATCTATAGGATTTGTTTGTAAGAGCCACTTCACATCTCTCAGAGCACCCATCCAATTCTCTACATCATTAATACTTGTTGGAAAATAATATAAGTTCTCTAATTTATTTTAAGGGAAAAAAATCGAAATAGTCCATGGACTTAAATGTTTGTGTTAACTTGGTCCTTGTAATTGTAATTGGCTCGATTTATACTCTGTACTATCCATTTTGTTCAAATTGCTAATTGCCGTTAATCCGCCATAAATAAAGACAAAAATAAGTTAATAAAGACAACTAAACCAATAAGCCAATTTTTTCGTCTTTATTCAAAAAAATTAGATTTTGATGGTAATTTTTTACTTTTTAGGTTCCTTTCGTCATGACAAAGCAATAATTCCGAAAAAATTGACAAAAAACTAACAAATACAAAAAAAATTGAATAAGGACAAATAAATAAACCACTTGGCTTATTTAACCTAACAACCACTGAGTTTATGTAATATTATGACTTTTGGACATGGTTCTTTATTATATTGTGACTTTTGGATCTATATCATGTTATGACTTTTGGACATGGTTCTATATGCATTTTCAGTACTATACAGAAAAATAAGGCATCTCAGTATTTGTCCACAAGTTAAATAGGTAGACAATACCAATGGTTATGTTGCCTCATGGCTGATCATGAAAATGCTGAATTAGAGAGCAACTTTTTGCAGAAAACTATAGACAAATTTCTTCTCGATCAGGTGCCTACTTGTCAATGGAGAGTGCAAGAATGAGCCGTGTTTCGGTTCAGAAATATATTAAGTAGGTCTGTGCAAAAAAACTGTCCACCCGTGGACCCGACATAAAGAATCTGGATTGCGAATGGTTCTTATCCCTTTTCGGTTCGGTTTGCGGGCCTAAAACATTTGTTGCCCCCCATGTCGGGGCAGGTTCTGGTTCGAGGGTCAAACCTGACTGCATGACCCGTGCACACCCCTAATATTAGGGCAAGAGAGGAATGAGAGAATTACTGTTTTAACCCCAAAAAAGTGGTCATTTGATTTTGTTGTTAAAAGGACTAACGACAGTTAGTAATTAGACCAAGTTGAAACAAAATGGAAAGTATAGAGTGTAAATTGAGCTAATTACAACTACAGGGACCAAGTTGACACAAACACTTAACTATGGGAACTATTTCAGTTTTTTTTTTCAATTTTTGCAATCGTAAAACATTTTCATAAGAACTCAATAGTATTTCTTTTTTGAAAATCTTGCCCCCGTAAAAAATAAGCTCAATCCAATACCTATAGGTGCCTCATCCAACCATTTAACTTTTCATTCAGATTTTCGAATAATGAAAAGTTATATGGTTGGATCGAATACCTATAGGTATCGG
This sequence comes from Rhododendron mucronatum var. ripense, assembly GCA_019656295.1. NCBI lineage: Eukaryota > Viridiplantae > Streptophyta > Magnoliopsida > Ericales > Ericaceae > Rhododendron > Rhododendron mucronatum. The sequence goes on from BPLT01000247.1 coordinate 97,012, forward strand.
ATTGAACTTATTTTTTACGTGAACCCTTGAAAAAATGTTGTACATTTAATGAACGGCTTGGATGATTTGTGTGGAATCCGTGGTGGGCCTCACAACAAAATCTGTGCACAGATCTATTGTGTGGGTAGACTTTCTGTTCATAAAATGGACTGACATATAGGCTTTGTTCTTCTAAAAAAGTCACTGGCTTTCCCGCAAAAAATAAGCCAAATAAACCCACATAAAAACGAAAATAAGCCAATAAGCCAAATTTTTTGTCTTTATTCATAAAAATTGAATTTCGGTCCAATTTTTTTACTTTTTAGATTCCTCTTGTCATGAGGATGCAATAACCTCTAAAAAATTGACAATAACCAAGTGATTGAAAAAAAATTTGAATAAAGACAAAAAATAAACCAGACTGACTTATTTAGAAGAAGAAACCCATAGTCTCCATTCATAGTCAACTCGGTAGAGAGAGAAGAAAGAGAGAGAGAGAAAGAGAGAGAAGCCATCCCAAATCCCAATTCCCCAGCTCTCAAGTGCATGAACCAAACTTCCAACACATCACAACCCACCCCTATATAAAGCCATCCCGATTCCACAGCTCTCAACTCACTCCTCGCTCACTTAACACCCACAAAACCTCGTTCAAATCGAAGTGAGAGAGAGAGAGAGAGAGAGAGAGAGAGAGAGAGAGAGAGGAGGGAAATATGAAAATGCCTTCGCAATCTCTGTCTCTAATCTCCAAATGCACCGTCTTCCCAGACCAGAAATCCACAACGGAACCCTTAAAACTCTCCGTCTCTGACCTCCCCATGCTCTCCTGCCACTACATCCAAAAGGGCTGCCTCTTCACCCGCCCGCTCGACCACCTCCCCATCGACTCCCTCCTCTCTCTTCTCAAAACCGGCCTCTCCCGCACCCTCTCTCTCTTCCCCCCTCTCGCCGGACGCCTCACCACCGACTCCGCCGGCTACGTCTACGTCACCTCCAACGACGCCGGCGCCGATTTCCTCCACGCCAATGCCCCCCACATTCACGTCCGCGACATCCTCTCCCTGGCCCACGTCCCCGATTCCGTCGAGGACTTCTTCGCGTTCAACGGAACCGTCAGTTACGACGGCCACTTCAGGCCTGTCCTGGCCGTCCAGGTGACGGAGCTCGCCGACGGCGTCTTCGTCGGCTGCTCAGTCAACCACGCCGTCACCGACGGCACGTCGTTCTGGAACTTCTTCAATGCATTCGCTGAGTCGTGCCGGGGAGGAGGAGGAGTCAAGAGGGTTACCCCGCGGCCAGACTTCCGCCGGGATTCCATCTTGGTTTCTCAGGCGGTGCTCCGGTTCTCCGACGGTGCGCCGAGAGTCACGTTTGCTCTTGACGCGCCGTTGCGGGAGAGGATTTTCAGCTTCAGCCGAGAATCGATCCTGAAGCTGAAATCCAGAGTGAACATTAAGTCAATCGATTCGTCAATTGAAAACGAATCAATTGACTTAATCGAGTTAATGGGGAAAAGAAGCAACGACTCGTTGAAGGGCAATTTCGGAATCCTAACCAAGACGACGGAGATTTCGTCGTTCCAGTCGCTCTGCGCGCTGCTCTGGCGAGCGGTGACGAGGGCGAGGAAGTTCCCGGCGCACAAGACGACGACGTTCCGGATGGCGGTGAACTGCCGCCACCGGTTGGAGCCGGAGCTGGACGCGTTCTACTTCGGGAACGCGATACAGAGTGTCCCGACCTACGCCGCCGCGGGGGAGGTGACGTGTCGGGACCTGCGGTGGTGCGCGGAGCAGCTCAACAAGAACGTGGTGGCCCACGATGATAAAACGGTGCGGCGGGTCGTGGAGGATTGGGAGCGGGACCCGCGGTGCTTCCCGCTGGGGAATTTCGACGGGGCAATGATTACGATGGGTAGTTCGCCCCGGTTCCCGATGTACGATAATAATTTCGGGTGGGGGAGGCCAGTGGCGGTTCGGAGCGGGCGGGCGAATAAGTTCGACGGGAAGATATCGGCGTTTCCTGGTCGGGAGGGGGGAGGGAGTGTGGATCTGGAGGTGGTTTTGGCGCCTGAGACAATGGCGGGTTTGGAGTCGGATTCAGAGTTCATGCAGTATGTTTCGGGTTTCGTAAGGTGAACCCAGGTTGGGTTGTTAGCGAGGGTTATTGGAGATTTGGTACGGGTTTGGAATATGTGGGTTTGATCTTTAGAGGAGGCTGAGCAAAGACTTTGTGTAGTTGTGTTGCATTTGTTGTCGTTTCGTATAACTAGTTGAAAAGGAGTGTTAGTGACGAATAAAAATTACTTAAGAAAACACTCTTAGTGTACATGAACGGTCCAAATTCACTATACAGTGCATTTAAATCGTTCATATACATTTTAAGGATCTTTTGGTTACCTATTTTCTTTGTACTTAATATTTCTAGTTGAAATTCACGAATGGAAGGAAAATTTAGGCCATATTAACACTAAAATTTTTGGGCAACAAGTAATTTCTAAATTATTGACTACCGAAAATACCTTCTAAGTTTAGAGTGAGTTTTGTCAACGATGAACTACTCAGGTCACGTCACGAAACAGATCCAAAATCAAAAAACAGATTGGCCGAACTGCAAACATGTCTATGTGATGCCAAACAACACAGCACAATTGTCTGAATTAAACGCTACGTTGCGGCTTGTGTGAAAAGGTTGAGCAATAAAGAAGTAACGTTTTGGTTTGTTTTCCGTCAATATTTGCAAGGGGATGACGGGAATCTAGGGGAACCCAATACTAGAGTCAGTGAAATCCTTTCCTAAGCGGGTTAGATCAGATGTTTATTTTATTCTATTCTATCAGCTGGAACACAAAAGATAAACTCCTTTCATCCCAATTTAATTGTCTTTTTGATAGTACGTACTATTTTTTAATTGATTATATGATTTATATATTATAATTTATAATATTTTATGTGATATTGTATTCTAGAACTAATTGAGATCTATCAAACAATGTAAGATCCATATTGGGTATAAAATTCATTATCAATTTAAATATATAATTAGTTTTTTTATCCTGTTAGAATAAAAAGAAGAACAATTAAATTAAATTGGGACGAAGGGAGTAAATAAAATTCCTCACTATTTAGTTGTGGGACTCACAAAAACATTGCTTCGAATTTGTATACAAGTAGTTTGAAAATTAGGCCCCATTTTCACTAACAAAAAATACTACTCACAAATTTAACGCATTTTACCATATCGTTTTCACTAATAAAAAAGTTACAGCATTTTATCATCTCATTTTCACTAATAAAAAATCATCAACAAAAACTGTATTTACTACAGTAACTCTACTTACAAACTCATCAAACAACTTAGGGCTCATTCGGAATATGCCATTTGGCTTAATTTTTTGTTCTTATTCAAATTTTTTCGTATTTATTAGTTTTTCGTTGATTTTTTTAGGATTATTGCTTTGTCATGACGAGAGGAATATAAAAAGTAAAAAATTACGATAAATCTAATTTTTTTTAAAAAAAGACGAAAATAAGCCAATTTTTTTTCATCTTTATTAAAAAAAATTGAACTTCGATCATTATTTTTTATTTTTTAGAATTCTCTCGTCATGACAGCAATAATTCTCAAAAAATCGATGAAAAATTAACAAATGCGAAAAAAATTTGAATATGGACAAAAAATAAGCTAAATGACTTATTTAGCTGAATGAGGCCTTATTTCCTATTGAAAATAACTTAACATTTCTAAACAATTTATTCACTATCGAAAATACCTAACAACTATTTGACCACAAACAAAAATCTACAAATTTACGCGGCATTGAGGCCCAATTTTTCCACGGAAAGAAAGTTTACTACAATGGGAGACAATTGGAAATGCAACTGCTCAACTCACTGTCCTGTAAGGGAAACCTAATTAATAACTTAGGATGACAACAGAAATTATAATTGTTAATCTCGATCGATCTTTTCAACATCTATGGTTTTCCAATCTGGCAATCTCCATTGCCTACTAGAAGAACAACAAAAGAAATGAAATGAAAAGACTTCTCCTGTCTCGTGTACTTGTTTAGCATTCGGTGTTACATTGCAGAATTTAAATCACCAAAAATTGTTGGGAAAATGGTTTCGAACCATTGGTGTGTGAATGAGAAATTCTCCTATTTCCACTATAACGTTTGGAGTAAATTCATGTGGTCCAAGATTTTTGGGAGCAAATGTGGTCACTATTTCCAATATAATGGTTGTATAGTAATTAATTAACTAACTAGCTAGTGTTGGTTTATTTTCTTGAAACCCAGTAGCCACTAGGTGTGTATTGCTCTCCTTGTATTGTTTTCCAAAAGTCAGTGGACGTTCGTCTTTGGTTCCAAAAGGTTTCGGAGGTTACGGCATTTGAATTGTGAACGTTGGTGTCATTTGTGTACTACCCGCATATAGGGGTGCTTGCTTAGTATTCCAACGGACTTGCCTTCAAATAAGGTCGAATACCCCAAGCATAAGATTAGATCGTTGATGGCATGATATCCGGTAAGCATCTGTAGGGAAATTTCAATAGAAGCTTGTTCGGATTGTAGGAGTAAGGGTTTCGGCATTTAGACGGCTAACTTTAATTTATTTTGCTTTGAAATGTGGAACTAAAAATGAGTTTTAAACTAATAATGATGAGCAGCAAGGTCTCGGGGATCAACCGACCCGAGACTAGCCAGCAAATGGTTCTCTTTGATAACTCAAGTGAGAGTTACAACCGTGTGCTCTCACTAGGAGGATTCAACTTGAAAATCAAATGTAAAAATGTGTCCGAAAATGAATCAAAACTCAATTACGCATTTAATCAAACACTCAAAGTGCTAGGGGTTCTAGTATTGTGCGTGGCAAGTCGAGCTTGCCTACACACGATCAAAGTAGTTATCAACTACAAGTTTTGAATGAAAATAAGAGATTTGATCCATTTTACAAACCAATTTAACACTTTAAGGCAAAAGAAACCATTTTTTCAACCAAGTCTCGGGGTAGGAATCACCCATTGACCAAGCCTAAAAGACTACTCATTCATATTTGAAAGATTAAGAACAAAGCTAGAGATGACAAACATATTTTAACCAACGAAAACAAAAATAAACTTAATATTAAGTAGAATCTAATCCGTAGCTACAACTTTGATTGACGAGAAAATAACAAACGACAATTAACTAAGGGTGCTTTTGAAGAAATTACACCAAAAAAGCTTGAAGAACAACAATGGAGTAAACTTAGGGAAGAAGAAAACTAGTATAAACTAAGTTAAGATCTAGGATAGGTGTTGGATCAGGTACTAACCAACTCACCAAAAAGTAATTGCTGTTAGGGAAATGTGCAACTTAATTTTTAAAGTTTTGTTTGCCGAGCAAAAAAAAAAAATCTTTAAAGGGCAGAACCCTGGCCTGCACTTAGCGGCAGACGGACATGAGGGGCTTCGCAATGTTGTCTGTATAGCACTGACAGGTGAAGGCGGCCGGCTAGTCCTCCCAATACTTGCCCCGCATCAGTAGGAGGCGTCTCAAGTACATGGTGGATGGTGGCCCCCATAAAGCCAACAATCTCCCCCCCACCCAACTTGGGACTAGAATCTGTGACCGCGTTATGATACCATCAAAATATGACACTTGTTATCTCCCACAATTTTGAGTAAATTTTTGCATCTACTTTTTACCACTCTCCCTGTCCCAATTTAAGTGTCAAAATTTCTATTTTGGGATGTCCCAAAATAAGTGTCCACTTTTTAAAAGTAACCATCAAAATATGCCAAACTTTCAATTTTACGCATAAAAATTAACATTTCCTTCCTAATTGATTTGATAGCTTGTTATATTTGTTTCATTTTTAGATTGACAATATCTTTCAATTCATAATAGTTTTCATGATTATTTCGCTTACTTGTATAGAATATGAGTTTTAGGGCTTTACATATACTCCATTAATTGTAAATTAGAAGAATCCTGATTAGTGTGTAACATGATTTAGATAATTTTTCTTCTTTGTTGTCGAGGAGGGTGGTGAAACTTCAAATCAGTAAAAGGGTAATACACTGGTGTGATAAATGTAAAATTCATGCGGTCGCTCTTCATGATTTAAGCTCGAGTAGATTAATCAATGTTGTTTTGCCAAAGAAACTTTAAACCCAATGCATGATTAATCTTTAAACTCTTCAGTATAGTATAGTATAACCTTCCTCGATAAAGCATTTTGTATTGCCGATCCAGGAAAAAAGAGAAAAGCTATATAGCTAGCTTGTTGTATTCTCTCAAATTGACTACTGTTACTATAATGGCAAAATAAAAGGCTAGTGACAAAATCCAAACATAGTTTAACAAGAACATGAACATCTATGAAGCAGTTCAGAGGGAGAACGATTCTGAAGCAAGAAGTCGTTCTATGTATTATGTAATAAGATATGCATGTTTGATAGAGGATGATGCTTGAAAAGGTGCTTTTGCAGTTGTTATCCATATGAAAATATTTCTTGGATTAGCAAGACAGTGTAGGATGGCGAATCGTCATGCGTTGAATTCATTTTTGTTTTTTTGGGTGTCATCCTCCTCGTGCTGTATTTGTAGGTAAGAGAGGGGAGTCATTCTATTTGAGTTTTGATTCTCGTTAATTAATTGCTCTTTTGATATGGATTCGTTACATGAAGAAATTAATGTGGAACATGTTTTCTACTCGAATCATTAACTTTTGATGTGTAAAACAATTCAAATTACTAAAAATCACGCGACGCCTGGCGATCAGCTTCATTCAAGTTCTCTGAGTTCGGCTTACCAGTAAACAAGTTACTTGAAGCTCGTTAAATTTGCTATTTATTGAGAGGGTGTGATGAATAAACCAATTACTTTGAGTTTGAAATCATGTTTGACTCCTTCGAAAAAAAATTGAACAAATTTGCCAGTCTAGTTTATGACATAAGCTACTCGAAATCGACTCGTGATCAGCTCGATTAACTTTTTAACTCTCTTGATAACTAAAGTTTAAACTTAAACTAAGTTTTGAAATTGGTTAAAATTTTAAATTAAACTTTAGCAATTTGAATGGTTCCGTTCTTATCTCCATCCTTGATCCCTAAATCCATATCCCCTCCCAATCATATAATGGCGATGAAATTTAGTCACTGTAAGATTTAGTGATAAAAAAATATTGTCGCATTGTCATCATTTAAAGTGTGTAGATGACAATATATAATGACCATATTTGGAATGTTGTCACAAAACCAACCACCTTAGTGATGTTGTCATTGGTTAGTTTTATACTTGTATATCTTTTGTGAAAATGTTGCATGTCACTAAACAGATAAAAAGACGTCATTGAAATGTAGAAGTCACTAAACCAAATTTCTGAAATTATGAAATTACTTTTCTGTGACAATGAAATATACTTTTCATGAAACTTAGAAACAATAATGACAACTTTTCTCATCTCTACTCTTAAAATAGTCTTGGGTAAAAATGATGATAAATTTCTTTTTGTGACTTGTTGCAACTAAATTACAAGGCAAATAGCAGCACAGTCGGTGACAAAATTTTACAATTGTTACAAGTAATTATTTCCTCCAACAACCCCCCTCCCCAAATATATGTTGCCTATATTGTAGTCATAATTAAATTACTCCATCAAAGAGTTCATGTCTAGTTAGATCCTATCCCAATGAATTTCACGCGCCTCACTTTCTCTCTTTACACATGCATATTAATTTAAAGGAATGACTTCGGTGTCCCCGGTTATTTTAGAGACACCGTAACTTTTGGCATAACAAAACATTATGAGTATAATCAAAATCCATTAATTACAAGCATAACAGAACCATAACAAGGTATCATTTGTTTGCTATGTCTTGGTTGGGTTTGTTATGCCTTAAATGATTTTTTGGATATTGTTTGGTTATACCTTGTATGGGTTCTATTATGCTTGTAATGAGTTTTAGTTATGCTATAATAGTAAAGTTATGCCAAAAATTATGGTGTCTTCAAAATGACTGAGGACACCATAGCATCACTTATCACATCATCCGAAGTTAGTTTACGTTTTTCTTGACTACTGCGTTCATAGGTGACTCAGTGAAATTCATGACATACTAGTTAGCGTACTAGTCCAAACGAGATAAACAACTCGTCACAATGAGCAAATTTTATGCACAAGAAAGAAAGAGAGAATCTCTGCAATATTATTGATAAAAAGCTACATAAACTCTATATTACAAACCCTTATATAGGCCGAAACCGTAAAAACCCTAAAAACAAATTTGAAAAATAAAAAGTCCCAGAATTTGGGGCTTTTCCTAAAACTAAAAATGGGAAAGAAAAACAAGATTTTTTCAAAAAGAATTAACTTAAAAAAGGAATTACGGTGTTAGAGTTATTAACGAAACAAATCTTTCCTAAAAGGCAAAATAAGGCAATTCAAAGCCTAAACGAAGGAATTAGGCTAAAAAACATTAGGGCTCACAAACTTAAGGTGGTGAGCCTTGACCGGAGTGCGAAAATAAATTAGTCCACCAAGGATGGGCCTATTCCGAGCTCGTTCGAATTTTGCCAGTTTGGATAATCGGAAACTAAACACCGTTTGGGCTTCTGGGGCTTGGCTCGGTCTAGCTGATTATGAAATTGAGCCTCCACGGGTGTTTACATGAGCAGGTCTATGGTAAATATATCCAAACAACCTTAATCTATTTTCTCTCTACTTATCATGTATAGGTACAACTCCTACCATCTTACGAATATATTCGTTTCTAATTCTATGTCTTCTAGTTTTACCATATATCCACCTCAACATTCTCATTTCAGCTCCACTCATTTTACTCAATTGTTACTTCTTGATAGGCCAACACTCCATCCTGTATAGCATTGCCGATCGTATACATGTCTAAGATTTATCACACTACTTTCCATCCTTTCCTGTTGCTCAAACCAAGCATATTTTGGGAGCAGACTCATTGCTTTGATCCAAACTTTTACCATTCCAATACATCCACAGGCAAACTCTGGTGCAAGTCGAGAAAATTGGGTCCGGAAATTAAAAAACTAGTACAAAATTAAGGTCTCTACAGAAAAAGATTCAAAGCTAATTAAATACTCTGTCTCACCATTGTACCCTAAAATTTCCATGCCAAATTTACAAGTTCACCATATCGGTGAACACCACATATTCAATGATTGCAGATTTATAGAAGGTAACGTTCACAAATCAAGAGGGCATGATCACTTCATCCTTCGCATAGATAATTTGGAGTTCGGGGGTTGCAACTTGAAATGATGCTGAGAAGAACCAAACATTGAAAACATGTGTAAGAGAAGAAAAAGGGGGGAAAGGACTGAAACAGAAGTATTTAAATGATCTACATTGAGAAGGTACGGTTATTCAAACAGAACAAATAAAATCACCTTTTCAAATACGGAAGTTGGTCTGATTTAAGGGGTATCCAGTCACATTTTGAATAACTTCAAACAGCATCTCCTGAGGGGTACTCTTCAGCTCTTGGGCCGCCGCATAGACGTCTTTCTATTCTCGAAGTAAATGTGATTATTCGGGTGCTTGGTCTTACAACCAGCATGACGCTCCAGTTCATAAGCATTAAGAGCCTGGTGCATATAACAATTTGAATAACCAGTCGAGACGGCAAATTCCTCAACCTCAGAACATAGTTTACCACTTTTACGTACCTTGGAAAACTCGCAATCGTTGCAGCCACACAGATAACAAGTCCCTTTAATGATTATTCCTTTGAGAATTTTCTGGGAGCATATACAAATTAAACACGTGTCATGATAAACTGAAAATAACCTCCTGTAATGAGTCCCAAATGAAACTAAAAACTCACCTCCCGTGACCATGGACATATACTTCACTGGACTTCCGTCAAACATACCAGTCGATAACATGCTTAATTTTGACATTTAAAGGAAAGTTGTTAGGAGGAACATTCTTGGGGGTATAGCTTTGGCTCCTTAATCTTCGGGGTGGCATTACTTTTAGAAGTCACAACAGGAGCACCACTTGAAACAAAACCATTATTATGCTCAACTGAATCATCCATTCCTGGCGGGTTCAAAGTTAGAGACGAGGCTTGACTAGTCAACAAGCCATAGCCACTAATGATTCCACCATAGGGATTTGTTCCGGCTTCATCCTCAAAACCTCCAAAAGATATAGTACTGCTCCCAGCCTCCCACCCTTTGTTGTAGTTCTGTGACTTCTGTCCCATTGATTGAATGCTAGAATTTCCTTTGTTATAGGTGGTGGCACTCCTCCTCCATACAACGCTTGTAACTGCCCTGTCAGAAATTGGACCCATATGTCATCATCCCCCTTCCCATAAGAAGGACCAATTGAAATGAAAACTTAATTGGTTTTGTCAAAGGCAGAATAGATAGGAATGTAATTCTCAGGCTCCTTGTTGTAAAAAGGACCCTCCCATTTCCCCTCATATTGATGACCCATTTATATGAAATCTCCATTCCTCTTGTCAAAGGGCTGACTCATCGCTTCAACATTGCGCATCTCCATTGTCATAATCCTGACCCATAAGCATGAAACTGCTATCTGCTTTGTCGAACGTTTGACCTATTGACATAAAATTGTCATCCGCCTTGTTACAGGTAGGGCCCATCGAAATGGTATTCTCATTTCCACCATTATATGTCGAGGGCATCGTAATATTGTTATCGATCTTATTATATCCAGCCCTGATTGAAATACTACTGTTATCTCCCCTACTATAGCAGGATTCCATTGATATTGGCTTATCATTGTCAGAGTCTCTGACTTCATTGACCTTAACTTTTCTAATCCCATCACAACTGAGACATGACGACGGATGTTCGATCGTGTGCCACATAGATAAACCAACTGAGGAATCGCTTCCAAATTGATCCTCAAAACCCTTTATTTCCAGATTTAAATTTTTCGTCCCAACAGGCGGAATGCTTCTATCAACCAGGTTGAAGGCCCTTGAGCTTTCAGATCCAAAGAGGCGATCCGTAAACTGTTCCGAGACTGATTAGAAACTTGAATTGTTTTGCCACATAGAAATGTGACATTGGTCTGCTGCCATCTACTTCTACTGCTTGCTTCTTGTTGCAGAATAGCTCAGGTTCAAGTTCAGAAACCACTGGTGAGAACGCTTTGGTTCAACTCTTGACGAAGCATCATAATTTACGTCTCCGTCAGTTAGACACTCTGCATCCGTTGGCATCCAAAAGCTCTTATTCTGAAAAGACTTCCAAAAGGATGTAGTATTAAAAGTTAGTGTTGGAACATTTCCAAAATATTTAATGGATATTAAATGTAAATATTGGTGAACAGTTTTAATTCAAAAGTCGTGATTATTCAGGTTAAATGAATAGACATTGTAGAGACCCATATTTTTGAGACTATATTTTTTCTTTTGCAATCGTATGGCTCGTCAAGATAGACGGTGCGGATATTCGGTGTGACGTCTTCGTGGGAGGATATAAGGGTAATTGTGCGAGAGGTGCACATGTGTGTGTGTGGGGTGGGAGCATGGGATTACTCCCCATGCCAATAATTTCCCAGGAGAATCATTTCTACCATTTTTCTCTCTTTTTCTCTCTCGGCTATCTCTCTCTCCTCCTCTCCTCCGAAAAACTCCCTCTTCTCTTCTCTTCTCTCTTCGATTTCATCTACCTAGGGTGTGATTCCGGACAAGGCCGGAGAATTAAAGTTGTTATACGGAGCACGGGCTTTCCGAATATCCAAGAAAATTCATGATCGGACCTCGTTGGAGCTTGGTTGACTCGGTCAAAGGCTCGAGTTTTGCTCAAAATCCATGAGGTAGGGATTTCTCACTTCTATTATGTGTTTATGTGATGAATAGGTGTTTGAATCGTGCCTTAGATCATTGGTTTCGTTGTTAGAAATGTTCTGGTGGAGTCTGAAAATCGTGCTTTGAAAACCCAAGTCCTACCGGTAGGAGTTTTGGCCCTACCGGTAGAAAAGCTGTCCAGAGATGTCGTTTTCGTGAAATTGTGGTTTCCTACCGATAGGAAAAAGTGTCCTATCGGTAGGAAATGAAAAATTCAGCATTTTGGCAAAATTTCGAACGGGCATAACTTTTTCATCTGAATTCCGTTTCGGGCAAATTTTATATCGAAATTCATGTATCGAAAATGTACTTTTCAATGGTGGTGGTCTCATCTCCTAATTCTTGACCAATAAGATTTGGTAGCCAAATTAAGATAGGTATGTTCGTATATGTTGGGAAATCTTTTTCCTTAGAATTGTTTGGGTGAGACACGGGTGTTCTTAGGTTCTTCTGAGTACTAGTTGAATGGGTTGACAAGGCTAGTGGTATACTTAGCGCTTGGTAGTGATTGTTGGGTTCCATATGAGTCGTTTGACACTGAAATGAGGGTTTAGAGAATATAAGGAATATAAAGGGGGCGAAGGTTGTATGTGTTGTAATGTGAAGTAAAAAACGAACACATAGAACACTCCTTTGAGTTAAACAATGCTAGGCATGATTACATGAGACTTTTCCTTGTGTTTGATATGTGTTACACCTCTTGCGTAACTTATACGATTTTACGAGTTGCAAGGTGGAAATCTATGAATCGTTGTGAGAGTTTATCTTTTGATGTGTGAGTGCTTGTATGGTGATGAAAAGCTAATAACATAATGATAGCGAGTTGATTGAGATGAAATTATACGTACTACTTTTATGTGAATAAGTTTTCGTTGTGAATTCATTATGTGATTGAGATGAATGACTAAATTGTAAAGTGTATCGGAGGAATTGTGGTATGGTGACCTGTGATATGTGACTTGAATTAGCTCCATCAGTGTGGGAGATACTAGTGGAGCGTATCGGGATTTCTTAATTGGCCCGACAAGAGCTTTTATTCATGATATAGAATGATGAGGGAATTGTGACATAATGTGAATGAAAGGGGGCTATCATTGTGAAAGTGTAAGTGGTACGAATGACATCGGCATTGCGATTCTTTGATTACGATAGTTTCATAAGTCAAGATATCGGATTGGTGATTCGAAGTAATATGAGGGACAGTGTCAGTTATGAGAAAATCGTATAGATGGTACGTCATCGTGGTTGAATTAGAGCTTTGGTGTGTAGTCACGGTACTTCATTTATGTCGTCGACATTGGGAAAATTACTTGTTGTGTTTCGTGTCATCCTTTGAGATACCGTACCTTACTTCTGTTATTCATTCTACCTGTCATCCCATTCGTATATAATAGTTGTGTAGATTTCTCTACTGGGCACGTGTTTGCTCAACCTACCATTTCAGATTCATTGCAGGTCATGGTCATGGAGTACTTGGAGTGCATGCTGACATTATCGGTTAAAGCTATTTTGGAGAGTACTTTATTATTCTTGTATAACAAACCACTTTGTTATGAAATTCCTACTTGGACGATTGTATTTGTAGACCAGTTTGTGGAATTGGAAACTGAATTGTTTTTTGGGGTATTGTTCATACAATTGTGAGGACTTTGTATTTCAAATAATATTGTTAATTTATGTTGAAAATTTGAGGGCGTGACAGACATGAACATTGGATTTAAGCACAAAAGGTGTGTCTATTCATGTTAAATGAATAGACATTACCAAACCAAAAGGTGTGACCATTGGGGTGAAATGGATAGACATGACTATTGCAGTTAATCAAAGAGGTGTAATCTTTGGCCAACGGTCATGATCTATGTCTATAAATAGGCAAAAGGTTCTACCAATTCTAGGATGAAGAAAATCAGAATCATTCTGATTGTTGTTTCTCTCTAGAATTATCTCCTATGATTATACTTAAGGGGCTCGTAAAATTTAAAGGTATTTGGGTCTCTCTTCGTTTGTGCATAACGTAGTTAGACAACAATTGGAGACTGGGCTTCAATTTATCTTGGAGGCGGCTTCACTGTAACCCGGTGCACACCGAATTCTCTCGAATTGGTGGGGGCGAATATCGTCTTAAGGACAGCGACATAGTAACGTGACTTGAAGAATCTCTGTTTATCTACTGTCATCGGCTACGACGACTTTTGCACTAACAATTTTAAGATGATATATTTTGGAAGATGAAAGTGGATTGATTACTTTATGGATCCTTAAGACAAAGACGGATGGATGTAATTGGCGACTTCAAAGAAAAGGATTATCTAATCAAATTATGGTGATCTGGTTTTCAGTAAGTTGTTCTCATCATATTTGTAGTTCACATGGAGTAAGGTACGCAGTAAACTCTCTTTCCACATGCCCATGGTATTAATTATGTGAACTATGTTTTAATTGGTTTGGATCCTATTTGAGTTTATATATATGGAGTAAGGGCCGTGAGGGAATGGGATAATTCACTGCTAGTTCTCTTTTATGATTCCCCGGCCAGGTGTGACATCATTATGAAATGATTCTATTCTGTTTCGATTCGATTCTATATGTGTTTAGGTATAACTGACTCTATGTGCATGGCATTGGAAGTGGAAAAGTTTGACCGTTGGTGTTGAATAATTGCAACTATTCGCACGTAACTGCTAGTCATCGTTAGGCAATGGGTCAATGCAACTTTTTACTTTGGTGGGTGCCGTTTCAGAACAAGGGTGTCTTTTGTCAGTTTTTATTATTCACTTTTTGTAGAACGTCTATCTTTCAACTGGGATTTGTTGACACTTGCTTTTATGGAACGATCATGTTTATAAATATTTCTTTTATGAGCATGGGAATAAGGTTTTATTCATGGATAATTTCGAATGGATTTTTATAGCCAAGGTTTATGTGGCCTGTGATACTTGATATGGTAATTGTGTTATGGTGGGGTTTTTGTAACACAAAAATGTGTTATGTGTCTTTCAATGAGCAATGTTTGACAGCCTTGATCAAGAACCAGATAACGAGTTGGGGTAAGTACAAGGTAACAGTACTGTTGGACATGTGGTTGTTAGTTAACCGAGTTAACGGCTATTTAAATTATCTCGTGTGTTTTGCTTTGTGCAAATGCTGGATATGTAATCTTAATATCCTTGATTTGGAAGCCATTTTCAAATTGAACATATCATCATAAATTTGTAATGTTATATGCATGTTCATTGCATAAAATAATTAAATGGTGGATGTTGTGAATTCTTTAAATGAATGGGTACGTTTTTATAAGGAAATAAAACGGATGGTGTGGCTCTTCTTTTGCCTTTAGCAAAATACATTGTGATATATACATGTAAATATGTATATGTGGAGGTGAAGGATTTAACCAGGGGGTGTAACCTAAAGGGTGTGGCTCTTGGTTTCAGACTAAATGGTGTGACCATTAGAGGATAACTAAGAAGGGATGTGGTGTTTGGATTAAAATGAAGAGCTATGATTATTCCAAGAAGTATGAAACGCGGTTTTCATTGGAAGGAATGTTGTTAATGTGGCCTTTAGGTCACATGTTTTCCTATGTATATAGGGTAGTAAACAAAGATATGGAATGGTGAATTTCTACTATCTGGAGTAATTAGTTGTTCTAAACAACTATGTCCCACAAATGAGTTCTAAATAGTAAATTTAGAGGAATTGGTTTATATGCTTGTAATTGGTATTCATTGGTTATGATGGATGCAAAGGCGCCTGATATAATTGAAGCATGAAAACCATGAATTCATAATAAGCCTATTATTTATGGGGTTTTCTCTCTTGAAATAAAAGTGAGGATTTTACGATGAGATGGGGTGACATGGTATTTTGTCACGGATATATTTCTCAGTAAATCACTTAAGAGAGAGAGAGAGAGTCAGTAGTTATGACTGTGGTGGTAGTCCGGACAAGTGAATTAAGCCATAAACTATGGTGATATACCTATGGAAAATACTGCTTTCAAGGCAATGGTTTTATTTACTCTTGCAAGAGGTTTGATGTGGGAAACATCAAAAGGGATGGGATTTTAGCCCAATTTGTTTAATCACTCTTGGTGGAAACTCGACTCAACGCTTGACCATACCTCAAGTCTTGAGTTCAATGAGCAAAGTACACCAAATGTCGTGGTTGTAAGCACTTAGTTTTTTAAATTGATTCATCCAAAGGTAAAGTGCTTGGTACCTGTAATGTAGAAAAACAAGAGGGTGAACTACTTAGTTCTTAATATGATTTTTTGTGTTGTAATTACAGGAACACTGACAAAATCCTACCTATATGAGTGTGGAGGTGGTGCCGCTTCCTATAGGTCTCAGGGGCTTTTGACTTTAGAGCACTCATGAAACTAAGATATAGACCCAAGGCCAATACATGGGTCGGCTTTTATGAATTACCTAAGGAGAAGAAAATTTGTGTGTGAGACGTGTCCGGTTAGTCAACAAGGATTGCTAGTTCCAAGACAAGTCTACTATGCTCTTCCGACTAACTTTGATGTGTCTTCACTAAGTGAATGGTTCAAATCGCAAGATACCTTCATTTATGCACAAATTTTCCAAGCTTAAACAAGTTTTATTTTCAATATATTTTGAAAATGGCGGAGGATTGTTGGAACATTTCCAAAATATTTAATGGATATTAATTGTAAATATTCGTGAACGGTTTTAATCCAAGAGGCGTGACTATTCGGTTAAATGAATAGACGTGAATATTGGATTTAAGCACAAAAGGTGTGTCTATTCATGTTAAATGAATAGACATTACCAGACCAAAAGGTGTGAACATTGGGGTGGAATGAATAGACATGACTATTATAAATAGACATGACTATTGCATTTAATCAAAGAGGTGTAATCTTTGGCCAACGGTTATGATCCATGCCTAAAAATAGGCAAAAGGTTCTACCAATTCTAGGATGAAGAAAATCAGAATCATTCTGATTGTTGTTTCTCTCTAGAATTATCTCCTACGATTATACTTACGGGGTTCGCAAAATTCAAAGGTATTCGGGTCTCTCTTCGTTTGTGCATAATGCAGTTAGACAACAGTTGGAGACTGAGCTTCAATTTATCTTGGAGGTGGCTTCGCTGTAACCCGGTGCACATCGAATTCTCTCGAATTGGTGGGGGCGAATATCGTCTTAAGGACAACAACATAGTAATGTGACTTGAAGCATTTCTGTTTATCTACTTTTATTGGCTACGGCGACTTTTGCACTAACAGTTAGTTAATGGAATAACAGTGGAACAGAATGGAGTTGACTTGCTGATTTAAAAAAATGAAGTTAACTGCCCTAGGTATTGGTGTTCAGGACGAGCAACATATCCAAATGGTGCGAGTTGGCATTTGAAAGATAACTAATGGCAACAATGCTATCCTCGAGCCTCTTTCAACGGGGAAAAGAAGTACAACATACATACCAACTTTTTGGTGAAGATCGATTTGGGATGCACCTTCTAACATGTGAATGTTTTACTAGCATTCACATTTCAAAGATATGATCCCAAATAAACTAAAAAAGGAGGTGAAAAGGAATCCAATTCTAACCTCAATCACATATCTGTTTAGAGCACTGTATGGTACTAGGTGCTATTAGGAAATAACTGATTGGCCCAAATTCACAGCAGAGATTTATAGGAACAACTCAATTTATTTGGACTCATGATTGAGATGCTTTTCTATACTAAACATATCCATGTGCTGTGCTTTAACAAAGCATTTATGATTTCCTACAAGTTTCTGAAAATACCTTGACAAAATAAATATGATTTCCTAGAAGTTTCAAAAAATTAATATCTTCTGGATGAAGATATTGGCAAGAGTTTGCGATGACAGGGTAAGCTTTTTGCCTTAGTCTGAAAGTTATGGTGTCGTAAATGTTTTCCCTGAAGCCTAGATTTTGGCATAAATAAGCTTAGTCTAGGATTGTGATGCATCTTTTTTGCATAACAACCTACGCACGATTCCCCAGTCCTCTTCTGTTCATAGGTGTAAACTTTTTCCCTTGTATATTAAGGTGCAACTCATCTCATACAACTTTCTGTATCCTGTTCTCTCTTATCTTTAACCATCAACTTCTTTGCCCTTTCCGACCCTTTCATCCTAGTGGTTCTGCTTTCCGTCCATTTAAGCCATTTACCATCAGATTGTTAGGATCGGAAAAAATATATTTATACATCTATTAATTAAAAAATTGCACCCACTACTTGATTGGATATGTATTCTAGAAAAGAAAAGGAAACAATGGGCGGTGTATACAAAACCCAACATGATTGCATGCCAAATAAAGAATCGAAATTCGAGCATAAAGTTATAGAACAAGTCTAACAATCAAGCTTATCCAAAGTGGTGAACAATGAATTGAAAGCAGAAAACAAAATCACTTCATGACAAGCCCAATACACCTCACAATAGGTCGAAGTGCCAGTTTAAAAGACATCACAGAAGCAAAAGAAGACGTGTTTTGCCGCAAAGAACTGGACCTAAAGTATTTCAATTTTACTAATTTCAAGAATCCCCAAAAGATATCCGACAATGGGACAATGCAATCAAAACCAAAAAAGAAGAAGAAGAAGAGAGACTAAACACAGGAATCAACAAGTCGTCGGCCTCATGAGATGAAATCCAAATCAATGCAAGGTTTCTTTTTCTTCCACTAATTGTTGTAACTCATCACTACTAACAAATATGAGAAATTGCAGCTTCCTAGGACACATGATTCATTTAGGTTTGGTCAAATGGCCAACAAACTTGTCAGGGCCTATCACCTTTTTCACGCTTTCTAGGCCAAATTCCCCCGGCTTCTTCTTCTGTTCCTTATCCACCGATTTTTTGGCCCTCAAACATTCTATCCCATAATTGCCCCCATGGGACATCCACAAAATTCTTTTTCTTCTTCTTGTCATTGGAAGGCCACCAGACCTTCCGTGTCTTCACCGACATCTTAAGTGCCTCCTCATGTTCACTAGCTTCCACAGCTTCCGCTTGAGCTACATCAGCAGCCAACTTCTTTTTTCTCCTAGACAGGACCTTGATCTCATCACGGGCCTTAGCATCAGCCGCTATTGCTTTGTCAAGTTCCCCCTGTGCAACTTTTAGCCCTTCCTGGGCTTTCTCCAGCATGATTCTGTCGTCTTCAGTCACGTACTGCGCTCCTTTATTTTCCATGTCCTGTTTATTGGCATCAGCACTTCTCACAGGATTATCACCATTTGCTTCTTTTAGTTTGTTCTGCACAACTTCTGTTGCCTTGATCTTTGACTCAGTCACTATTTTGAGTTTCTGGGTTAGTTTAACAACCTTTGTTTTAGCCTTGCCAACCTCTCCAAGGCATTGACATTTCGCAGTTCTAGCGTGCTTCTTCTGTTTCTTGAGATTATTTATTTCTTTCTGAAGCAAGTGAAGCTATATTTTCAGAGCCAAGTGAAGCTGTGTTTTCTGAGCCAAGTGAAGCGGTGGATCTTGTGGTAATACGTTTTGCAAATTTCAAAGAAAAATATGTAATCAACTATAACACGTGATTAGCTTATGGAAAGGCTACTACGACAATTGATGAGCTATAACGACAGTTGTCTTGAGAATACATGCCCTACATTTTGCGTCAAACTTTTATGGTTTATTGATTCGCCTCGACAAGATGAATCGAAAATGTAATAGAAAAGGCTCAAAAAGCCCATCTTTTTGGTTAAATTTTACCCAAAAATTCCTCTTTTCACTCATTACCCCCAAAATTAAACCGAATATTTTCAAAAATTCATCCAAGATATGATCCCACTACCAAAACTGTAGTAGTAAAAAGAATATACCTCCGCAGAATCCACCTTGGTAGAGTCGGTAGCATTTTGGCGGTCTTTTTCTTCCATTGTATTATTCCCCTGTTGAGCCACTGCTTTCAATCTATCAAGCACGGATACTCTATTTTGGCCTTCGAATCACGTATCGTATCCGTATCGGATACTGATACTCTCGGATACTCTCCAGATACGTATCTGATATGCTTTTTTAAAGTATCCTGCTTTTAGAATTATTTTTGGTATCCCGATACGTTTCGGATATGAGCGGATACTCTCCATATACGTATCCGATATGTTTTTTTTAAAGTATCCTTCTTTTAGAATTTTTTTTGGTATCCCGATACGTTTTGGATACGTGCGGATACGCGTTGGATACGTACGAGGGTAAATATGTTATTACTTAATATATATGGGTGGAAATTGCAAGTAGGACTATATTTTTCTTTTTCCCCCACCAATCAACACTAGAAACGCACCAACTGTATCCTCTCTCGCCTACCTTGTAAGTCTCTCGTCTCTCTTCTCTCTCTCTCTCTCTCTCTCTCTCTCTCTCTCTCTCTCTCTTTTTCTCTCTCTCGTTGTGTGTATATAAATAAATAAATATATATATATATATGTATATATCGGCATGTGAAATGGTGAACTTGTGTAGTGGAAAATTTTAAATATTAATGAAATTTTTGGAATTAAAAAATATATATATAATATATATTTCATTTGCTTTTATATTCAATGTATCCCTCAACGTATCGTATCATTCTTTTTGAAAAAATCACGTATCTGTGTATCTTTATCGTATCGTATCCGTATCTGTATCCGTGCTTCTTAGCTTTCAATAAATGGTCCAAGAATCACTAAACATAAACAATTTGATCAAAAAAAGAAAAGAAAGAAAAGAGCGTCGATAAAATTGACTATTTCCTAATGAGCCACTATCAAAAAAAAGAAAAGAAAAGAATTTGATCAGAAAGAAAGAAAAGCACGAATAAACGCTGAAAACAGGACAAACTACAAACCTAATTTGGTACATTAAAACCCTAATCAATCCAGAAAGGAAGAAACTTTCCACAAGGTCGAGAGAAGAAGGAGTGAAAAGGAAAGGAGAGAGATAAAGAGTTGTACCTATGAGACAGACTCAACGGCAGAGGCGCTTGCTGGATGGTAACTCTAGTTTTTAGGCACCACTGCATTTAATAAACGGTCCAAGAACAAAAACGAAAAAGAAAAAGAATTTGATCAAAAAGAAAGAACAGCAAGAACAGACGCTGGACAAACTACAAACCTAATTTGATACATTATTGAAACAAATCCTAATAAATCCGAGAACTTTCCATAGGGTCGAGAGGGAGAGAGGAGAGAGAAAGTACTCATCTTGGCTGGGCCAAATGAGAAGAAAAAAAGTGACACATGAGAGAGAGAGAGAGAGAGTTATGCCTAGGAGATAGAGTCAGCGGCGGAGGAGGGGATGCCGGAGCTTGCCGGATGGTGACTGTGGTTTAGTTTGCTGGTTATTGAAGGAGAAAGGAGAGAGAGATGGTTATAATGTGCTCTACAGAGAGGGAGAGGGAGAGGGAGAGAGAGAGAGAGAGAGAGAGAGAGAGAGAGAGAGAGAGAGTTTTACAGTTAATGCGCTATATGGGTCTTAGAAGTGTTGTGGGTCCTACCAAAAAACTCTCACACACTATTCATTATTGCACACATGCACGTTGACCCACAAGAATGAATAGAGTGTGTGAGAGTTGTTTGGTAGGACCCACAAGACTTATAAGACCCATATAGCGCATTAACTGTAAAACCCTCTCTCTCTCTCTGTAGAGCGCATTATAACCATCTCTCTCCCCTTTCTTCTTCAATAACCAGCGAACTAAACCACAGTCACCATTCTGCAAGCTCCGATATCCCCCCCTTCGCCGCCGACTCTGTTTCTTAGGTATGACTCTCTCTCTCTCTCTCTTTCTCTCTCTCTCTCATGTGTCACTTTCTTTCTTCTCATTTGGCCCGGCCAAGATGAGTACTTTCTCTCTCCTTTCTCTCTCTCTACCCTGTTGAAAGTTATTGGATTTATTAGGATATGTTTCAATAATGTATCAAATTAGGTTTGTAGTTTGTCCAGCGTCTGTTCTTGCCGTTCTTTCTTTTTGATCAAATTCTTTTTCTTTTTCTTTTTTATTCTTGGACCGTTTATTGAATGCAGTGGCTCCTAAAAACTAGAGTTACGATCCGGCAAGCTCCTTCGCCGCTGAGTCTGTCTCGTAGGTATAACTCTTTATCTCCTCCTTTCCTTTTCACCCTCTTCTTCTCTCGACCCTGTGGAAAGTTTCTTTGATTGGGGTTTTAATGTATCAAATTAGGTTTGTAGTTTGTCCTGTTTCAGTGTTTGTTCTTGCTTTTTTTTCTTTTGATCAAATTCCTTTTTTTTTTTTTTTTGATTGTTGGACCGTTCATTGAATGCAGTGGCTCATTAGGAAATAGTCAATTTTATCGGCGCCCTTTTCTTGCTTTTTTTTTGGGATCAAATTCTTTCTTTTTAGTGATTCTTGGACCATTTATTGAAAGCTAAGAAGCACGGATACAGATATGGAATACGGATACGGTTCGATACAGATATGCGGATACGTGATTTTTTCAAAAAAAAGGATACGATATGTTGGGGGATACGTTGAATATAAAAGTAAATAAAATATATATTATATATATAAATTTTGATTCCAAAACTTTCATTAATATTTAAAATTTTATGTTACACAAGTTCACCATTTCACATGTCGAGAGAGATATATTAACATACACCACAACGAGAGAGAGAGAGAGAGAGAGAGAGAGAGAGAGAGACTTACAAGGTTGTCGAGAGAGGATATCGTTGGTGTGTTTCTAGTGTCGATTGGTGGGGGAAAAAGAAAAATATAGTCCTACTTGCAATTTCAACCCATATATATTCAGTAATAACATATTTACCCTCACACGTATCCAACGCGTATCCGCGCGTATCCAAACCGTATCGAGATACAAAAAAAAATTCTAAAAGAAGGATACTTTAAAAAAAAAAACATATCAGATACATATCTGGAGCGTATACGAGAGTATCCACGCGTATCCGAAACGTATCGGAATACCAAAAATAATTCTAAAAGCAGGATACTTTAAAAAATCATATCGGATACGTATCTGGAGAGTATCGGTATCCGATACAGATATGATACGTGATACGGAGGCTAAAATAGAGCATCTGTGCTTCATAGATTGAAAGCAGTGGCTCAACAGGGGAATAATACAATGGAAGAAAAAGACCGTCAAAATGCTACCGACTCTCCCAAGGTGGATTCTGCGGGGGTATATTCTTTTTACTACTGCAGTTTTGGTAGTGAGATCATATCTTGGATGAATTTTTGAAAATATTGGGTTTAATTTTTGGGGTAATGAGTGAAAAGAGGAATTTTTGGGTAAAATTTAACCAAAAAGTTGGGCTTTTTGAGCCTTTTCTATTACATTTTCAATTCATCTTGTTGAGGCGAATCAATAAACCATAAAAGTTTGACGCAAAATGTAGGGCATGTATTCTCGAGACAACTGTTGTTTTAGCTCATCAATTGTCGTAGTATCCTTTCCATAAGTTAATCATGTGTTATAGTTGATTTCATATTTTTCTTTGAAATTTGTAGAATGTATTACCACAAGATCCACAACTTCACTTGGCTCTGAAAACACAGCTTCGCTTGCTTCAGAAAGAAAGAAATAATCTCAAGAAACAGAAGAAGCACGCTAGAACTGCGAAGTGTCAATGCCTTTGAGAGGTTGGCAAGACTAAAACAAAGGTTGTTGAACTAACCCAGAAACTCAAAACAATGATTGAGTCAAATATCAAGACAAAAGAAGTTGTGCAGAACAAACTAAAAGAAGCAAATGGTGATAATCCTGTGGGAAGTGCTGGTGCCAATAAACAGGAAATGGAAAATAAAGGAGTGTAGTACCTGATTGAAGACAACAGAATCATGCTGGAGAAAGCCTAGGAAGGGCTAAAAGTTGCACAGGGGGAACTTGACAAAGCAATAGCAGCTGATGCTAAGGCCCGTGATGAGATCAAGGTCCCGTCTAAGAGAAAAAGAAGTTGGTTGCTGATGTAGCTCAAGCGGAAGCTAGTGAACATGTGGAGACACTTAAGATGTCGGTGAAGACACGGAAGGTCAAGTGGCCTTCCAATGACAAAAAGAAGAAAAAGGATTTTGTGGATGTCCCATGGGGCAATTATGGGATAAAATGTTTGATGGCCAAAAAATCGGTGGATAAGGAATAGAAGATGAAGCTGGGGGAATTTGGCCCAGAAAGCATGAAAGGGGTGATAGGCCCTGACAAGTTTGTTGGCCATTTGACCAAACCTAAATAAATCATGTGTCCTAGGAAGCCGCAGTTTCTCATATTTGTTAATAGTGATGAGTTACAATTAGTGGAAGAAAAAGAAACCTTGCATTGATTTGGATTTCGTCTCATGAGGCCGATGACTTCTTGATTCATGTTTTTAGTCTCTCTTCTTCTTATTTTTTTTTTTGGTTTTGATTGCATTGTCCCATTGTTGGATATCTTTTGGGGATTCTTGAAATTAGTAAAATTGAAATACTTGAGGTCCATTTCTTGATGGCAAAACACGTCTTCTTTTGCTTCTGTGATGTCTTTTAAACTGGCACTTTGACCTACTGTGAGGTGTATTTGGCTTGTCATGAAGTGATTCTGTTTTCTGCTTTCAATTCATTGTTCACTACTTTGGATGAGCTTGATTGTTAGACTTGTTCTATAACTTTATGCTCGAAATCAAGTAATGGGTGCAATTTTTTAACTAATAGATGTATAAATATATCTTTCCTGATCCTAACAATCTGATAATAAATGACTTAAATGGACGGAGAGAATAACCAGTGGGATGAAAGGGTGTGAAAGGGCAAAGAAGTTGATGGTTAAAGATAAGAGAGAACAGGATACATAAAGTTGTACGAGATGAGTTGCGCCTTAATCTTCAAGGGAAAAAAAAGTTGCACCTATGAACAAAAGAGGACTGGGGAATCGTGCCGAGGTTGTTATGCAAAAAAGATGCATCACAATCCTAGACTCAGCTGATTTATGATGTGGGGGCTAAAACGACTTTGAACCTTTTTCTTCCTTTTGTTGGACGGTGGAGGGATGGAACGGTGACCTGTGTTCCTGCAAACCGGAGAAGGATGTTCCTCTGGGTAGAAGCTTCGACAAATAAGTCAGTAAGTAGAGCAAGAAGAAGATTGAGAAGTTTAGTCAGAAAGTATGGTGAGAGTGAACAGTGTTCTTTTGGTATTTTTGAAGACCTGAACGCAGCAAGGGCATGACAAATGTGTAAACGATGCTTGCACAAGGAGAGGTTAAAACGCTCGGGAGAGCCTTTGGGGATCGTAAAACGTTCGGCGGGGCACGGAAGTGCCTTCCCGTGACTCGTAATAACGTTACAGACTGTCACGACCCTGACCCGCCCCTTGAGGTGCTTCGCTATTACTTCCGTGTAGAAGAATATTGCCCCAAGCGTAGGGCTAATAAGTCGGTTGAAGCATAATAAACCGGAGAAGTCCGGGATCGTACCCATTGGAATTAGTTCATGGCTTGCCTCGGATTGTTAGATGCAAGTAGGGTTTTCGACTTTTAGCCAGTCAACTTGGTTTTACTTTAAATGGTAGAATTAAAATGGCTAAATTAAGAATTAAATAACTAGAAAAATATAGGGTAGGTCTAGGAATCCTAGCATTCACGACTCGGGCTAAATTGCACTTTTCACCAATTTACGCGATTTAAAATACACAATTGTAGGTATCTAAACCGGGAAAAAGAGATTCGATTATTAAGCTAGCTCTAGAATTCATTCGATAACCACCTCGAGCGTAAGAGCTCTAAGCATCATGTGTGGTGAGTAGGCGAGGCTCTCACCTACACATGATCAAAGAGGTTAACACCTCGGCGGTATACCAAACAAATCCGAGCCCCACGTTAATTTTCAAATCTAAAAATTAAAGCCTTTTTTTGGTGAAAAATCCAATTTTTGCCCAAGCCATGGGATGCTAATCATCCCATGACCTAACCCTTGAAACTACTCACACATATCTAGAGAGATAAGAGCAAGCAAAAATCTACTAAACATAATTGAAATGCAAGACTAGAAGAATATTAGCTTAAAAGATAGATCGGGAACTAAGGAACAACTTTAATTAAAGCGACTGTATCAAAAACTAACTAAATAAGGCAGAAATTAAAGTATTCAAGAGCTGGAAATGAAGAACAAGTAAGAGCAATACCAAAAAGCTCAAAAGTATCTAAGCTAGATCTAGAAAATTGTACCAAAAAACGTTCTACTCTAATTGTTTCGGATCCCCTTTTACATCATGCCTGGAATATTCCCTCGGATATGCCCCTCTAATGCCCTCGGCATCGCTGGCAACGGTCATAAGCTAGGCCACTAAGGGGCTCGGCATCGATGCCAAGCCATAAGTCCCATCAATGCCGAAGGCCATAAGGATCTAGAGCACTAAGATGCTCGGCATCGATGTAAAGCATCAGGTCCCATCGATGCCGAGGGCCATAAGGCCTTGCTCGGGCGTTTGCTGCTACACTGCTCGGGCGGTGAGGTCTTGCCTTGCCTTGCCTTGGCGTCGCCTGTCTTGCCTTGGCGTCGCCTGTCTCTGCCTTAGCAATGGCTTCTTCTGCCCGGGCTGAATGTCTCTCTTTGGCTCTGCCTTGGCGTTGCTCAGCTGTCGGTCACGCCTTAGCCTTGGCCTCGCCTTGCTCAGCCTTGACGTCGGGTAACTTTTGCTTGAGATGCGCCTTGGCCGTCGGGCAATTCCAGGCCATGACATGCCTTAAGCTTTTAAAGCTCCTTATTGAGTGATTTACCTACAAAACAAACCAAACAACTCTACAAAACAACTAAGTTAAAAACAATTAATTAAAGAGTAAATTAAACTAAACCTAGACACTAGCGCACCCTTTCATTACATTTCTGGGTGCTTATCACGCCCCCCAACTTAGGGTTTGCTAGTCCCTAGCAAATAACATACGAGAAATAGAAAACTAGAACTATGCAATCCTTCCGTATTCACAACTTAGAACATGCTCAACAATACCAACTAGTAAGAGTTCAACAATCCTGCTTTTTATTTCATTTCTACAACTCACAATTTCAGTATCCGATTAAACAGGCTAAGTAACAAGCAGGTTAATGAGCAAGCTAAAAAGTTTGTGTGTCCTCGAACAATGGAAGGATACGGGACACAAAACTTGCGAATTCAGACTAAACCATACCCACCGAAGAAGTGCTTGACAAACAGGCATTAGCGAACAAGAAATACTATGCCTCAAGAAACTACAGCACTTTATTCAACAAAATTAAACACAAGTAGATGAAATTTGGATAACGAAAGGAAAGCATGCCATAATACTAATTATGCAACTATCAGACAGTCAATCAAAAAGGACACCAAGCGCACAAAAGATCAACTAAGGTCTTTTAAAGCTTATAATGACCGTGGTTTCAAAGAACAGGTTAGCCAAACTAGGCGACGGTCTATTACTAGCTTGGTTAACTACCCGAGTGACCGCCGCCAACAATTAAAAGAACCAAGTCAAGGCCAAACCGGCCAAACCAATAGACCAACTACTAACTAGCAATGTGCAAAACTAATCTATGAAACGGAATAAAACAAGACAAATAAAACAAAGGATAGAATAGTTGGCATGTCAACCAACCAAGACCCCGACCAAGTAAGGGGAATTTCTAAACCACCGACTCTCAGCATCAGATCATCACCACATCATCCAATCATCCTATCAATCAACCAACTCCTCACTCTCATATCCAGCGAAGTCATCACTCACTTCCCCCTCATCAACTGGTTCTGGTTCATACTTCACCCCGAATCGTTCCTCCAAAACTGTGGTTTGCCATGCCAACTCCTTTCCTTGCCTTTCTTGTTCTCTCATGATCTTCCTCCTCTCAACTTTTTCCTTTCTTTGACTGTTGATTATCGAAACTCCTTGGCAAAACAGCTTTTTGATCCAAGACCCTTGCTTTTCTTTCCTCGCAGGCATTGTAGTCAAATAATCCCCCCTTTTTGCTTGTTTCCCTTTGGCCGTGAAAATCTGGGATGAACTCTTCACATCAAACGTATCATCTATCGTTCCCGGCGACAATTCTTCCAATTTCTCATATGCTGCCCCCCTAACTCCTTTCTCTTTGCACAAAACAGTAATCATACAAGGAAATGGCATACTAGCAGTAATCAATGTATTAGCCTTAAAATCACGCAGTTGAGTAAAAATGAACATGGCCCAATCAACTACCAACTCACTAGCAGCGAATGCAAACAAAATCTCTCCCTCCTTCCTTGCTGGTCTACTCTCCGAGCCTCGGGGATACAGATTATAATGGATCACTTTATTCAAAAACCTAAAACTTCCTTTAAAATTTCCGGGCACATGAGGTAATGAAGCCAAAGAGGGGTCACTATACAATATCTCATTCACAACTTGCAAATCAATCATCTCATCCTTCCTAGGGTAATTCACAGATTCGGGAGGGGGCCTTTGAATATTCAAATACCTAGCAATATCATTCGGAGTAATCACAATGTCAACTCCCCCAACCCTTGAAGCAATTCCAACAGCCGGATTATTTTCCCAATCACCCTCAGGAATAACCATAAACTTGTAAAACTCAATAACAGTATTTTTATTATATCCAAGCAACTTTTCAGTCCAGAAATCCAAACCTCTTTGCTGAATGTACCGAAGCCCTATATGACCCTCCGGCAATGCCTTTGCATCCACTTGCCTCTCATTTCTGAACTTCCTGCCCGCAAAACTGTTCTCCCAAGTCAGCCTCTTATCCATTGCAATCTGAGCCGGAGTCCTACGCCTCCGCTTGGGCCGAGAACCACTAGCCTCCTCGGGCTGATTTTCTTCCTCACTGTCTGCCATAAAATCATCCTCTTCTTCGATTTCAGATTGGGAAGGGGCTGCCCGGTGAGCGGTTTGCTTGATCCTTGGCATTGTGGGAAAAAGGAATTTTCGGATTTTTGGATGGGGTTTTTTCTAGGGTTTTGATTTTTTGGTGGAAAGATGGAATGTAGGGTCAAAATATGGTGGAAGGAGAGTATATGCGTGGAAAATAAAGAAGAATTTCGGACTTTTTGGAGTAGAAGATGGAAAATTTCGAATTAAAGGTGAGAGGTGGGTTTACCTTGTTTTTGGCTTTGGATCCTGAAATTGATGGAAAAATCCGGAGTGTTCTTGAGGGGAATGAAGGATTTGGTGATTTAATGGGGAGATATGAGGGATTTAGTGGGTGATTGGAGGGATTGAGGCTAGGGTTTGGTGGTGGAATAGGGAGAAAAGTTAAGAAACAGTCGGGTTCTGAAGGTGGGATAATTTTGCCTTGGTTTCTGACGAAGCAATGATCTGATTTGCCACTTAAATCCCCTCGGCATCGATGTCAAATACTATACTCCATCGATGCCGAACCTGTTAACTGGCTGGTGCGATAGTACCCTCGGCAGCGATGTAATTTCTTGTTTCCCATCGATGCAAATGCTGTTAACTGCTGGGTTGACTAAGCACTTCGGCAGCGATGGCTCCTTATTAATCCCATCGATGCCGAACCTCTTAATTCCTAAAGTTTTTGCTTTGCTTCAATTTGATCCCCACAACTTCCAATCACTTCAGATAACACCCCATAAACACCTTTTAGCAATGGACACTCAATCAAACCACCCTCCAAACAACCGGTCACCTAGGTTAAGGCAAAGAGCTGGAAAATAACAGGATGCAAAATGGGACAAGGTGACTCATTTGTGGTATGATCATGCAAAGAATGCCTTGTATCCTTTCCTAAGTGCGCTTTGGATTCCAAATTGATTGAAAATCGACATTTAAACACAATTAGACATGGACATGCGATTATTCACCTAACTACAAGCAATTTATTGGAAGGTGGGGATATGGACCAAAATTTGCTCAAAAACTTGCTCAAAACTTAACCAATTCAACTTTCAACTAAGCATGCGAATCAAGAAGTACAAAATTTTTAGGATTGCTATGAACTCTTGCCAACTAACAATTATTGAGCATGCAACAAGTCATGAACAAAACTAAAAACTATGACAAAGGGGCGGAATTGCAAGTAAAAACCTTTTATTTATTTTTGAAAATTTTCATTTTGTCATTTTTTTGGATTTTTACAATTTCTATTGTTTTTGAATTTTAAATTTTTTAATGTTTTTGGATTTTTAAATTAACACAAAACACAAAAATCAAACAAAAATCACATAAATAGCACATAAGCTAACCCCTCCCCCCAACTTAAAGCGATGCTATGCCCTCATAGCATTAGGAACAAGAGCGAAGAAAGGAAGAGTGCGCGAATGTACCGTCCAAGGGGAATGTCAACCCCTAAATACCTCGACCAAGTTGGAGGATTTTATGCCAATGTTTTGCTCCAGCCAGATTAGATGCTTCCAGGGTTTACTCCTTCGGTTCTACCAACTCGGAACCATAGCTAGTCACACAGGGCCATATCCAAAGCTTTATCGGACTAACAACCGCGGCACTTAGCCGCACCCATGCTTAGGGCTCCTGAACGCCTCACTCACTCCGGCTTTAGACCCAATCCACCAAGGCTGGTGTGGTAGCATATAAACCCTGCAGAAGACTTAAGAGAACGACCTTCCACAAAACAAATGACATTAGAACCACCGGCCCGTGTTATCCGGCTTCAAACCAAACGAAAATAAAAAGACAGAACATAAAGACAAAGGCAATGAACAAATGAAAACATGCAAAACAAAATGAAATGCACCACCCGATCATCACGCGATCACACGAGTCATACTTTTCTTCCCATTCCTCACCGGGGGGGTAAGTAATAGGTGGCTATACTAGACCGTTGAGAATGTGTTATGCTAGCGCCCGTAATAAAATCTATCGCTCGACCTCGCCAATCAATTAAGTTCAGCGTCCCCTAGGATCAAAAACAAGCAAGGACAAGATACAACCTAGCGTGCACTCCAAGCAATATCAAACCTCACTCACAGACCTAAGTTGCCTCCGATTAGGGGCAATCGCGGAGAGCATGGATCATTAACGATAGACTATTACAAAGAAGAACTAATGAAAGCCCTTGTTACACTAACACATTGGTGATATCTTTTCATGTGATTTATCTCCAAGATTTTATTCGATGCAAACATAAAACAAAACATAACTAAACTAAACAAAACATGCAAAGCTAAGCAACAGGGAACAAAGCAAGCAAGAAAAGCAAATTTGTACAGTATATACAAATTTAATATCAGAACTCGGAGCGTCAAAGTCACAGCTAGACTCCACCAAACAATGAAGTTCAGCGTCCCCTAAGATCGTAACCAGGCAAGCAACAAGATAGAACCAAGTGCGCTAGCATGGGAGTATCAAGGCCTAACCTAAGGGTCCCAATCGCCCCCGTTGGGGCTAATCTGGAAGGCGTGAGTGATTTACTGTGAATTACTCCTATAAGAAAAGCTAACTAAAGCCCTATGTCACTGATATTAAATGATTTGCCCTTCGAACCGGAGCTGGGCACACGATCCTTTTTTTAGTAGCGGCGTGCGGAGCTACATATACCCAAGTCAATGGTGGGTACCCCCTACCCGGGGGCCGGGTCCGACAAACAGTTAAGTTCAGCGGTTACGCTTGCGCTCCCCGTGCAATTTAATTCAAAACAAACTATCGAGCAAGGCCATCCGCGTAAGCAGGATCGACCAAATCTTCATCGGGCTCTCCAACTTCAAAACCTCCAAGAAAATGCTTAAGCCTTTGTCCATTCACCTTAAAAGAGGAACCATTGTTCATGTTCTCTACTTCTATTGCCCCATGAGGGAAAACGGTTTTAACAACATACGGACCGGCCCAACGTGACCGCAATTTACCGGGGTGAAGATGCAAACGAGAGTTATACAATAAGACTTTTTGGCCCGGTTCAAACTTCTTAATCACAATTCTCTTATCATGCTTTTCTTTGATTTTAGATTTATAAGCAATAGAGTGGTCATAAGCATTATACCTCATCTCCTCAAGTTCCGTCAATTGAAGCTTCCGGTGAGCGCCCGCAAGAGGTAGATTGAAATTAAGCTTCTTGATTGCCCAATACGCTTTGTGTTCAAGTTCAACCGGCAAATGGCAAGCTTTCCCATAGACGAGTCGATAAGGAGACATACCCAAGATAGTCTTGTAAGCAGTACGGTAAGCCCACAAAGCATCGACCAAGCGAGTTGACCAATCCTTGCGGGTAGGATTAACCGTCTTCTCCAAGATGTTCTTGATCTCGCGATTCGCTAGCTCCGCTTGACCATTTGTTTGAGGATGATAGGCCATTGAAACCTTATGAATAATTGAATATTTCCTCATCAAAGCAGCAACAGACCGGTTGCAAAAGTGAGACCCTTGATCACTGATTATAGCCCTTGGCATCCCAAATCTCGATAAAATGTTGTCCCTCAGAAATTCAACCACCACTGAATGATCATTCGTGCGTGTAGGAATCGCCTCTACCCATTTAGAAACATAGTCAACCGCTAACAGAATGTAGAGGTAATCGAAAGACGAAGGAAAAGGGCCCATGAAATCAATACCCCAGCAATCGAAGACTTCAATGATGATTATCGGAGTAAGAGGCATCTCATTTCTTTGAGTAACACACCCTAAGAGTTGACAACGAGCACAACCCCGGCAAAAGGCAAAGGTATCCTTGTATAAGTGCGGCCAATAAAATCCACATTGCAAAATCTTGGCGGCGGTCTTCTTAAACGAGAAATGACCCCCACAAGCCTCCGTATGACAAAATTTAATCACGCTTTGTTGCTCAGATTCGGGAACACAACGACGAATAAGTTGGTCGGCGCAATATTTAAAAAGGTATGGATCATCAAAGGAGAACCTCTTCACCTCGGATAGAAAACGGCGCCTTTCTTGAGCATTCCAATGAGGCGGAGTCAAACCCGTCACCAAATAATTCACGATATCCGCATACCATGGAGTTGTAGAGATTCCAAACAATTGCTCATCGGGAAAAGAGTCCACGATAGGAAGATTCGGTGTAGGTCCTCAAACTGTAGCCTCGACAAATGATCGGCTACCACATTTTCAACACCCTTCTTGTCCTTGATAGTCAAATTGAACTCTTGGAGAAGGAGAATCCATCGGATCAAGCGGGCTTTAGCATCTTGCTTCGTAAGGAGATATTTGAGAGCGGAGTGATCCGTGTACACAATGATAGGAGCACCACCAATTAGATAAGACCGGAATTTATCCAAAGCGAACACCACCGCAAGTAACTCTTTCTCCGTGGTTGTATAATTCACTTGAGCATCATTCAAGGTTTTGCTCGCATAATGAATCACATAGGGATGCTTGTCTTTCCTTTGTCCCAAAACGGCTCCCACAGCATAATCGCTTGCATCACACATAAGCTCGAAAGGTAAGCTCCAATCCGGTGGTTGCACAATAGGAGGGGTGGTAAGACTAGCCTTTAGCTTGACAAACGCTTGCTCGCATGCGGGGGACCACTCGAAAGGTACGTCTTTAGCAAGAAGTTGGCACAAGGGTCGAGAAATAGCACTAAAGTCCTTGATGAATCGGCGATAGAATCCGGCGTGCCCGAGAAATGAACGGATGTCCTTCACACACTTTGGAGTCGGGAGATTGGAAATGAGATCGATCTTTGCCTTATCCACCGCGATACCATCCGATGATATAATATGACCCAAAACAATTCCTTGAGTGACCATGAAATGACACTTTTCCCAATTCAGCACCAAATTCTTCTCTTCACATCTTATCAAAACTTTTTCTAAGTTGGCCAAGCATGACTCGAACGAGTCGCCAAACACAGAAAAATCGTCCATGAACACCTCTAATATCTTCTCGACCATATCACTAAAAATCCCCATCATGCATCGTGAGAAAGTCCCCGGAGCGTTGCATAACCCAAACGGCATCCGTCGATAAGCAAAAGTTCCGAAGGGGCAAGTGAATGTCGTCTTCTCTTGGTCTTCTAGAGCGACTTCGATTTGATTGTACCCAGAATATCCATCCAAGAAACAATAGAATGCATGTCCAGCTATCCTCTCCAAGATCTGATCGATAAAAGGCAAGGGAAAGTGATCTTTTCTGGTGCTGGCGTTGAGCTTGCGATAGTCAATACACACCCGCCATCCCGTCTGAACACGAGTTGGCACAAGCTCATTCTCCTCATTGCGCACAACGGTTACCCCAGATTTCTTTGGTACGACCTGAACTGGACTCACCCATTTACTATCAGCAATAGGATAAATGATACCCACATCGAGCAACTTTAAGACTTCCGCTCGGACCACATCTTTCATAATCGGATTCAAACGACGTTGGGGTTGGCGAGACGGCTTTACATTATCCTCCAAAGCAATATGATGAGAGCACAAAGTAGCATCAATCCCCTTAATATCCGCGATGGTCCACCCGATAGCCTTCTTATGCCTCCTTAATGAATCAAGCAATTTTTCCTCCCGAGGATTCCCAAGAGAAGAAGAAATAACCACAGGATAAGTCTCGTGATCTCCAAGATAAGCATATTTCAACGTGTCGGGCAAAGGTTTCAATTCCAGTTTCGGTGGCTCAATACTAGATGGTAGAACTTTCTTCTCAAGTGGGGGAAGCTCTTCGAATTCATCGCACTTTGGGACCCAAGAATGCATAGCACACGCTTCATCTTCCTCATTAAGCAATGATAATAAATAATTCACTTCAGAAGACTCAAGAAATTCGGCCTCTTCGGTGGTAAGAGCAACTTCCAAAGGATCGCTATAAAGCAACTCATCCACGTGTTCCTCCACAAGAGTATCAATAAAGCTCACTTCATTCACGTTCTCATCATCCCCCATTTGACTGCCCACATTAAAAACATTGACTTCCATCTTCATGTTACCGAAAGTCATATTAAGAAGTCCATTTCGACAATTAATAATAGCATCCGCTGTGGCTAAGAAGGGCCTTCCGAGAATTACCGGAGTAGAAGTAGCCAAAGAATCATTTGGATTAGTGTCAAGAATCACAAAATCCACCGGGTAGACAAACTGGCCAACTTGAACTAGAACGTCTTCTACTACTCCCCTTGGTGTACGAACACTCCGATCGGCCAACTGTAGCGTAACTCGAGTAGGTCTCATCTCCCCCAACCCAAGTTCTTGATAAACAGAAAACGGAAGCAGATTGACACTTGCACCAAGATCAAGTAGAGCTTGCTCGATACGCTTCCCTCCAATGGTGACAGCAATGGTGGGACTCCCTGGATCCTTGTATTTCGGAGCAATACTCGTCTGAATAATTGAACTCACTTGCTCGGTCAAGAAGATCTTCTTTTGAACATTCAACTTGCGCTTTCGAGTGCATAGATCTTTAAGAAACTTGGCATATGACGGAATTTGCTTAATCGCATCCATTAGAGGGATGTTGATCTTCACTTGATTGAACAGCTCATGCAATTCCGCATTCAAATTGGGTTTCGCCAAGGCTCTCAAACGGTTGGGAAATGGAGCCGGTGTTGGAATGACTTTAGGATCCGCATCACTTTGTTCCTTCGCCTTACCCTTGCCATTTTCCTTTGAAACATCTTCACTTGCCTCCTTGGGAGATTCCCCAAGAGACGGTGTAGGACTTGAACGATCGATAGGAGGAGGCAACAAAGACGGCTCCGGAGGCATCTCTACTTGGTTATCCACCACCTTTCCACTCCGAAGAGAAATAATCGCCTTTGCTTGCTCGGGGAAAGTCACCGAAGAGCTAGCAAAGTGAAGACCTTGAGGATTAGGTGGAGTGGACATCGTTTGCGGATTAGGTTGAGGTTGCGTTGGAAACTTCCCTTTCTCTTGTTGAAGCATACCCACGGTAGTTGTCAACTTTCCCAACTGATTTCTGATATCATTCATCATCTGAGTTTGTTGCTCATTGATTGCGGTTTGACTTTGCAAAAGAGCACTAAACTAATCTTCCCAAGAACGCTTTGGTGGTTGTTGAAACTGAGCAGGTGGTTGCTGAAATTGATTAGCATGTGGGAATGAACTAGATTGAGCAAATCCCGGTGGACCCTGAGCTTGAGAGAAACGGAAAGCATTTTGAGGTTGCTTCCAAGGCACTTGAGGAGCGGGAGGAACTTGAGAAGGACCCCCTTCATTAGATTGATTCCAACGGAAAGCCGGGTGTTGACGTGTACCCGGATTATAAGATTGAGCATAAGGATCAAAACGTTGCACGGCCTGAACTTCCTCCGGAGGAATCCCATTAATCACATTCTTCAAAGCCGGGATGTTTGGACATGTCTCGGTAGAATGACCCACCATCTCGCAAATAACACAAACGTCCTCAACTTGGCGTACCACTTTGACCTCTTGAGATTGAGCACTTTTAAGTTCCAACTTGTCAAGCTTTCGAGCGATCTCC
The DNA here is from genome assembly GCA_019656295.1 of Rhododendron mucronatum var. ripense. Taxonomy (NCBI): domain Eukaryota; kingdom Viridiplantae; phylum Streptophyta; class Magnoliopsida; order Ericales; family Ericaceae; genus Rhododendron; species Rhododendron mucronatum. The sequence goes on from BPLT01000247.1 coordinate 133,173, forward strand.
TCCAAGCGAGTTTCAAAAGCACTTTGCTCCGAGATAGAAAATTTCCCCGTACCAGTAGGACCTTGATTGAACATAGCTCTCTCCCCCGGATCTGTAAACTGCCACGCTTGAGTTTTCTCGGCCAAAGACTCATAATAATCCCAAGCATCCTCCGGTGTCTTTCCCATAAAATCACCTCCACCCAAAGTATCGAGGAGCTTCTTACTCTCTTGAGAACACCCCATATAGAAATAGTTGACTTGAAGATACAACGGAAAATTGTGATGAGGAACCGCCATGAGTAGGTCCTTGTACCGTTCCCAATACTTGTGAAAAGTCTCATCCTCCCTTTGCTTGAAATTCTGAATCTGATCCATAAGCAATTTCGTTCGACTTGCCGGAAAGAACTTTGTAGTGAAAGCATCTTGAACCTCCCTCCAAGTACGCAATGAACGAGGCTTCAAGGAATTAAACCATTGTTTTGCCTTATCCTTCAAAGTGAACGGAAATAGCTTAAGACGAGCTTGATCAAGTTGATTCTGAGCAGGGACCAAGGAATGCAAAACAGACTCAAACTCCCGGATATGAGAATACGGATCCTCCAACTCTCGGCCCCGAAATTCTGGAATTACCCGAAGATACTCAGCTTTAAATTCAAATACATTCCCAGCAGCTGGAGTCGGAATAACGATAGGCGATATTTGAGGACCCCTTTCTGGATTGAGATATTCGCGAAGAGTACGAACAGCAGCTTCTTCGGCCATTGGGCCTTTGCGAATAAGCTTGCGATTTACTTTGCGAGGTGGAGAATGCGCAGGATAAGCCCGAGTGATACTCCGAATTTTAGGCGGAGAAGAAGAACGATGAAGCCGATTGGAAGTCGGGCTTCGGAACACAGGCATACACAAAAAGAGATACTACTAACTAACTACTACCAACAAGCTATCAGACTGGAGGGGCTAGGCCGCCACCTCAACTCAACAAACAGAATATGCGAGGGGTTATGCCACCGCCTCGGCTAAGCAATGCAATCAAGCTAAGCTAAGTAGACTAACAAATTAAACTAACTAACTAAGCACACACTCCATATTTAGCTTGGCTTCGTTACACCTCAGGTCAGACATCACAGTCAGGTTAGAGGTATCCACCAAACTAAACACGAGCCACTAACACATAAACTACTAAACTACTACTACTACTAAGAGACGAAAGCGGGATACTTACAGTGGTTTGTCGAACCTCCAAGAAAGCCATAATAAGAAATCCCCGGCAACGGCGCCAAAAATGCTTCGCTATTACTTCCGTGTAGAAGAATATTGCCCCAAGCGTAGGGCTAATAAGTCGGTTGAAGCATAATAAACCGGAGAAGTCCGGGATCGTACCCAAGGGAATTAGTTCATGGCTTGCCTCGGATTGTTAGATGCAAGTAGGGTTTTCGACTTTTAGCCAGTCAACTTGGTTTTACTTTAAACGGTAGAATTAAAATGGCTAAATTAAGAATTAAATAACTAGAAAAATATAGGGTAGGTCTAGGAATCCTAGCATTCACGACTCGGGCTAAATTGCACTTTTCACCAATTTACGCGATTTAAAATACACAATTGTAGGTATCTAAACCGGGAAAAAGAGATTCGATTATTAAGCTAGCTCTAGAATTCATTCGATAACCACCTCGAGCGTAAGAGCTCTAAGCATCATGTGTGGTGAGTAGGCGAGGCTCTCACCTACACATGATCAAAGAGGTTAACACCTCGGCGGTATACCAAACAAATCCGAGCCCCACGTTAATTTTCAAATCTAAAAATTAAAGCCTTTTTTTGGTGAAAAATCCAATTTTTGCCCAAGCCATGGGATGCTAATCATCCCATGACCTAACCCTTGAAACTACTCACACATATCTAGAGAGATAAGAGCAAGCAAAAATCTACTAAACATAATTGAAATGCAAGACTAGAAGAATATTAGCTTAAAAGATAGATCGGGAACTAAGGAACAACTTTAATTAAAGCGACTGTATCAAAAACTAACTAAATAAGGCAGAAATTAAAGTATTCAAGAGCTGGAAATGAAGAACAAGTAAGAGCAATACCAAAAAGCTCAAAAGTATCTAAGCTAGATCTAGAAAATTGTACCAAAAAACGTTCTACTCTAATTGTTTCGGATCCCCTTTTACATCATGCCTGGAATATTCCCTCGGATATGCCCCTCTAATGCCCTCGGCATCGCTGGCAACGGTCATAAGCTAGGCCACTAAGGGGCTCGGCATCGATGCCAAGCCATAAGTCCCATCAATGCCGAAGGCCATAAGGATCTAGAGCACTAAGATGCTCGGCATCGATGTAAAGCATCAGGTCCCATCGATGCCGAGGGCCATAAGGCCTTGCTCGGGCGTTTGCTGCTACACTGCTCGGGCGGTGAGGTCTTGCCTTGCCTTGCCTTGGCGTCGCCTGTCTTGCCTTGGCGTCGCCTATCTCTGCCTTAGCAATGGCTTCTTCTGCCCGGGCTGAATGTCTCTCTTTGGCTCTGCCTTGGCGTTGCTCAGCTGTCGGTCACGCCTTAGCCTTGGCCTCGCCTTGCTCAGCCTTGACGTCGGGTAACTTTTGCTTGAGATGCGCCTTGGCCGTCGGGCAATTCCAGGCCATGACATGCCTTAAGCTTTTAAAGCTCCTTATTGAGTGATTTACCTACAAAACAAACCAAACAACTCTACAAAACAACTAAGTTAAAAACAATTAATTAAAGAGTAAATTAAACTAAACCTAGACACTAGCGCACCCTTTCATTACATTTCTGGGTGCTTATCATGAGGTTTTAATCATGACCAATGCCAATGATTTCTCACTAAGGGCAAATCACAAATCAAATATCACCTAAACAAGTGATAATCAAAAGTGACTAAAACAACATAGCGGAAGCAAAAACCAGCTTTTATTGATAACAAACCAAAGTCTTGCACAGGTTTTACAAACCAATAGGGTAAACCTCCAAGAGCTGTGCTTACCTACAAATTTACAAACTAAACAAATCATATACAAAGCTAAGTGACCATGAAACATAACTTCCTTTCTACAAGCTTCCAAATATAAAACACATCTCAAAAGTAACACGCCACCACACTACGCGTCGCTTCCTGAAAGGTGGAAAAGAAAATACATAAGCCAAAGCTCATGTGAATGATTAATACAAAACTCACATGCTTTCCATGGACAATGCAAAATAATTTGATAGTATCTCAAAACAAAGAACTCAAATCCATAAGCCTAATATAATACACATTCCGCTATTCAAAATTCAAAAGCTACTAGGCGTCCCTGGTAGTGGATAAGCCAGACGTCTACGCATTATCTCAAAGCACACACCAACCTCAAACACCCCTGCACATTAAGCCGACCCCTAGCAAGACCAAACATTGGGAATGCCTTTAAATAGATTCGCAAATATTTCACAAATATGTCCACCTTCCATTACTATTCTATGGAGTACACAATTTATAAAACTTGTTCAAATAAGCTCGTTAAGGAAAACAAGTTCAAAACCATGTAATTTAGGTATTAAATCACTTACCTCGGCTCTACGAACCACCCGAACTTCCTATAATAATTAGGCAATGGAAACACAATTAGAAACTGTTAAACATGCTTAGATATAACTTAAATAAGGTCCTAAACACATTTAATAATACTTTAAGAAGTTAGATAACTAGTCTTAAGAAACAACAGACATGCAAACTGCAGTTCCACCAACTTCAACTCTAATTCTGACTTTGCCCAGGAAAATTTAAGGTGCAAACTCTATATATTTTTGAAGGTCTATGTGTCTAGTTTCAAAATTAGAAATCGGATCTCAATTTCATCGCTCGAGCTAAAAAATATGACCGTTTCCGTAAAGTGTGACGATGCTGTCAGCACAGCAAATACCACAACAGCAGGTCGGTTAACGAATTTTAACTCCTTCCACATTTTGAGTTAGGTTTTGAAAATTTTACACAATAAAATAGACACATACATGCATCTTCAGTAAAAATGTCAAAAAATATTAAGGTCGGAAAGTTGGTGAGAAAAATTCCTCAAAAACATAGCAGATTCAATTCTGATGAAGCTCTAAATTGCCCACCCACAAGCTATACAAATTTCTGAAGTAAAACCCAAAAATTCACCTCGAAACTCATACAGAAACTTCACAAAACATAAGAAAACTTGAACATACTTATGGGCTACCTCAAATATACCAAATTCATGAATCACACAAACTTTAAACATGTCAATTTCTAGGATTTGAATGAGGTTTATGGGTCTTCACCACAAACTTCAATCTCTACCCTAAATCCACTTAGATTCAGCACTTCTAGCAAAAATTGAACATCAAGAACAAGAAATTTTACTCCTCTAGGCATATACTTACCAAATTAGGCTTCAATCCAAGTCTAAAAATCTCCTAGATTTTCCTCTTCTTTTTTTTCCTCTTCTCACTGAACAGTTCTCCCTCTCTCTCTATCTCTCTCTCTCTGAACGGTGGTGATATGAACAAGAAGGGAATTAGTTTTATAAGGAAAAGTTATCATGTGTGTACAAGTGCATGGCCTATCTTGTGCTCCTAATTCATTTAACAAGTAAAACATGTTTCTAGCTCACATAATTAACCCCAAACATAACACATTATCAAACTTTAAATATAATTAAAGAATCAGGGGCATTACACAGACGAACTGAGATAGCTAGACAATCTTAAGGATGACATGTAAAAGCAAGGGTTAAGTTTGACCTTGGGCCTTCTCACCTTTCCGAACCCTGATTATCTCAGCCCACTACAATAGGCCCTCTATTCCTCCTTCACAAGGTTGACAGGGAAGGAGGAATTGAAAAGTGTGGCCGAACGATAAATGAATTTACATTGATCTGCCGAAACACTTCCTCCAACCGATTCGTTTAATGAAAGATATTCCCGTAATTAATGCTTCTGTAACCGCCATTCCTTGAACCTCCACGTGGCAGACAGGCATTGGTGGTTCAATATGGCGCATCCCGTCCACAGGACGATTCAATTTCGGGGGTTACGCCTCGTATCCTTCCTCATGTATATGGGGGGGGGGGGGGGGGGGGGGGGGGGAGGAAATTACTTTTTCCTCCTCAAGCTTTTAGTCGTTCTTGCCCTCTCTCTGCAAAAATCGTTCCAAACTCGAAGAATCGAAGCTTTTGCTTCGTTTTGATCTCAGTTTCTACTCAATTTTCAAGTATTTCTCCATTCTCCATCCATTTCTTTGTGTTTACTCGTTTTTGTGCAAGTTTTTGGCCCAAAATAGGGATTTTGGTCACTGCTTGCATTGTTGTGCACTGTAGAACACTGTTGAACACCTAGAAATGCACAGTGATCTTCAAAGTGTTCTTTCGAATGAATAAACATCTTCAACTGGTGTTCTTTTGAGCTTATGAACACCTTCAATTCTTCCGAACTCTAATAAGTAACAAATGAGATCATCAATTTAACTAAACAATACCTAAGATGCCAAATGATAGAACAGACTGATCTAATGCACAACTTTACGAAACACTCGGCATTTCTGGATGGTACATAACTGTTCATGAGTTTCTTAGTAGAACGACAAATGAACACTGAACGTAGGCACTTTTAGGACTTTTGACCATGCAATCAGCTAACGGTCTTCCACCTTGCACTTTTGTTTTAGGTATGGTGTCATCCTTGTCTTTTTCGATGAGGATCATTTCTGATAAGGGAGCTTCAACGAAATCCAAACAGTCGGATCCAGAGATTTTCGATGCCATTAGGAGCTAACTCTCGTAGCCCGGTTCAACTGTCTACACTGGTCATAATGAACAAAGAATGATTTTAAAACAAATTTATAAGAAAAATACAAAAATGAAAAAAAAAATGAAAATTTAGTGGGTGCCCGGGCCTCCACTAGCTCTCATTGCCTTCGGCATTGACGTCTACCCTCTGCCAATCTCACCCAACCAGTGCCAATAAATCACCAAAGTTTTCAGACGGTGTATCTCACCGGTGAAATAACCAGTCCCTCGAAACTATCGAGAGAGAGTAGTTGGGCCTTCATTTTTTGGGACAAAAATTACTTGCTTGCGCTAGTCTTCGATCTTCATCTAGTTTTCAGCAGGCCCGCTACGAAGTGGCTTCAACATATAACTGGGCTCCAAAACTAACTCTAGTAGGCCGGTTCAACTTCCTATGTTGGATAGAACAAACAAAGAATGATTTTGAAAAAAATTATAAGAAAATACAAAATTAAAAAATAAAAATAAAAATTCAGCGGGTGCTCGAGCCTCCACTGGACCCCTCACTGCCTCCGGCATTGACATCTACACTCTGCCAATCTCATCAAACCAATGCCAGAAAATCACCGGAGTTTTCATATGTTGTACCTTGTCGGTGAAATAACTATTCCCTCCAAAGTATGGAGAGATTGGTTGGGTTTTCAAATTTTGGGCCCAAAATTACTTTCCCGCACTAGTCTTCGATTTTCATGTGGTTTTTAGCAAGCCCACTACAAAACTACTCTAACATATGTAATTGGGCTCTGAAACTAACTTTAGGAGGCCGGTTCAACTGTCTACGTTGGTCATAATGTTCTTTTGCTAATTATTGAGAAGAATAAGTAACAATTTTCCCTCTTATCAAATCTTTACTTCAATTCAAAAAGGGAGAATAATAATATTGAGGTTGTTCATCTTGTGCAAAATTGGAATGAGTTTTAGTGCATGGGTGATGTCTACTTTACACTTCCGTGAAAAGAAAACGTGAAGTAAAAGAGCTAAATTCCTATATATGTAAATTCAATGACCGGACGCAACTTTATTCGACTTCAAAATTTATGTCGAAATAAATTGCTTAAAGAACCAAAGTAGAATACAGTAATTCCTAGCATGGCTAAGTTAGGGTTCTGTCTAATATTCGACAAGTTCCGTTGACGATATGAACGTTTTGGGACTCGGTTACATCATTCATTGGAATTAAACATTCATGAGCAAAATTGAAAGAGCAACTTTTCCCCAAATTAGAACTAAACTATGGCGAAAAGTTTGGCTTTACATCAAAAACATATTCTGATCGATATATAATCAAATGGACTATGTAACATATATACTTGGTCGATCTATTCAGGAATTATATGTGGCACGAGTTTGAAGAATACCCAACTGCTTGGTCTCAATATCTAGCTTGGTTTGTGTTTGTGCTACACCCTGTGGTTGTTAACAAAAGTTTCTTCGATTAATCAAACAACACTGAATTTCCACCAAATTGTATGTGGGCCTTGTTAGTTTATATGTGGGTCAAGTTATGGTTCCCTATTGTACTTGGGCTTCTTCCAAGCAGCCCTATTTTGTCACTGCCTACCCGTCCAAGTATTAGGACAAAATCAAGGCCAACTTTATAGTTTCTTTTTAACCCGGCCCGCCCGGCTATGTGGTCCAAACCGAATCCTTTCTCCTTATTGAAAATGCATGCACTCCAAGAAAGACATCTTCATCGCATGAGATGAAAGCAAATTAATCACATTTTCCAAGCCAACTAAATAACTACATCTAACATGCAATTATAAATAAATAAATGCGTATATATCCAACAGAGAAAAAAACACAACTTTAATTGTAAGTAATTAAGTAAGCATGCATGCAAATGAGAATTTGTGTACGTAGAAGCATTTTTCGAAGTTTCAACCCCACCACGTACTTGTTCAATTTCCAGACTCCTACCTACGTACGTACGTGCAATATTTTACAACAATTTCTCAAACCTTTCTTTCTTTCTTTTTCCTGCTAAGCTTCAAAGCTACTAGCTAGCTCTTGGAATCGATCATCACAAGTTCACAACTACTACTAATTAATATGATCATGGAAATTGAAAATTTCAGAGCTTTGAAGGCCAGTAAATTAGTAATTTATAGAAAGCTCAAACGCAAATCCAAAGGAGGATGATCCCTGAATTGATAGTTAGCCCCAATCCCAATGTTGTACGAGAAGCAGGGGTTAGCCAGCTCCTTGCATTCATTGAATGAGTTCAATGGAAACAACTCCAACGTCTCAATCACTCTCTCAGGCTCCACCACTTGATTTACCTCTCCAAAATCTGCCATGGAAATTAAGAACGTGAATCTAATTAGGAAAACTTTTTATGCGAAAAGAAAAAAAGTTACTCAAAAATTCTATTAAAAATGATTTCAGTTGAAAGATGAGGCCCAATGGTAAGTCTTTTTGTTCAAAGTGAAAGCACCACAATATATATACCAGATTATTGAGTACTGTACGTGAAGATTACTTTGAAACCACATTACTAGTAAGTAGGCATATCATATCATGAGCACCACTTCATAAATAAGTATACTTTCAATAACGCGGTGGTCTCATACTGTACATGAGAATAGTACGTGATGATCATCATGCTTCTTAATTTGAAATAGACGGTTGTTTATGCAGTTTTCACCGGCTTCTTAATTTATCTCTTTCTCTTATAAAAATAAAGCACAGAATAATAATAAGGTTAGTTCGAAACATTTTCTTGTCATAAAATTTCTATCTGGTTATAGGAAATATTAGTCAAGACTCAAGGACTTGATAAAAACGTACTACTAACATAAGCTAGGATGGCTAACAACGTTAAGCTTTTTATTCAGAGATGATAGTTAGCTTACATTTAGTAGAGGAAACCTTGTGCTCTTCGCGATAATGGATCTCATGATGTTGTTGATGATCTGCAACTGAAACTCTGCGACGCTTCTGTCTCTCCCTAGCTTTATGATTCTGAAACCAGTAAAAAACGTTCTTGCTCTCGATCTTCCCATAAAAGCTCAGCTGGGATGATATCTTTTGAATCTGGTCAGTGCTCGGGGTTCTGAGCCCAGACCTGAACAGGTCAGTCAGAACTCTGACCTGTTCAGTCGTCGGATTCCACCGCCCGCACTTATTACCACAGCCTCCACCGCCACCGCGTGGCTTAAGACAAAAGCCTGACATCCCATCATCCATTTCTAAAGTTCTGAACCTCTGAAGTTTGCTACTACTTCTGAGCCTCTGAACTCAAAAAGACTAGAGTTCGTGTGCATATATAAATACCAAAAAAGTGGATGATTTTGTTCCCTTTTTTAATTTGATTAGTGTGTGTGTGTGTGTGTGTGTGTTAAAACGTATTGTTTATGTGCACTCTGTGCTTTGATTTTAGAGAATGGGGGAGGTAGAACTTTGAGGATTTGATCGCATTGTTTTTTGGCCTGGTTTTTTTTGTGCAAAAAGAGAAAAAGGAGAGATAGACATGCACAAAAGCTGCCACTGTTCAAACATTTCGGTCGGAGAGCAGACAAAGAGGTAAGTTCTCCAATTCTGTATAAACTACTCTTATATATTAAACACTATCATGTTCGATTACAATAATACTTACCATGTTAAGAGTGATGGAATAAGCATTTTATAAGTCTTTTGTCTCTATACTTGCTATGTTAAGGTGAGTATCATGTCTACGGCAAGAGATCTGCATCTCAAATATTTTTTTGTTTTTGCCTCCATCATGTTTTGAGATTGGTATGTTTGCATCCTGGTAAAGGGTAATTAGATAGAACTGACAAAAAATCATAATAGAGAATTTGTTTGTCATATTCAGCTCAAAGCCAAATTCCACTGTCAACAAGTATCATAATGTTATAGTGAACACCTATGTGTATCACATTTGGATATCATTTTATGTAGTACCCGACATGAACCTATACGATGTGCAATGAATGAGCTGACCGTACAGTTTAAGAAATTTTATGAAGAAACTACAACAGTTATGAAAGAAATTTAAAATCAATGTAGGGGCAGTCGCACGTTGTAGCTCATCCACCCTTGCTCCTTCCTTGTGTCTTATATATAAGAGTGGGTTAATAGATTATATTCTGGACATCTTAATTGAGGTAACTATACAGCTTATTGTTTTTGTAGTAGTAGGTTAGCTAGCTAGTGCAATGGCTCCAAACCCACAAAGACGTATGAATAATACAAAGTTTTCTGATATACTAGTAGAGATGTGTTGGTTAAAGATCACATGAAATGGTAACTAGGAAAGAAGGTTGGTTGGAGTGAAAGTCAAAGTTCCCAGATTGTCTGATCTTAATTGGACGGGTGTGATCAAAATTCCCTGACATGCATACTGAGTTTTAGTTGACCAAGGAGTCAAAAATTGCTTGGACTAATAAAGCTTCTTTTAATGGTGTATAATGGGGACAGATAGTAGAAGACAGTAAAATATACCACTCCAATTTTTCAGATTTGAGAGAGAGAGAGAGAGAGTACTCAGAGAGAGGAACAAGTAGAAGGGGACCAAATTTGGCTTTACTCAAATCCAGTGGCTCCTGTCTCTGCCAAATGAAAGCTCTTTATTGATAAGTCATGTTTGAAATCAGGGAGCTTTAAATATAAAGAAATTAGACTGTAGATTTGACTCATTTTTTTTGGTTCTAGCTAGGTGATCACTGCGGGATGCATACAAAAAACATACTGTAATATTGTAATTTATGTAGGAATTTGTTCTGTTTGTTTATCAGGAACTAATTGAGGATTTGAGAAGTTGAAAATCATAAGCATGTGTTTCTGATTTTAGAAAATCTTATTGGCGGACCAATCTGTAAAGAAGGCTTTAGAAAGGCCAATCGCACGCATCCAAAATGTTTTGATGGTCCGGATTGAAAATTTATTATGACTGGTAACAATTAATTGTGACTAGTCAAAATTAAAAATGAATCTCAGCCATTAATTGCGCAAATGGATGACTGAGATTGCACTCCATGAATAAGTTTCTCGATATCTTCTGATTTAGGAGTATGCAGATTTTAGAGGTATAGTACCAACATATTAGACTAGTACAAGACCAGCTCATGTTGGCTAATATCCAATTTGAGAAAAAGGATTTACAAATCTTATTACAGTTGTCTCTGCAAAATTATACTTTTAGAGAAATGGGATGTTTCCAATAGCCACGTCCTTGAACCAACAAAACAGGGACGACACAAACTCATTGGAGGCCTTTAGGCCAAATTTGAGTGTGAGACCTTTGAGAGAGATGATGTATTGATCTTAAATACGGGAACGGGTACAGTGCACACCTAGTGTACAATATTGCATTCATAATATTTATCATTGAGAGGCATAATATTTTTCCAAATAGGCGTAATGGTGCATACCGTATGCACCCTTAACTGTTGAGAGGCATAACATTTACTCCTTAGAGACATAACATTTGTCAAAAATAGGCATGAACATATTTAGTTATATATAGGGTGCGTATTGGAGCTTTTCCCCTTTCACATTTCACCTATATATTTTTCTTTTGGAGATTTCAATCTAGAAATACCTGAGCATCTAGCGTAAATAGTTCTAGAATATGAGAGAGTTGATCTAATGGAATGATCAAGCCAGATAAAAAGATCTTTTCTAGAATGCCTTTGTACCTAACTTAACTAAGGCTCTTCATCAATTGAAATAACTTTTGAAAAGTCAAGATTATACACTACTTACATACATGAATCTATTAGTACACGTAGTCAAGACTTATATTACTTACATACTTAACATATACTGGTCTTAGCATACTTTAGTTTTGGTTTTCCCTTTCGATGATAAGCATGTTTGCTCCCAGCTTTGGTACGTGTTTCAATTTGTGTGGTTCCTTTTCTTTTTCTTTCATTTGACTCTTTGTTAGGATGATTGTTTGTTTCTCATTATACTCTTTATCGAGTTAATAATATATTATTATTTTTCCCGATAAAAAAAAAAAAAGAAAAAAAAGTGAGGCCTCTCTAAATTGAAGACATTAGACGCAAGTCTTAATAATAGCCTAGTGCTTGGGCACCCAACATCAAAAATAAATGGGCTACCTGATCGATGAAACCTCAACTTAAATTTACAAGAGATGAGCAAGAAGCTCCCACTTCCCTTTGATGTTAAAGTAGACAAAGCTAGCTAAAATAGGACAAGAGTCTAAAAGGCTAATGTTGTTTCAGAATCATAAATATTACTCTGTGTCTTGTGATTAGTCAAAAATAGTGGGGTGGGTATGCCCACTTACTAGTTTGATCCCCTCTTTTTTTCATTTTTTGCGCTCCTCTTGTCCCTTCCCTTCGTAATTAATTAACAAGAAACCAAATTAATTACGTTCAATCATCAGCACGGTTAGTTACACGCAAGAAACCAAAAAGTAGCTAGTTTGTCTCTGCCTTCCTGGAAAACGGCCACAACTTGGGGCACCCACTGCCAGTATTTCCATTTCATTATGAGAAAACGGCCGGCCACAACGTTCGCATTACTTTCTCGGTGAATTATGGCTTTCTTTCTAATTATCAGAAGTTCGGTACTCCAAGCTCGTAGTTTAAGCCTCTTAATTACTTGCTGTCGTGCTTCCATTCAACCAACCTCTTATCATTGGCGGGGCTACTAAGGGGCCTAGTGGGGACCTGTGTGGCGCCCACCCCCCCCCCCCCCCCCCCCCCCCCCCCCCCCCCCCCCCCCCATTAAAAACTAATTTTTTAAACCGTAAGAGTTGTCCAGGTCAGCTTAAACATGCACCTCAATTATTCCCCTCTTCGGTTGGGTCAAGAGCAGGCTATTCACATTGGGATTAGTGGATTCACAAAAAATCACTCTTGCGGCCTGGCCCCAAATTCATATTTACCTTCTTGTATTTCTGAAATAATATTTCTTATTCACATAAGTTTTATATTTCATGTATATCAGTTGATTATTGAGGAAGCTTTGAACACCAACATCCGACTACGTAAAGTTTTGAATATCAATTTTTTGCATTCAGGAATGATAAAGTTTAAATTTATTCTTTCATAGTAATATATACGTTAGCTCTAAGATCTAACAAATGCTAGTTTATAGAGCCCAATTTTATTTCATTTAAGCACCCTAAATTATGTAAATGAGATCGTGTGGTAAAGACACTGCATGTTCTCGGATGATATGATAGCAATAATACTTGAGATTAATTCTTCAACTTTATCAAAACCGTTCAATAAAAACTTGAATGACTAGATTTAGTCTTTAAAAATGATGGAACAAAAATTCCTTTCATTGTTCGGCCCCTTCTCTGATTTCATTTCTTGGCTTCGCCACTGACTGTTTCGGTCCTTTGTTAACATGGTTGCATAGTCTGGATTTTGAATTGCTCTCTCATACTAGATAACATGATACAACTAACAGACCGGGGCTAGCTCTTTCTACTCTACTTGTTGAAATTTTTTTTTTTTGGTTTTTCTTTCTTTTGTGGAGTGGACACACTTGCCTTTTTGAATTTTGATGCGGTTCCAACTCAGTGGACGAGAAAGTGCAGAGTCAATTTGTTGTGCGTGCTTTCTACCCACAATTCCCAATAGTTTGTCCCTCACGATATAGTCCATTGTCCGTTAGCACTTGGCCACACTTATACTTTGCCATGTTATGTTTTTTTAATCGGATGTCCGAATTCCGAACCAATTTAAGTAATCGCATTCTGTTCTAATTAATTCAAAAACTTAAAGTTAATGACCAGACAAATTAACGTCTAATAATTTCAAAGAATATTTTGTTGTTGGTGAGAATTGAACTTGCAAACTCAGAATATAAATTTTTACTTACTTGACTGATTCTCTTTAAACTTTGTACCATACCATTTATATTATCTCGCGATGCAGTTGAAATTTCGAACCATAACCTTTATATATATAGACTCACAGAATGCAATTTTACATTGGAGAGAAAATTTCGTGCATGGATACTTTCCCCAAGACAAACAAAAGAAAAAGAAAAAACACTCTTGTTAATCACCAAGCTCTTAAAAGACTACATTTGTTGCTCCTTACAGTCATGCAAAGGATTGAAGTGGCTGGCTAGGTTGGAAAAAGGGCCAGGCAAGTGTCGAATTTACCTGTCCTTTTGCATCGGCCACTTAGATTCTGGGACATTCTTTTCATCTTCTCATCGAATTGAGAGAGAGAGAGAGAGAGAGAGAGAGAGAGAGAGAGAGTGAGTATGTATTTCAGTGACTGAGAATCGAGAAGTTAAATTAAAGCAGAAACTACACACTTTAGAGTGTGCGCAAGAATGCTAGTGCCGATGTATAACTGAGAATACATTTTCAGGCACGCGTGAAACCCAGGCCGCCGTAATTCCCGTGTTTTCCCTTCCTTGTCTCCGCCCACGTCTGTCGGTTCTCCGTGCCCAGAAACTTTACTTCCCACACCTCCCACTCTGGTGACACATTGGATCCAAATCCCAATCATAGATTGCCTAACAAAGCGGTGACACTGCAATCATCTGACACAATCAGCTCAGTAAATGATCAGCCATTCAATTTGAACTAGTACTGTAATATTTTGTCCACTGAACATATCATGATTCATGACCTATATATGTCTCATGGACTCGGCTATGAACTCGATCGGGAGTGACCTGTGTCCTAGGTGTTGAATTCATCAACTTCTCGTTTAATTATCATGTGCAGGAGCACATCACATTTATTTTGGTCGTCTTTTCTTTTCAATTTTCTTGGGGTAAATAATATTTAGGATGTGCCATTAGGCAATTCCAATGAGTGTTTTACTCAAAGCTAGCTAGTTCCACGATAAAACTCGTACTAACAATATGCTTGTTGGGTGCATGTCGAATTAAACATGTAGGACACATCTCCATGTGACCGACAGGCGACAACGATACTTTGTGCACTAACAAAAGTCCATGCAATGTAGATCATAGCTTCCAAACAAAAACCAGTGAGGAACCATCAGATTTTACCAATATTGTAGATTCTAGACTCTAGTATACTGTTTCAATAAAGCAATTTTGATTGTTGATGAAATTAAGAGCACCCCCATGCTCAAGATTACACAAGACATTATAGCTATTACTCAAAATCATATCATCAACATTCCCAAAAGGTTACATTAATATTGGTCATTCGGTTAAAAAGAAGCGGTCTTGGGAACAAAATATCTCCAAAATAAAATGGAAAAGACAGAACATGTCACTTACAGGGATTTGAGCAGCTGTGTTCAACTTTTCTCTGCCAAGCTTAGTTGCGTTCTCGTGATGCTCGACAAATAAAGTAAGACTAACTGGTCCCGTCAAATGCAAATTTATTTATAGTTAGATCGATAATGCCCCTTTACTATGGAACTTAAATCTATACAAGTAGGTGGTGGCCTGATACACAAAATCTTGATAAGGGCCACAATAAACTATCTAGCACTTCAGGGTGCTCGGTGTTGTTATTAGCTTTTCTGATTTCTGTTCACAGAAAACAGAAACATGTTTCATTTTCATAAATAAAAACTCAACCATTTTTTTATTTTTTTTTTTGGGGGTAAAAACATGTTTCTAAATGAAATGAAATGAAAAATGATGCACAGAGACACATCAACTGAAAAAATGCTTAAAAGGTTTGGTCCGATGGAAACATAATTATGTTCTTATTTTCATATTGCAGAAACTTAAAAAGGGAGAGGATGTTCTGGTACATGTTAGAGATT